>JAVHZZ010000012.1:92894954-93254954 GCA_036250195.1 Mixophyes australis
AATAGTGGAGGGGCCTCAGAGGGGGGGTAATGTTGGTGATGGGGGGGTGTAATGCCAGCACTAAGAGCGATGCCAGCCTCCTGCATGCAGACGTGATGGTATTTTTTAGTTGTGATGAAGAAATTTTAACATTCGCTGGTATCTTGATGCAGCTTTTAGTGGTTTCCATGGCGACAGCTGACCTAATTCAGTGGATACAGCAGGAGTTCGCCAGACGCACGTTATATTGGGTATTAGAGGTGATGGGAAACGTTTGTGTGACAGTGGTTGTAATCTCACCCCGTCTCCGCTGTCGTCTATTATATAACCACGTGTGGTCATTGTGTGTGAGAGCTTATTACACCACCTAATGAACGTCCTTATCCATGACCTAGACTTCTGAATTATATCCAGCAGGGAGGGACAAAGTTATATGGTCGATCAGTCTGAAAACCCCTCCTATGTCCACAGTTCTCTTCACAGAGCCCACTGCACCCTCTGACAACAACTAGGGTCCTCCTCTCTGAGCTCCTCCCCCTGAGCTCTTCCTCCTCACTTGTAGTATATCCCTGAGCTCCTCCCCCTCCCTGAGCTGCTCCTCCTCCCTGAATGCCTCCTCCCCCCTCCCCGAGCTGCTCCTCCTCCTCCCCAAGCTGCTCCTCCTCCTCCCTGAGCTGCTCCTCCTCCTCCCTGAGCTGCTCCTCCTCCTCCCTGAGCTGCTCCTCCTCCTCCCTGAGCTGCTCCTCCTCCTCCCTGAGCTTCTCCTCCTCCTCCTCCCTGAGCTTCTCCTCCTCCTCCTCCCTGAGCTTCTCCTCCTCCTCCCTGAGCTTCCCCTCCCCCTCCCTGAGCTTCCCCTCCCCCTCCCTGAGCTTCCCCTCCCCGAGCTTCCCCTCCCCCTCCCTGAGTCTCCTCCCCTTCCCTGAGTTTCCCTTCTCCCTGAGTTTCCCCCCTCCCTGAGTTCCCCCCCCTCCCTGAGCTTCCCCTCCCCCTCCCTGAGCTTCCCCTCCCCCTCCCTGAGCTTCCCCTCCCCCTCCCTGAGCTTCCCCTCCCCGAGCTTCCCCCTCCCCCTCCCTTGAGTCTCCTCCCCTTCCCTGAGTTTCCCTTCTCCCTGAGTTTCCCCCCCTCCCTGAGTTTCCCCCCCCTCCCTGAGTTTCCCCCCCCTCCCTGAGCTTCCCCTCCCCCGAGCTTCCCCTCCCCCTCCCTGAGTCTCCTCCCCTTCCCTGAGTTTCCCTTCTCCCTGAGTTTCCCCCCCCTCCCTGAGTTTCCCCCCCCTCCCTGAGCTTCCCCTCCCCTCCCTGAGCTTCCCCTCCCCCTCCCTGAGCTTCCCCTCCCCCTCCCTGAGCTTCCCCTCCCCGAGGCTTCCCCTCCCCCTCCCTGAGTCTCCTCCCCTTCCCTGAGTTTCCCTTCTCCCTGAGTTTCCCCCCCTCCCTGAGTTTCCCCCCCCTCCCTGAGTTTCCCCCCCTCCCTGAGTTTCCCCCCCTCCCTGAGTTTCCCCCCCTCCCTGAGTTTCCCCCCCTCCCTGAGTTTCCCCCCCTCCCTGAGTTTCCCCCCCTCCCTGAGTTTCCCCCCCTCCCTGAGTTTCCCCCCCCTCCCTGAGTTTCCCCCCCCTCCCTGAGTTTCCCCCCCCTCCCTGAGTTTCCCCCCCTCCCTGAGTTTCCCCCCCTCCCTGAGTTTCCCCCCCTCCCTGAGTTTCCCCCCCTCCCTGAGTTTCCCCCCCTCCCTGAGTTTCCCCCCCTCCCTGAGTTTCCCCCCCTCCCTGAGTTTCCCCCCCTCCCTGAGTTTCCCCCCCTCCCTGAGTTTCCCCCCCCCTCCCTGAGTTTCCCCCCCCTCCCTGAGTTTCCCCCCCTCCCTGAGTTTCCCCCCCTCCCTGAGTTTCCCCCCCTCCCTGAGTTTCCCCCCCTCCCTGAGTTTCCCCCCCCGCCCTGAGTTTCCCCCCCCGCCCTGAGTTTCCCCCCCCGCCCTGAGTTTCCCCCCCCGCCCTGAGTTTCCCCCCCGCCCTGAGTTTCCCCCCCGCCCTGAGTTTCCCCCCCCTTCCTGAGTTTCCCCCCCGCTTCCTGAGTTTCCCCCCCCCTTCCTGAGTTTCCCCCCCCCTTCCTGAGTTTCCCCCCCCCTTCCTGAGTTTCCCCCCCCCCTTCCTGAGTTTCCCCCCCCCCTTCCTGAGTTTCCCCCCCCCTTCCTGAGTTCCCCCCCCCCTTCCTGAGTTCCCCCCCCCCTTCCTGAGTTCCCCCCCCCTTCCTGAGTTTCCCCCCCCCCCTTCCTGAGTTTCCCCCCCCCCCTTCCTGAGTTTCCCCCCCCCCTTCCTGAGTTCTCCCCCCCCCTTCCTGAGTTCCCCCCCCCCCTTCCTGAGTTCCCCCCCCCCCTCCCTGAGCGCCTCCTCCACCCTTAGTTCCTCCCCCCTCTTCTCTAAGCTCCTCCTCCCTGAGCTCCTCCCCCTCCCCCCATAGCTCTTCCTCCTCCCTTGCAGTACATCCCTGAGCTCCTCCTCCCTCCCTGAGTGCCTCCTCTCCCTCCCTGAGCTCCTCCTCCACCCTTAGTTCCTCCCCCTCTTCTCTAAGCTCCTCCTCCACCCCTTAGTTCCTCCCCCTCCCCCTGAGCTCTTCCTCCTCCCTTGCAGTACATCCCTGAGCTCCTCCCTCCTCCCTGAGTGCCTCCTCCCCCTCCCTGAGCTCCTCCTCCACCCTTAGTTCCTCCCCCTCTTCTCTAAGCTCCTCCTCCCTGAGCTCCTCCTCCTGACACATTGCTCACTGTACATCCCTGAGCTCCTCCCCCTCCTCCCTGAGCTCCTCCTCCTCACACATCTATCATTATGCAGACATCCTCAGCCATGTTGCAGATATGAAGGAGTCGGTGTTGTTATTGTGTGTTGCTGATCTCAGCCCGCACATTGAGGAGTTCCCAGTGTTGGGGAGATTGCTGACTGCGTTGTAGGGGTACCGGGGCTGGAAGATACAGCATTTGGCACATTGCCTGGTCTCTCCCTGGCAGCTTTCTCTATTATGCAGATTCTGCTTAATCCTTTACATTCCTCCTGTAGGTTTCTCCTCTTGTTCTGTGCATAGACAAAGCTTAGGCAGCTGAACGCGGCATCCGTGGCCCCCCCGCCCTGCCTTCAGTATAAAAGAAGGTGCCCTATTTGTTTACATACATAACGGGCATTGTTTTGGAGAACACGGTCATGCTCGACAAGATGTCGCCAGCTACCAGCTGGCAAATAACAGGTTTCACTTTCTCTCTCATAAATAATACATAGAGAGGACATGGGGTCATCAGTGGTGAAACAAATTTATTCCTTTCACAGTCACTTTAGGACAGGGTTCTTTTCTGTAAGAGCGGTCAAGCTGTGGAGTTCACCAACATAACATAAATAAGGATCAGAAAGAACAAACAAGTAGTATTTGTAGCTATTACTTGTAGACATCATGGGAGGGAGTCTTACATCTCGGGACTTTATACTGTTATTGGGCTCCTGCCTCCCTGTGAGGTTACATTGGCTACTGTCACTCTGGTGAGTTCCTCTGGATCTACGTAATTAGCATTTTTCAAAAGTTGAACTTGGTGGCCCATTGGCTTTTTTCAGCCAGTGCAGTTACCTCCCCTATCTCCCCTGCCCATTCCTTGATTGACCAATCTTGATACTTGCTCATCTCATATTCTGGAATATATACATTGCAATGGGTCTAGCTCTTTGAAAAATGTCAATTCCATTCTCTAAATTGGTTGTGAACTTTTTATCTTCTAGGATTCCTCCAAATTGCCGAAGAAGTCGGGAGATGTTCCAACAGTTGACAGCCCTAAGGTGGAGTGTGTACATGTTCGGCCTGAGGAGGAGAAAATTGTTCCTGCATCCAAGATACCTTCACCTTTGCACTCTGAAATAATTGAGCACAACAAGACATCTTCACCTGGACTTGTTAGTAACCGAGACCCTGACTTAAAGGACAGGGGACTAGTAAATGGCACAGCCGCTAGTGTTACTGAAAAACTTGCTCAGCTCATAGCAACGTGCCCTCCTTCCAAGTCTTCCAAAATAAGAGCCAAAAAGCCGGCAACTTCAGCACCAATCAGTATGATTTCGGAGAATGACTCTTCCTCTCCCGCAGTAGAGCACCTGAGTTCTCCTTCCAAAACCTCTAGCGGTGGCTCATATGACAGTGATAGAATGAGCAGCCAAGTTTTAGAGAGAAGTAGTGTGCGGCAAGCCAAGGAGAGCGTCTTGGAAAAGTTCTGTATTAGTAGAGAGGTACCAAGTACCGAAAAGGATGTTGTTGATGACAGGACCTCTATACCACCAGAGAAACGCTCCCTTGGCCAGACGGACATCCAAGAAAAGCTTTGTCCTGTATATTGCACTTCATTGGACTACCGAATAGGGGGAGCATCTGATGCCTCGGCAGCCGTATCACCTTTTAGTGCAGTAGGTGAAGGAAATATCCCTTCACCAGCACCAGCAACGTCTCTAACGTCCTCCAGTAGGAGCTCAAATGTGAAATGTCCCCAGTCCCCCTCAAATTCATTGCACTTAAACCCTGACACAACACGTGTAGAATGTATTGGTGAGCCAAGTGACAAAAGTCCGTTTAAATCTAACACTTTACCCGCTAATGTGGGTCACATAACCTCTCAACACACTTTGGACTTCTTACAAAAAGATAAAATGTGTAAAGAGGTCAAAAGTGCTTGTAGTGCGAACATAAGAACTCATTTGCCCTCTGGACCTGGTGTGTCAAGCAAAAAGCCCACCCAGCGAGTGGAACCTGGCAGTCACAAGTCAGACCCCTCTATTGTCAGTTTCGCAAGTTTGCTTAGGAAAAAACAACTGATAAAGGTTGGCAGCTTCACCGAGAAGCAGTTTCACACTGTCCAACACGGGAACACCAACACACCGACAAAACATTTCAAGAAAAGGAAAGGTAAAAGGCCCAGGTGGACAAAGGTATCTTTGAAACCCACTCAGTCTTCAAAGGAGTCAACAGATCATGGTGTGTTGAAAACAAGTCATAAAGTTCAACATTATGGACCTGAGAAATGCGTGGGAAGGAATACATTTCTTGGCTACGTTCCTAAATCTGCATTGTCCAAACCAAGCACTTCCACTGAAGGGCCTATAAAGGAAACCCACAAACCAGCTGCAAAGCTGTACAGTACCCACAGGAACTACAAAATGGTTTGTGCTTCAAGAGACTTCTTAGGACCTCATAAACCTAAAAGAGGAAAGCCAAAAAGCAAAGACATGCCGCATTTGGAAGGTCCTCCCAAGAGAGCGTTAAAAATTCCAGCTTTTAAGGTGGTTTCATCAAAAGAAGATCAAGGCCCTCCTGTTCTTCAACCAGAAGTTGAGATGCCGTCTCTAAAAACTAATCAAACAAGATCGCTGTTTCCCCGTAAAAGAGGGAGACCGAGAAGGGATTCAGTCCCCCAAATGCGTACTCCACCTGTACTCTCTGTTGCACCTTTTTTGGTTACCGATAGTCAGAAGCAAACCGATTGTGTCGGTGAGAAACACCAACATGACGATATCTTAAACAGCAAGCACCAAGCGGGAGAAGAACCCTACAAGATGGGTGACCACTGCTCTGAGCTAGACAAGAAGTCTAGGAAGAGAAACAATGGGCAAATTGTCAAAACTATTATCCGAAAGATTAATAAGATGAAAACAATTAAAAGGAAAAAGTTGTTAAGTCAGATTCTTTCCAGTGCAGCCGAACAGAACTGCAAAGGGAAAGTGCAAACAAAAGTACAAGGCACGGTCTCGACACTTGCAGCCACGTTTAGTTCTAGATTAGGCCAACAGATAAATGTTAGTAAAAAGGGAACCATTTACATTGGAAAGCGGAGAGGTAGGAAGCCAAAGGCAGTGCTTGAATGCGGTATGACCAAGAATCCTGCCAGTGATCTATTGGAAAAAAACAAATCAACAGGAATCTAACGCAACAATAAGTCAAATCGTGCCAGCTATCACTTCTCCGACGGTCTCTAACTCCGAGGTTCTTGCTTCACCAATTAGTTCTCTCTCGTCTGGTGTAAGTGGCGCCCAGAGTCCAATTGGCAGTGACGCCAGCTTTGCAGAGCCAAACCCTGTGCCATATATACATATGCACCCCAGACATGGTACTTTTCTGCAGACACTTGCCATGAGGAAAGCTTTGAAGGATTCCAGGCAGTTGTCCCCTCCTTCGCTGTTGCCAAACTCTCCTTCTCACTTAAATGAAATGACCTCCCTGAAGGAAGCCACGTCGTCACCCATAAGCGAGTCTCACAGCGATGAGACCATACCGAGTGACAGCGGCATCGGCACAGATAACAACAGCACATCGGACCGGGCTGAGAAGTTCTGCGCTCAGAAGAAGAGGAGACATTCCTTCGAACACATCTCCCTCATAACTCCGCAAACCTCGGCGGTTCTCGGCACCCTGAAGGAGAAGCACAAACACAAATGTAAGCACAGGGGCTTTGACTTCCTCAGCTACGACAAAATCAAACGGCAGAAGAGGAAACGTAAAAAGAAGTACCCGCAGCTCCGCAGCCGCCAGGATCCCGACTTCCTGGCCGAGGTAGAGGAGATAATAACTCGCTTAAGCGAAATCCACATAACTCACCGAGGTCACCATTTCATCCCGAGGGACCTGCTTCCGACTATATTCCGCCTCAACTTCAATAGCTTTTACAGTCATCCAACTTTTCCATTGGATCCTTTGCACTACATCCGGAAACCGGATTTAAAAAAGAAGAGGGGCCGGCCGCCCAAGATGCGGGAGACGATGTCGGAAATGCCGTTTATGCACAGCCTTGAGTTTCCCCTCTCAGGCACCAGTTTTTATCCTTCGTACAGCATGCCTTACTCTCCCTCTCCCCTCGCTGCGACACCCATTGGCTTAAGTTATTATGGACGGTACCCCCCGACTATCTATCCTCCTCCCCCTTCTCCTTCGTTCACCGCCCCACTGCACCCCCCCTCGTACATGCACACAGGTCATTTATTGCTCAACCCTGGCAAGTATCATAAGAAAAAACACAAGCTGCTACGACAGGAGGCCTTCCTCACCACCAGCCGGACCCCTCTCCTGCCTGTGGGCACCTACCCCAGCGTCCCACCAGAGATGGCCTACAGTTGGATGGTGGAGCACAAGCACAGGCATCGCCACAAACACAGAGACCACCGATCCGACCAACAGCAGCTCTCCATGGATCCTCTGGGTGGGGTTGGCTCTTCCAGGACAGTATTGGAATCTTTAAAACGTTACAGGTTTGGGAAAGACAATATGAATGAAAGGTACAAACATAAAGACAAACACAGGTGTCACTTAGCTTGTAGTCACCTGTCGCCCCCCAAGGGATTATTAACCAGAGATGAACAGTGGGCTCGGAGAGAGGCCCCGGAGTCCACGCTGGGACTTCAAGCTCCATTACAGATAGACTGTTGTAATAGTTCCCCGGGCCTCTCACTAGGCGGATTCGCTTCCAGCTCGGAGGCAGCAAGCAGCGATGAACATACCAATCTCTTCACAAGTGCAATAGGCAACTGCCGCAGCGGCATGTCTGCAAGCGCCGGACGAAAGACGCTAAGCGACAGCCCGGCCTTCTTTACAGACCACAGATCGGTGAGGAAGGAGATGCCACAAGCTCCATCAGGTAGGAATGTCAGGAGAGTACGTCACACATCCTATGCTACTTTCACTGATCCTCATATACAGAGTCCTTTATTCATATATGCAATATACATCACACATGATTCTATTCATATACTGAGCCCTGACTCATAAGCTTGCTGTTAATATTGTTAGCAGAGAAAGATATGTGATGTCACTGGTTCCTAGTGACTGGTTAGGCTGCATTCTCAGTGATGTCACTAGTTCCTAGTGACTGGATAGGCTGCACACTCAGTGATGTCACTGGTTCCTAGTGACTGGATAGGCTGCACTCTCAGTGATGTCACTGGTTCCTAGTGACTGGATAGGCTGCACTCTCAGCGATGTCACTGGTTCCTAGTGAATGGATAGGCTGCACTCTCAGTGATGTCACTGGTTCCTAGTGACTGGATAGGCTGCACTCTCAGTGATGTCACTGGTTCCTAGTGACTGGTTAGGCTGCATTCTCAGTGATGTCACTGGCTCCTAGTGACTGGATAGGCTGCATTCTCAGTGATGTCACTGGTTCCTAGTGACTGGATAGGCTGCACTCTCAGTGATGTCACTGGCTCCTAGTGACTGGATAGGCTGCAATCTCAGTGATGTCAATGGTTCCTAGTGACTGGATAGGCTGCACTCTCAGTGATGTCACTGGTTCCTAGTGACTGGATAGGCTGCACTCAGTGATGTCACTGGTTCCTAGTGACTGGATAGGCTGCACTCTCAGTGATGTCACTGGTTCCTAGTGACTGGATAGGCTGCACTCTCAGTGATGTCACTGGTTCCTAGTGACTGGATAGGCTGCACTCTCAGTGATGTCACTGGTCCCTAGTGACTGGATAGGCTGCACTCTCAGTGATGTCACTGGTTCCTAGTGACTGGATAGGCTGCACTCTCAGTGATGTCACTGGTTCCTAGTGACTGGATAGGCTGCACTCTCAGTGATGTCACTGGTTCCTAGTGACTGGATAGGCTGCACGCTCAGTGATGTCACTGGTTCCTAGTGACTGGATAGGCTGCACTCTCAATGATGTCACTGGTTCCTAGTGACTGGATAGGCTGCACTCTCAGTGATGTCACTGGTTCCTAGTGACTGGATAGGCTGCACTCTCAGTGATGTCACTGGTTCCTAGTGACTGGATAGGCTGCACTCTCAGTGATGTCACTGGTTCCTAGTGACTGGATAGGCCGCACTCTCAGTGATGTCACTGGTCCCTAGTGACTGGATAGGCTGCACTCTCAGTGATGTCACTGGTTCCTAGTGACTGGATAGGCTGCACTCTCAGTGATGTCACTGGTCCCTAGTGACTGGATAGGCTGCACTCTCAGTGATGTCACTGGTCCCTAGTGACTGGATAGGCTGCACTCTCAGTGATGTCACTGGTTCCTAGTGACTGGATAGGCTGCATTCTCAGTGATGTCACTGGTTCCTAGTGACTGGATAGGCTGCACTCTCAGTGATGTCACTGGTTCCTAGTGACTGGATAGGCTGCACTCTCAGTGATGTCACTGGTCCCTAGTGACTGGATAGGCTGCACTCTCAGTGATGTCACTGGTTCCTAGTGACTGGATAGGCTGCACTCTCAGTGATGTCACTGGTTCCTAGTGACTGGATAGGCTGCACTCTCAGTGATGTCACTGGTTCCTAGTGACTGGATAGGCTGCACTCTCAGTGATGTCACTGGTTCCTAGTGACTGGATAGGCTGCACTCTCAGTGATGTCACTGGTCCCTAGTGACTGGATAGGCTGCACTCTCAGTGACGTCACTGGTTCCTAGTGACTGGATAGGCTGCACTCTCAGTGATGTCACTGGCTCCTAGTGACTGGATAGGCTGCACTCTCAGTGATGTCACTGGTTCCTAGTGACTGGATAGGCTGCACTCTCAGTGACGTCACTGGTTCCTAGTGACTGGATAGGCTGCACTCTCAGTGACGTCACTGGTTCCTAGTGACTGGATAGGCTGCACTCTCAGTGATGTCACTGGCTCCTAGTGACTGGATAGGCTGCACTCTCAGTGATGTCACTGGTACCTAGTGACTGGATAGGCTGCACTCTCAGTGATGTCACTGGTCCCTAGTGACTGGATAGGCTGCACTCTCAGTGATGTCACTGGTTCCTAGTGACTGGATAGGCTGCACTCTCAGTGATGTCACTGGCTCCTAGTGACTGGATAGGCTGCACTCTCAGTGATGTCACTGGTTCCTAGTGACTGGATAGGCTGCACTCTCAATGATGTCACTGGTTCCTAGTGACTGGATAGGCTGCACTCTCAGTGATGTCACTGGTTCCTAGTGACTGGATAGGCTGCACTCTCAGTGATGTCACTGGTTCTTAGTGACTGGATAGGCTGCACTCTCAATGATGTCACTGGTTCCTAGTGACTGGATAGGCTGCACTCTCAGTGATGTCACTGGTTCCTAGTGACTGGATAGGCTGCACACTCAGTGATGTCACTGGTTCCTAGTGACTGGATAGGCTGCACACTCAGTGATGTCAGTGGGTCCTAGTGACTGGATAGGCTGCACTCTCAGTGATGATCCTAGTGTGATATGCACAATCATCATTTATTTATATTGCGCCAACATATTCCGTAGCGCTTTATAATTGGGGACGAATACAGTAAGAAACAAACTGGGTAAAACAGACACAGAGGTGAGAGGACCCTGCTCACAAGCTTACAATCTGTGGGACAATGGGAGAGTGATACATGTGGTTACATTTTGCATTTCGGTCCAACCAGACTGCAAAGGTAAAACTGATTCGTAAGCTAAATGATCCTGGTGGTAATAGGGTAATCTAGTGAGGTTAAGAGGGTGGTTGAGGAATATTATAAGCTTGTATGAAGAGGTGGGTTTTCAGAGAACGCTTGAAAGCTTGTAGACCAGAGGAAAGTCTTATTCTGCGAGGGAGAGAATTCCATAGAGTGGGTGCAGCCCGAAAAAAGTCCTGTAACCGGGGACGGGAGGATGTAATGCCCGAGTCAGAAGACAGGAAGGTAAGCTGGTTACAGAACTGTGAAGTTGGCATAAGAAACACCATCACCAGCAATTGTTTGGTTGGACAGGAGAGACCCTTTAACTAAGAGATCATCTGACCACCTCAGATACACACAAAGCAGCCTCCATGAGTCAGAATCACTGTAGTGAAATGATGGATAACAGGCTGGCAGCAGACAGAGTGATGATATGTAAATTATATGCAGATCACAGCAGAGAACAGCAGGATTGTACTGGACGGTGTAGCGTGCTTGTTACCAGTAGCTGCCTGCTAAGACTTCCTCTAACAGGGATGAAGACTATTGGTGTCTGGTCTTCAGAGAATGGACCACATACAGGTGGAGGAACTTTATTGTAGGACCTTCTGTGAAAGTTAGTCCAGCACTCCCATCCTTGTCAGGGCTGCATCCCTAGGTTATCCATTATATGTGCTGTGTACTCGTCTATACAGCCCAGTACCAGCATATTATACGGTGATAGGGCTTCACTGCTTCATTAAACGGCAATATCTGCTTCTTTCCTGATGGCTCTGCCTAGCAGATCTGAGAGTCATCCAAGGCGTTCTCTGTAGTAAACACGGATGTTGTAGCAGCGAGGGGGGGGAGGGGGGCTTACTCATGTGTCATCTAATTGCTTGACGTGACTATACAGCTGCTGGATCCTAACACCGTGGCAGCTTATGGACAATAAACTGGGACATTTTCCAGTTGGGGTTCACCCACGCCCTAAATTCTCTTTACAATTTGTTGCCTCTGCATCATAACGGTCCTGGGAGACTTTGATAAACGTGATTGTGGTGAATTTTGGGAGGTAGATTAGTCCCATCCCTGCAGCCGCAGAAAGCAATCTGCCCGTCATTGTGTGTCTGTAGTGATAGAGGTAACGCTGCCCTAGCAGATGACGGCTGTGTGTCATTGTGTGTCTGTAGTGATAGAGGTAACACTGCCCTAGCAGATGACGGCTGTGTGTCATTGTGTGTCTGTAGTGATAGAGGTAACGCTGCCCTAGCAGATGACGGCTGTGTGTCATTGTGTGTCTGTAGTGATAGAGGTAACTCTGCCCTAGCAGATGACGGCTGTGTGTCATTGTGTGTCTGTAGTGATAGAGGTAACTCTGCCCTCGCAGATGACGGCTGTGTGTCATTGTGTGTCTGTAGTGATAGAGGTAACTCTGCCCTAGCAGATGACAGCTGTGTGTCATTGTGTGTCTGTAGTGATAGAGGTAACACTGCCCTCGCAGATGACGGCTGTGTGTCATTGTGTGTCTGTAGTGATAGAGGTAACTCTGCCCTCGCAGATGACGGCTGTGTGTCATTGTGTGTCTGTAGTGATAGAGGTAACACTGCCCTAGCAGATGACGGCTGTGTGTCATTGTGTGTCTGTAGTGATAGAGGTAACTCTGCCCTAGCAGATGACGGCTGTGTGTCATTGTGTGTCTGTAGTGATAGAGGTAACTCTGCCCTCGCAGATGACTGCTGTGTGTCATTGTGTGTCTGTAGTGATAGAGGTAACTCTGTCCTAGCAGATGACGGCTGTGTGTCATTGTGTGTCTGTAGTGATAGAGATAACTCTGCCCTAGCAGATGACGGCTGTGTGTCATTGTGTGTCTGTAGTGATAGAGGTAACAATGCCCTAGCAGATGACGGCTGTGTGTCATTGTGTGTCTGTAGTGATAGAGGTAACTCTGCCCTAGCAGATGACGGCTGTGTGTCATTGTGTGTCTGTAGTGATAGAGATAACTCTGCCCTAGCAGATGACGGCTGTGTGTCATTGTGTGTCTGTAGTGATAGAGGTAACACTGCCCTAGCAGATGACGGCTGTGTGTCATTGTGTGTCTGTAGTGATAGAGATAACTCTGCCCTAGCAGATGACGGCTGTGTGTCATTGTGTGTCTGTAGTGATAGAGGTAACACTGCCCTAGCAGATGACGGCTGTGTGTCATTGTGTGTCTGTAGTGATAGAGGTAACACTGCCCTAGCAGATGACGGCTGTGTGTCATTGTGTGTCTGTAGTGATAGAGGTAACTCTGCCCTTGCAGATGACGGCTGTGTGTCATTGTGTGTCTGTAGTGATAGAGGTAACACTGCCCTAGCAGATGACGGCTGTGTGTCATTGTGTGTCTGTAGTGATAGAGGTAACACTGCCCTAGCAGATGACGGCTGTGTGTCTGTAGTGATAGAGGTAACTCTGCCCTCGCAGATGACGGCTGTGTGTCATTGTGTGTCTGTAGTGATAGAGGTAACTCTGCCCTCGCAGATGACGGCTGTGTGTCATTGTGTGTCTGTAGTGATAGAGGTAACACTGTCCTAGCAGATGACGGCTGTGTGTCATTGTGTGTCTGTAGTGATAGAGGTAACACTGCCCTAGCAGATGACGGCTGTGTGTCATTGTGTGTCTGTAGTGATAGAGGTAACTCTGCCCTAGCAGATGACGGCTGTGTGTCATTGTGTGTCTGTAGTGATAGAGGTAACGCTGCCCTAGCAGATGACGGCTGTGTGTCATTGTGTGTCTGTAGTGATAGAGGTAACGCTGTCCTAGCAGATGACGGCTGTGTGTCATTGTGTGTCTGTAGTGATAGAGGTAACACTGCCCTAGCAGATGACGGCTGTGTGTCATTGTGTGTCTGTAGTGATAGAGGTAACACTGCCCTAGCAGATGACGGCTGTGTGTCATTGTGTGTGTGTAGTGATAGAGGTAACTCTGCCCTCGCAGATGACGGCTGTGTGTCATTGTGTGTCTGTAGTGATAGAGGTAACGCTGCCCTAGCAGATGACGGCTGTGTGTCATTGTGTGTCTGTAGTGATAGAGGTAACTCTGCCCTAGCAGATGGCGGCTGTGTGTCATTGTGTGTCTGTAGTGATAGAGGTAACTCTGCCCTCGCAGATGACGGCTGTGTGTCATTGTGTGTCTGTAGTGATAGAGGTAACTCTGCCCTAGCAGATGACGGCTGTGTGTCATTGTGTCTGTAGTGATAGAGGTAACACTGCCCTAGCAGATGACGGCTGTGTGTCATTGTGTGTCTGTAGTGATAGAGGTAACTCTGCCCTAGCAGATGACGGCTGTGTGTCATTGTGTGTCTGTAGTGATAGAGGTAACACTGCCCTAGCAGATGACGGCTGTGTGTCATTGTGTGTCTGTAGTGATAGAGGTAACACTGCCCTCGCAGATGACGGCTGTGTGTCATTGTGTGTCTGTAGTGATAGAGGTAACTCTGCCCTCGCAGATGACGGCTGTGTGTCATTGTGTGTCTGTAGTGATAGAGGTAACACTGCCCTAGCAGATGACGGCTGTGTGTCATTGTGTGTCTGTAGTGATAGAGGTAACTCTGCCCTAGCAGATGACGGCTGTGTGTCATTGTGTGTCTGTAGTGATAGAGGTAACTCTGCCCTCGCAGATGACTGCTGTGTGTCATTGTGTGTCTGTAGTGATAGAGGTAACTCTGTCCTAGCAGATGACGGCTGTGTGTCATTGTGTGTCTGTAGTGATAGAGATAACTCTGCCCTAGCAGATGACGGCTGTGTGTCATTGTGTGTCTGTAGTGATAGAGGTAACAATGCCCTAGCAGATGACGGCTGTGTGTCATTGTGTGTCTGTAGTGATAGAGGTAACTCTGCCCTAGCAGATGACGGCTGTGTGTCATTGTGTGTCTGTAGTGATAGAGATAACTCTGCCCTAGCAGATGACGGCTGTGTGTCATTGTGTGTCTGTAGTGATAGAGGTAACACTGCCCTAGCAGATGACGGCTGTGTGTCATTGTGTGTCTGTAGTGATAGAGATAACTCTGCCCTAGCAGATGACGGCTGTGTGTCATTGTGTGTCTGTAGTGATAGAGGTAACACTGCCCTAGCAGATGACGGCTGTGTGTCATTGTGTGTCTGTAGTGATAGAGGTAACACTGCCCTAGCAGATGACGGCTGTGTGTCATTGTGTGTCTGTAGTGATAGAGGTAACTCTGCCCTTGCAGATGACGGCTGTGTGTCATTGTGTGTCTGTAGTGATAGAGGTAACACTGCCCTAGCAGATGACGGCTGTGTGTCATTGTGTGTCTGTAGTGATAGAGGTAACACTGCCCTAGCAGATGACGGCTGTGTGTCTGTAGTGATAGAGGTAACTCTGCCCTCGCAGATGACGGCTGTGTGTCATTGTGTGTCTGTAGTGATAGAGGTAACTCTGCCCTCGCAGATGACGGCTGTGTGTCATTGTGTGTCTGTAGTGATAGAGGTAACACTGTCCTAGCAGATGACGGCTGTGTGTCATTGTGTGTCTGTAGTGATAGAGGTAACACTGCCCTAGCAGATGACGGCTGTGTGTCATTGTGTGTCTGTAGTGATAGAGGTAACACTGCCCTAGCAGATGACGGCTGTGTGTCATTGTGTGTCTGTAGTGATAGAGGTAACACTGCCCTAGCAGATGACGGCTGTGTGTCATTGTGTGTCTGTAGTGATAGAGGTAACACTGCCCTAGCAGATGACGGCTGTGTGTCATTGTGTGTCTGTAGTGATAGAGGTAACACTGCCCTAGCAGATGACGGCTGTGTGTCATTGTGTGTCTGTAGTGATAGAGGTAACTCTGCCCTAGCAGATGACGGCTGTGTGTCATTGTGTGTCTGTAGTGATAGAGGTAACTCTGCCCTAGCAGATGACGGCTGTGTGTCATTGTGTGTCTGTAGTGATAGAGGTAACACTGTCCTAGCAGATGACGGCTGTGTGTCATTGTGTGTCTGTAGTGATAGAGGTAACTCTGCCCTCGCAGATGACGGCTGTGTGTCATTGTGTGTCTGTAGTGATAGAGGTAACTCTGTCCTAGCAGATGACGGCTGTGTGTCATTGTGTGTCTGTAGTGATAGAGGTAACACTGCCCTAGCAGATGACGGCTGTGTGTCATTGTGTGTCTGTAGTGATAG
This sequence comes from Mixophyes australis, assembly GCA_036250195.1. Taxonomy (NCBI): domain Eukaryota; kingdom Metazoa; phylum Chordata; class Amphibia; order Anura; family Limnodynastidae; genus Mixophyes; species Mixophyes australis. The sequence goes on from JAVHZZ010000012.1 coordinate 92,910,459, forward strand.
AGGTAACTCTGCCCTAGCAGATGCCGGCTGTGTGTCATTGTGTGTCTGTAGTGATAGAGGTAACACTGTCCTAGCAGATGATGGCTGTGTGTCATTGTGTGTCTGTAGTGATAGAGGTAACACTGCCCTAGCAGATGACGGCTGTGTGTCATTGTGTGTCTGTAGTGATAGAGGTAACTCTGCCCTAGCAGATGACGGCTGTGTGTCATTGTGTGTCTGTAGTGATAGAGGTAACGCTGCCCTAGCAGATGACGGCTGTGTGTCATTGTGTGTCTGTAGTGATAGAGGTAACACTGTCCTAGCAGATGACGGCTGTGTGTCATTGTGTGTCTGTAGTGATAGAGGTAACACTGCCCTAGCAGATGACGGCTGTGTGTCATTGTGTGTCTGTAGTGATAGAGATAACTCTGCCCTAGCAGATGACGGCTGTGTGTCATTGTGTGTCTGTAGTGATAGAGGTAACTCTGCCCTAGCAGATGACGGCTGTGTGTCATTGTGTGTCTGTAGTGATAGATGTAACACTGCCCTCGCAGATGACGGCTGTGTGTCATTGTGTGTCTGTAGTGATAGAGGTAACGCTGCCCTAGCAGATGACGGCTGTGTGTCATTGTGTGTCTGTAGTGATAGAGGTAACGCTGCCCTAGCAGATGACGGCTGTGTGTCATTGTGTGTCTGTAGTGATAGAGGTAACTCTGCCCTAGCAGATGACGGCTGTGTGTCATTGTGTCTGTAGTGATAGAGGTAACACTGCCCTAGCAGATGACGGCTGTGTGTCATTGTGTGTCTGTAGTGATAGAGGTAACACTGCCCTAGCAGATGACGGCTGTGTGTCATTGTGTGTCTGTAGTGATAGAGGTAACTCTGCCCTAGCAGATGACGGCTGTGTGTCATTGTGTGTCTGTAGTGATAGAGGTAACACTGCCCTAGCAGATGACGGCTGTGTGTCATTGTGTGTCTGTAGTGATAGAGGTAACACTGCCCTAGCAGATGGCGGCTGTGTGTCATTGTGTGTCTGTAGTGATAGAGGTAACTCTGCCCTAGCAGATGACGGCTGTGTGTCATTGTGTGTCTGTAGTGATAGAGGTAACACTGCCCTAGCAGATGACGGCTGTGTGTCATTGTGTGTCTGTAGTGATAGAGGTAACACTGCCCTAGCAGATGACGGCTGTGTGTCATTGTGTGTCTGTAGTGATAGAGGTAACTCTGCCCTAGCAGATGACGGCTGTGTGTCATTGTGTGTCTGTAGTGATAGAGGTAACACTGCCCTAGCAGATGACGGCTGTGTGTCATTGTGTGTCTGTAGTGATAGAGGTAACACTGCCCTAGCAGATGACGGCTGTGTGTCATTGTGTGTCTGTAGTGATAGAGGTAACACTGCCCTAGCAGATGACGGCTGTGTGTCATTGTGTGTCTGTAGTGATAGAGGTAACACTGCCCTAGCAGATGACGGCTGTGTGTCATTGTGTGTCTGTAGTGATAGAGGTAACACTGCCCTAGCAGATGACGGCTGTGTGTCATTGTGTGTCTGTAGTGATAGAGGTAACACTGCCCTAGCAGATGACGGCTGTGTGTCATTGTGTGTCTGTAGTGATAGAGGTAACTCTGCCCTAGCAGATGACGGCTGTGTGTCTGTAGTGATAGAGGTAACTCTGCCCTAGCAGATGACGGCTATGTGTCATTGTGTGTCTGTAGTGATAGAGGTAACTCTGCCCTAGCAGATGACGGCTGTGTGTCATTGTGTGTCTGTAGTGATAGAGGTAACACTGTCCTAGCAGATGACGGCTGTGTGTCATTGTGTGTCTGTAGTGATAGAGGTAACACTGCCCTAGCAGATGACGGCTGTGTGTCATTGTGTGTCTGTAGTGATAGAGGTAACACTGCCCTAGCAGATGACGGCTGTGTGTCATTGTGTGTGTGTAGTGATAGAGGTAACTCTGCCCTCGCAGATGACGGCTGTGTGTCATTGTGTGTCTGTAGTGATAGAGGTAACGCTGCCCTAGCAGATGACGGCTGTGTGTCATTGTGTGTCTGTAGTGATAGAGGTAACTCTGCCCTAGCAGATGGCGGCTGTGTGTCATTGTGTGTCTGTAGTGATAGAGGTAACTCTGCCCTCGCAGATGACGGCTGTGTGTCATTGTGTGTCTGTAGTGATAGAGGTAACTCTGCCCTAGCAGATGACGGCTGTGTGTCATTGTGTGTCTGTAGTGATAGAGGTAACACTGCCCTAGCAGATGACGGTTGTGTGTCATTGTGTGTCTGTAGTGATAGAGGTAACTCTGCCCTAGCAGATGACGGCTGTGTGTCATTGTGTGTCTGTAGTGATAGAGGTAACACTGCCCTAGCAGATGACGGCTGTGTGTCATTGTGTGTCTGTAGTGATAGAGGTAACACTGCCCTAGCAGATGGCGGCTGTGTGTCATTGTGTGTCTGTAGTGATAGAGGTAACTCTGCCCTAGCAGATGACGGCTGTGTGTCATTGTGTGTCTGTAGTGATAGAGGTAACACTGCCCTCGCAGATGACGGCTGTGTGTCATTGTGTGTCTGTAGTGATAGAGGTAACTCTGCCCTAGCAGATGACGGCTGTGTGTCATTGTGTGTCTGTAGTGATAGAGGTAACTCTGCCCTAGCAGATGACGGCTGTGTGTCATTGTGTGTCTGTAGTGATAGAGGTAACACTGCCCTAGCAGATGACGGCTGTGTGTCATTGTGTGTCTGTAGTGATAGAGGTAACTCTGCCCTAGCAGATGACGGCTGTGTGTCATTGTGTGTCTGTAGTGATAGAGGTAACTCTGCCCTAGCAGATGACGGCTGTGTGTCATTGTGTGTCTGTAGTGATAGAGGTAACACTGCCCTAGCAGATGACGGCTGTGTGTCATTGTGTGTCTGTAGTGATAGAGGTAACTCTGCCCTAGCAGATGACGGCTGTGTGTCATTGTGTGTCTGTAGTGATAGAGGTAACTCTGCCCTAGCAGATGACGGCTGTGTGTCATTGTGTGTCTGTAGTGATAGAGGTAACACTGCCCTAGCAGATGACGGCTGTGTGTCATTGTGTGTCTGTAGTGATAGAGGTAACTCTGCCCTAGCAGATGACGGCTGTGTGTCATTGTGTGTCTGTAGTGATAGAGGTAACTCTGCCCTAGCAGATGACGGCTGTGTGTCATTGTGTGTCTGTAGTGATAGAGGTAACTCTGCCCTCGCAGATGACGGCTGTGTGTCATTGTGTGTCTGTAGTGATAGAGGTAACTCTGCCCTAGCAGATGACGGCTGTGTGTCTGTAGTGATAGAGGTAACACTGCCCTAGCAGATGACGGCTGTGTGTCATTGTGTGTCTGTAGTGATAGAGGTAACACTGCCCTAGCAGATGACGGCTGTGTGTCATTGTGTGTCTGTAGTGATAGAGGTAACACTGCCCTAGCAGATGACGGCTGTGTGTCATTGTGTGTCTGTAGTGATAGAGGTAACTCTGCCCTAGCAGATGACGGCTGTGTGTCATTGTGTGTCTGTAGTGATAGAGGTAACTCTGCCCTAGCAGATGACGGCTGTGTGTCATTGTTTGTCTGTAGTGATAGAGGTAACTCTGCCCTAGCAGATGACGGCTGTGTGTCATTGTGTGTCTGTAGTGATAGAGGTAACACTGCCCTAGCAGATGACGGCTGTGTGTCATTGTGTGTCTGTAGTGATAGAGGTAACTCTGCCCTAGCAGATGACGGCTGTGTGTCATTGTGTGTCTGTAGTGATAGAGGTAACTCTGACATTGCAGCTCGGATTATAAATAGTTCCTCTTTACGCAGTACCATTGAGTAATGACCTTCAGGCAGGCTGACAGGAATTACAGTATTTTGGGATATTGAATTAGGGGGGCCAAGGGGGATGAGTAACTGTAGTCTCTGATTCATGGTTACTCACTGCGTTCCTTCACCCTCAGAGACTCCCATATTACACTTATTGAAGGGATAGGCTGTGGGCTCGGGTCTTTGTATGAAGGAAGCAACCTTTATATGATGTGAGTCAAGTATAGGTGAATGGGATCCCTGTGATGTGTAAGATCCGGAGCTGGGATAGGTGAATGGGATCCCTGTGATGTGTAAGATCCGGAGCTAGGATAGGTGAATGGGATCCCTGTGATGTGTAAGATCCGGAGCTGGGATAGGTGAATGGGATCCCTGTGATGTGTAAGATCCGGAGCTAGGATAGGTGAATGGGATCCCTGTGATGTGTAAGATCCGGAGCTGGGATAGGTGAATGGGATCCCTGTGATGTGTAAGATCCGGAGCTAGGATAGGTGAATGGGATCCCTGTGATGTGTAAGATCCGGAGCTGGGATAGGTGAATGGGATCCCTGTGATGTGTAAGATCGGGAGCTGGGATAGGTGAATGGGATCCCTGTGATGTGTAGGATCGGGAGCTGGGATAGGTGAATGGGATCCCTGTGATGTGTAAGATCGGGAGCTGGGATAGGTGAATGGGATCCCTGTGATGTGTAAGATCCGGAGCTGGGATAGGTGAATGGGATCCCTGTGATGTGTAAGATCCGGAGCTGGGATAGGTGAATGGGATCCCTGTGATGTGTAAGATCCGGAGCTAGGATAGGTGAATGGGATCCCTGTGATATGTAAGATCCGGAGCTGGGATAGGTGAATGGGATCCCTGTGATGTGTAAGATCCGGAGCTGGGATAGGTGAGATGGATCCCTGTGATGTGTAAGATCCGGAGCTGGGATAGGTGAATGGGATCCCTGTGATGTGTAAGATCCGGAGCTGGGATAGGTGAATGGGATCCCTGTGATGTGTAAGATCCGGAGCTGGGATAGGTGAGACCGATCCCTGTGATGTGTAAGATCGGGAGCTGGGATAGGTGAATGGGATCCCTGTGATGTGTAAGATCCGGAGCTGGGATAGGTGAATGGGATCCCTGTGATGTGTAAGATCCGGAGCTGGGATAGGTGAGACCGATCCCTGTGATGTGTAGGATCGGGAGCTGGGATAGGTGAATGGGATCCCTGTGATGTGTAAGATCCGGAGCTAGGATAGGTGAGACCGATCCCTGTGATGTGTAAGATCCGGAGCTGGGATAGGTGAATGGGATCCCTGTGATGTGTAAGATCGGGAGCTGGGATAGGTGAATGGGATCCCTGTGATGTGTAAGATCGGGAGCTGGGATAGGTGAATGGGATCCCTGTGATGTGTAAGATCCGGAGCTGGGATAGGTGAATGGGATCCCTGTGATGTGTAAGATCCGGAGCTGGGATAGGTGAATGGGATCCCTGTGATGTGTAAGATCCGGAGCTGGGATAGGTGAATGGGATCCCTGTGATGTGTAAGATCCGGAGCTGGGATAGGTGAATGGGATCCCTGTGATGTGTAAGATCCGGAGCTGGGATAGGTGAATGGGATCCCTGTGATGTGTAAGATCCGGAGCTGGGATAGGTGAATGGGATCCCTGTGATGTGTAAGATCCGGAGCTGGGATAGGTGAATGGGATCCCTCTGATGTGTAAGATCCGGAGCTGGGATAGGTGAATGGGATCCCTGTGATGTGTAAGATCCGGAGCTGGGATAGGTGAATGGGATCCCTCTGATATGTAAGATCCGGAGCTAGGATAGGTGAGACCGATCCCTGTGATGTGTAAGATCCGGAGCTGGGATAGGTGAATGGGATCCCTGTGATGTGTAAGATCGGGAGCTGGGATAGGTGAATGGGATCCCTGTGATGTGTAAGATCGGGAGCTGGGATAGGTGAATGGGATCCCTGTGATGTGTAAGATCCGGAGCTGGGACAGGTGAATGGGATCCCTGTGATGTGTAAGATTCGGAGCTGGGACAGGTGAATGGGATCCCTGTGATGTGTAAGATCCGGAGCTGGGACAGGTGAATGGGATCCCTGTGATGTGTAAGATCCGGAGCTGGGATAGGTGAATGGGATCCCTGTGATGTGTAAGATCCGGAGCTGGGATAGGTGAATGGGATCCCTGTGATGTGTAAGATCCGGAGCTGGGATAGGTGAATGGGATCCCTGTGATGTGTAAGATCCGGAGCTAGGATAGGTGAATGGGATCCCTGTGATATGTAAGATCCGGAGCTGGGATAGGTGAATGGGATCCCTGTGATGTGTAAGATCCGGAGCTGGGACAGGTGAATGGGATCCCTGTGATGTGTAAGATCCGGAGCTGGGACAGGTGAATGGGATCCCTGTGATGTGTAAGATCCGGAGCTGGGATAGGTGAATGGGATCCCTGTGATGTGTAGGATCGGGAGCTGGGATAGGTGAATGGGATCCCTGTGATGTGTAAGATCCGGAGCTGGGATAGGTGAATGGGATCCCTGTGATGTGTAATATCCGGAGCTGGGATAGGTGAATGGGATCCCTGTGATGTGTAAGATCCGGAGCTGGGATAGGTGAGACCGATCCCTGTGATGTGTAGGATCGGGAGCTGGGATAGGTGAATGGGATCCCTGTGATGTGTAAGATCCGGAGCTGGGATAGGTGAATGGGATCCCTGTGATGTGTAAGATCCGGAGCTGGGACAGGTGAATGGGATCCCTGTGATGTGTAGGATCGGGAGCTGGGATAGGTGAATGGGATCCCTGTGATGTGTAAGATCCGGAGCTGGGATAGGTGAATGGGATCCCTGTGATGTGTAAGATCCGGAGCTGGGACAGGTGAATGGGATCCCTGTGATGTGTAAGATCCGGAGCTGGGATAGGTGAATGGGATCCCTGTGATGTGTAGGATCGGGAGCTGGGATAGGTGAATGGGATCCCTGTGATGTGTAAGATCCGGAGCTAGGATAGGTGAATGGGATCCCTGTGATATGTAAGATCGGGAGCTGGGATAGGTGAGATGGATCCCTGTGATGTGTAAGATCCGGAGCTAGGATAGGTGAATGGGATCCCTGTGATGTGTAAGATCCGGAGCTGGGACAGGTGAATGGGATCCCTGTGATGTGTAAGATCCGGAGCTGGGATAGGTGAATGGGATCCCTGTGATGTGTAAGATCCGGAGCTGGGATAGGTGAATGGGATCCCTGTGATGTGTAAGATCCGGAGCTGGGATAGGTGAATGGGATCCCTGTGATGTGTAAGATCCGGAGCTGGGATAGGTGAATGGGATCCCTCTGATGTGTAAGATCCGGAGCTGGGATAGGTGAATGGGATCCCTGTGATGTGTAAGATCCGGAGCTGGGATAGGTGAATGGGATCCCTGTGATGTGTAAGATCCGGAGCTGGGATAGGTGAATGGGATCCCTGTGATGTGTAAGATCGGGAGCTGGGATAGGTGAATGGGATCCCTGTGATGTGTAAGATCCGGAGCTAGGATAGGTGAATGGGATCCCTGTGATGTGTAAGATCCGGAGCTGGGATAGGTGAGATGGATCCCTGTGATGTGTAGGATCGGGAGCTGGGATAGGTGAATGGGATCCCTGTGATGTGTAAGATCCGGAGCTGGGATAGGTGAATGGGATCCCTGTGATGTGTAAGATCCGGAGCTGGGACAGGTGAATGGGATCCCTGTGATGTGTAAGATCCGGAGCTGGGACAGGTGAATGGGATCCCTGTGATGTGTAAGATCCGGAGCTGGGATAGGTGAATGGGATCCCTGTGATGTGTAAGATCGGGAGCTGGGACAGGTGAATGGGATCCCTGTGATGTGTAAGATCGGGAGCTGGGATAGGTGAGATGGATCCCTGTGATGTGTAAGATCCGGAGCTGGGATAGGTGAGATGGATCCCTGTGATGTGTAAGATCCGGAGCTGGGACAGGTGAATGGGATCCCTGTGATGTGTAAGATCCGGAGCTGGGATAGGTGAGATGGATCCCTGTGATGTGTAAGATCCGGAGCTGGGATAGGTGAGATGGATCCCTGTGATGTGTAAGATCCGGAGCTGGGATAGGTGAGATGGATCCCTGTGATGTGTAAGATCGGGAGCTGGGATAGGTGAGATGGATCCCTGTGATGTGTAAGATCGGGAGCTGGGATAGGTGAGACCGATCCCTGTGATATGTAAGATCCGGAGCTGGGATAGGTGAATGGGATCCCTGTGATGTGTAAGATCCGGAGCTGGGATAGGTGAGATGGATCCCTGTGATGTGTAAGATCGGGAGCTGGGATAGGTGAGACCGATCCCTGTGATATGTAAGATCCGGAGCTGGGATAGGTGAATGGGATCCCTGTGATGTGTAAGATCGGGAGCTGGGATAGGTGAATAGGATCCCTGTGATATGTAAGATCGGGAGCTGGGATAGGTGAATGGGATCCCTGTGATATGTAAGATCCGGAGCTGGGATAGGTGAATGGGATCCCTGTGATATGTAAGATCGGGAGCTGGGATAGGTGAATGGGATCCCTGTGATATGTAAGATCCGGAGCTGGGATAGGTGAGACCGATCCCTGTGATATGTAAGATCGGGAGCTGGGATAGGTGAGATGGATCCCTGTGATGTGTAAGATCCGGAGCTGGGATAGGTGAATGGGATCCCTGTGATGTGTAAGATCGGGAGCTGGGACAGGTGAATGGGATCCCTGTGATGTGTAAGATCCGGAGCTGGGATAGGTGAATGGGATCCCTGTGATGTGTAAGATCGGGAGCTGGGATAGGTGAATGGGATCCCTGTGATGTGTAAGATCCGGAGCTGGGATAGGTGAATGGGATCCCTGTGATGTGTAAGATCCGGAGCTGGGATAGGTGAATGGGATCCCTGTGATGTGTAAGATCGGGAGCTGGGATAGGTGAATGGGATCCCTGTGATGTGTAAGATCCGGAGCTGGGATAGGTGAATGGGATCCCTGTGATGTGTAAGATCCGGAGCTGGGATAGGTGAATGGGATCCCTGTGATGTGTAAGATCGGGAGCTGGGATAGGTGAATGGGATCCCTGTGATGTGTAAGATCCGGAGCTGGGATAGGTGAATGGGATCCCTGTGATATGTAAGATCCGGAGCTGGGATAGGTGAGACCGATCCCTGTGATATGTAAGATCGGGAGCTGGGATAGGTGAATGGGATCCCTGTGATGTGTAAGATCCGGAGTTGGGATAGGTGAATGGGATCCCTGTGATATGTAAGATCCGGAGCTGGGATAGGTGAATGGGATCCCTGTGATATGTAAGATCCGGAGCTAGGATAGGTGAGACCGATCCCTGTGATGTGTAAGATCCGGAGCTGGGATAGGTGAGATGGATCCCTGTGATGTGTAAGATCCGGAGCTGGGATAGGTGAATGGGGATCCCTCTGATGTGTAAGATCCGGAGCTGGGATAGGTGAATGGGATCCCTGTGATGTGTAAGATCGGGAGCTGGGATAGGTGAATGGGATCCCTGTGATGTGTAAGATCCGGAGCTGGGATAGGTGAATGGGATCCCTGTGATATGTAAGATCCGGAGCTGGGATAGGTGAGACCGATCCCTGTGATATGTAAGATCGGGAGCTGGGATAGGTGAATGGGATCCCTGTGATGTGTAAGATCCGGAGTTGGGATAGGTGAATGGGATCCCTGTGATATGTAAGATCCGGAGCTGGGATAGGTGAATGGGATCCCTGTGATGTGTAAGATCCGGAGCTGGGATAGGTGAATGGGATCCCTGTGATGTGTAAGATCCGGAGCTGGGATAGGTGAATGGGATCCCTGTGATGTGTAAGATCCGGAGTTGGGATAGGTGAGACCGATCCCTGTGATGTGTAAGATCCGGAGCTGGGATAGGTGAGATGGATCCCTGTGATGTGTAAGATCGGGAGCTGGGATAGGTGAATAGGATCCCTGTGATGTGTAAGATCCGGAGCTGGGATAGGTGAATGGGATCCCTGTGATGTGTAAGATCGGGAGCTAGGATAGGTGAATGGGATCCCTGTGATGTGTAAGATCGGGAGCTGGGATAGGTGAATGGGATCCCTGTGATGTGTAAGATCGGGAGCTGGGATAGGTGAATAGGATCCCTGTGATATGTAAGATCGGGAGCTGGGATAGGTGAATGGGATCCCTGTGATATGTAAGATCCGGAGCTGGGATAGGTGAATGGGATCCCTGTGATATGTAAGATCGGGAGCTGGGATAGGTGAATGGGATCCCTGTGATGTGTAAGATCCGGAGCTGGGATAGGTGAATGGGATCCCTGTGATGTGTAAGATCGGGAGCTGGGATAGGTGAATGGGATCCCTGTGATGTGTAAGATCCGGAGCTGGGACAGGTGAATGGGATCCCTGTGATGTGTAAGATCCGGAGTTGGGATAGGTGAATGGGATCCCTGTGATGTGTAAGATCCGGAGCTGGGATAGGTGAATGGGATCCCTGTGATATGTAAGATCCGGAGCTGGGATAGGTGAATGGGATCCCTGTGATATGTAAGATCCGGAGCTGGGATAGGTGAGACCGATCCCTGTGATGTGTAAGATCGGGAGCTGGGATAGGTGAATGGGATCCCTGTGATGTGTAGGATCGGGAGCTGGGATAGGTGAATGGGATCCCTGTGATGTGTAAGATCCGGAGCTGGGATAGGTGAATGGGATCCCTGTGATGTGTAAGATCGGGAGCTGGGATAGGTGAATGGGATCCCTGTGATGTGTAAGATCGGGAGCTGGGATAGGTGAATGGGATCCCTGTGATGTGTAAGATCCGGAGCTGGGATAGGTGAATGGGATCCCTGTGATGTGTAAGATCCGGAGCTGGGATAGGTGAATGGGATCCCTGTGATGTGTAAGATCCGGAGCTGGGATAGGTGAGATGGATCCCTGTGATGTGTAAGATCCGGAGCTGGGATAGGTGAATGGGATCCCTGTGATGTGTAAGATCGGGAGCTGGGACAGGTGAATGGGATCCCTGTGATGTGTAAGATCGGGAGCTGGGATAGGTGAATGGGATCCCTGTGATGTGTAAGATCCGGAGTTGGGATAGGTGAATGGGATCCCTGTGATATGTAAGATCCGGAGCTGGGATAGGTGAATGGGATCCCTGTGATGTGTAAGATCCGGAGCTGGGATAGGTGAATGGGATCCCTGTGATGTGTAAGATCCGGAGCTGGGATAGGTGAATGGGATCCCTGTGATGTGTAAGATCCGGAGTTGGGATAGGTGAGACCGATCCCTGTGATGTGTAAGATCCGGAGCTGGGATAGGTGAGATGGATCCCTGTGATGTGTAAGATCGGGAGCTGGGATAGGTGAATAGGATCCCTGTGATGTGTAAGATCCGGAGCTGGGATAGGTGAATGGGATCCCTGTGATGTGTAAGATCGGGAGCTAGGATAGGTGAATGGGATCCCTGTGATGTGTAAGATCGGGAGCTGGGATAGGTGAATGGGATCCCTGTGATGTGTAAGATCGGGAGCTGGGATAGGTGAATAGGATCCCTGTGATATGTAAGATCGGGAGCTGGGACAGGTGAATGGGATCCCTGTGATGTGTAAGATCCGGAGTTGGGATAGGTGAATGGGATCCCTGTGATGTGTAAGATCGGGAGCTGGGATAGGTGAATAGGATCCCTGTGATATGTAAGATCGGGAGCTGGGATAGGTGAATGGGATCCCTGTGATATGTAAGATCCGGAGCTGGGATAGGTGAATGGGATCCCTGTGATATGTAAGATCGGGAGCTGGGATAGGTGAATGGGATCCCTGTGATGTGTAAGATCCGGAGCTGGGATAGGTGAATGGGATCCCTGTGATGTGTAAGATCGGGAGCTGGGATAGGTGAATGGGATCCCTGTGATGTGTAAGATCCGGAGCTGGGACAGGTGAATGGGATCCCTGTGATGTGTAAGATCCGGAGTTGGGATAGGTGAATGGGATCCCTGTGATGTGTAAGATCCGGAGCTGGGATAGGTGAATGGGATCCCTGTGATATGTAAGATCCGGAGCTGGGATAGGTGAATGGGATCCCTGTGATATGTAAGATCCGGAGCTGGGATAGGTGAGACCGATCCCTGTGATGTGTAAGATCGGGAGCTGGGATAGGTGAATGGGATCCCTGTGATGTGTAGGATCGGGAGCTGGGATAGGTGAATGGGATCCCTGTGATGTGTAAGATCCGGAGCTGGGATAGGTGAATGGGATCCCTGTGATGTGTAAGATCGGGAGCTGGGATAGGTGAATGGGATCCCTGTGATGTGTAAGATCGGGAGCTGGGATAGGTGAATGGGATCCCTGTGATGTGTAAGATCCGGAGCTGGGATAGGTGAATGGGATCCCTGTGATGTGTAAGATCCGGAGCTGGGATAGGTGAATGGGATCCCTGTGATGTGTAAGATCCGGAGCTGGGATAGGTGAGATGGATCCCTGTGATGTGTAAGATCCGGAGCTGGGATAGGTGAATGGGATCCCTGTGATGTGTAAGATCGGGAGCTGGGACAGGTGAATGGGATCCCTGTGATGTGTAAGATCGGGAGCTGGGATAGGTGAATGGGATCCCTGTGATGTGTAAGATCCGGAGCTGGGATAGGTGAATGGGATCCCTGTGATGTGTAAGATCCGGAGCTGGGATAGGTGAATGGGATCCCTGTGATATGTAAGATCCGGAGCTGGGATAGGTGAGACCGATCCCTGTGATGTGTAAGATCCGGAGCTGGGATAGGTGAATGGGATCCCTGTGATGTGTAAGATCCGGAGCTGGGATAGGTGAATGGGATCCCTGTGATGTGTAAGATCCGGAGCTGGGATAGGTGAATGGGATCCCTGTGATGTGTAAGATCCGGAGCTGGGATAGGTGAATGGGATCCCTGTGATGTGTAAGATCCGGAGCTGGGATAGGTGAATGGGATCCCTGTGATGTGTAAGATCCGGAGCTGGGATAGGTGAATGGGATCCCTGTGATGTGTAAGATCCGGAGCTGGGATAGGTGAATGGGATCCCTGTGATGTGTAAGATCCGGAGCTAGGACAGGTGAATGGGATCCCTGTGATGTGTAAGATCCGGAGCTGGGATCCCTGTGATGTGTAAGATCCGGAACTGGGGCAGGTGAATGATCACTAGATCAGGATCTGGAGCGATGCTCCGATGTCCTGTGGATCAGTGAATTGATCATTCCGCTGTTTTGCAGTAGTGATGTGGGTGTATGGTGATGCTGAAGAATTGGGTAATGACTTTATCCATCAGTAATAGAGGTGTTACCGTAGGAGTGATCATTACATGATAAGAGGACAGGGATTAACCCCAGCTCCACCGAGCATTATATTGGGGAGGTCATAGCTGTATAATAGTGCATGGGACCCCTCATAGTAATGGCTGTAGCTAGTGTAAGATACAAGGGGTCCTCCTGGTGTGTTGTACATGGATTCCCAGCGGTGGGATCTAAGGACCCTACTAGACCCTACGTAGTGACAGATCTATAGGCCGGGTATTATGGGGCCTGTACACGGCGTGTGTCTGAGAGGTCAGAGCGAGAAACTCCTACTATATATTACATCCTTATAGTAATTATATTATAAGTAGAAAAGTATATATAAATCATACCCAGGAAACTGCCAGCGTTAGTATTGTGCTTTTAGTGTATATATATATATATATAATTATTGTAATTTGCAATACGATTGATTTAACTGCAGAGGGCTCCACGGGAGCACACTATATATAGAGCGAGGCGTAGGGGTGTACTGGGGTAATTGACCATTATTTATCTATGGAACATTTCAGCTTCCCAAGAGCGCAGCTTAAGAACGCCAGAGAGCGTGACTTCGAGCCCATCCCGGAGGAGGACGTTATCGGAGAGCACCTCGTGTTCTGGTGAGTGAGGACTCCAAGCAGTCCTGTAACGTCTCTATACTGAGGTTCCTTTCATTGGCAGATTCTCTTATGTTTATAGTAATAATGTGTCAGATGTAAGATGATGGGTTCTTATCCCCCAACTCAAGTTGTATGTGACTAATCCAGTGCTGACCTCACCAACCAGATTACATCATGGCGACAACTCTATGATATGTGCTATGCGTGATAGGTCCTCTATACTGTCCTGTCACATATAGACCTGTGTTACATACAGCTCTCCTCCCTCTAATACACTGTAATGTGCTATATGTGATAGTGCTGGGCTCCTCTATACTGTCCTGTCACATATAGACCTGTGTTACATACAGCTCTCCTCCCTCTAATACACAGTAATATGCTATATGTGATAGTGCTGGGCTCCTCTATACTGTCCTGTCACATATAGACCCGTGTTACATACAGCTCTCCTCCCTCTAATACACTGTAATGTGCTATATGTGATAGTGCTGGGCTCCTCTATACTGTCCTGTCACATATAGACCTGTGTTACATACAGCTCTCCTCCCTCTAATACACAGTAATGTATTATATGTGATAGTGCTGGGCTCCTCTATACTGTCCTGTCACATATAGACCCGTGTTACATACAGCTCTCCTCCCTCTAATACACTGTAATGTGCTATATGTGATAGTGCTGGGCTCCTCTATACTGTCCTGTCACATATAGACCTGTGTTACATACAGCTCTCCTCCCTCTAATACACAGTAATGTATTATATGTGATAGTGCTGGGCTCCTCTATACTGTCCTGTCACATATAGACCCGTGTTACATACAGCTCTCCTCCCTGTAATACACAGTAATGTACTATATGTGATAGTGCTGGGCTCCTCTATACTGTCCTGTCACATATAGACCTGTGTTACATACAGCTCTCCTCCCTCTAATACACTGTAATGTACTATATGTGATAGTACTGGGCTCCTCTATACTGTCCTGTCACATATAGACCTGTGTTACATACAGCTCTCCTCCCTCTAATACACAGTAATGTGCTATATGTGATAGTGCTGGGCTCCTCTATACTGTCCTGTCACATATAGACCTGTGTTACATACAGCTCTCCTCCCTGTAATACACAGTAATGTGTTATATGTGATAGTGCTGGGCTCCTCTATACTGTCATGTCACATATAGACCTGTGTTACATACAGCTCTCCTCCCTCTAATACACAGTAATATGCTATATGTGATAGTGCTGGGCTCCTCTATACTGTCCTGTCACATATAGACCTGTGTTACATACAGCTCTCCTCCCTCTAATACACAGTAATGTACTATATGTGATAGTACTGGGCTCCTCTATACTGTCCTGTCACATATAGACCTGTGTTACATACAGCTCTCCTCCCTCTAATACACAGTAATGTGTTATATGTGATAGTGCTGGGCTCCTCTATACTGTCCTGTCACATATAGACCTGTGTTACATACAGCTCTCCTCCCTCTAATACACAGTAATGTACTATATGTGATAGTACTGGGCTCCTCTATACTGTCCTGTCACATATAGACCTGTGTTACATACAGCTCTCCTCCCTCTAATACACTGTAATGTGCTATATGTGATAGTGCTGGGCTCCTCTTTACTGTCCTGTCACATATAGACCTGTGTTACATACAGCTCTCCTCCCTCTAATACACAGTAATGTGCTATATGTGATAGTGCTGGGCTCCTCTATACTGTCCTGTCACATATAGACCTGTGTTACATACAGCTCTCCTCCCTCTAATACACAGTAATGTACTATATGTGATAGTGCTGGGCTCCTCTATACTGTCCTGTCACATATAGACCCGTGTTACATACAGCTCTCCTCCCTCTAATACACAGTAATATGCTATATGTGATAGTGCTGGGCTCCTCTATACTGTCCTGTCACATATAGACCTGTGTTACATACAGCTCTCCTCCCTCTAATACACAGTAATGTACTATATGTGAT
Source organism: Mixophyes australis (assembly GCA_036250195.1). NCBI lineage: Eukaryota > Metazoa > Chordata > Amphibia > Anura > Limnodynastidae > Mixophyes > Mixophyes australis. The sequence goes on from JAVHZZ010000012.1 coordinate 92,926,150, forward strand.
AGTACTGGGCTCCTCTATACTGTCCTGTCACATATAGACCTGTGTTACATACAGCTCTCCTCCCTCTAATACACAGTAATGTGTTATATGTGATAGTGCTGGGCTCCTCTATACTGTCCTGTCACATATAGACCTGTGTTACATACAGCTCTCCTCCCTCTAATACACAGTAATGTATTATATGTGATAGTACTGGGCTCCTCTATACTGTCCTGTCACATATAGACCTGTGTTACATACAGCTCTCCTCCCTCTAATACACTGTAATGTGCTATATGTGATAGTGCTGGGCTCCTCTATACTGTCCTGTCACATATAGACCTGTGTTACATACAGCTCTCCTCCCTCTAATACACAGTAATGTGCTATATGTGATAGTGCTGGGCTCCTCTATACTGTCCTGTCACATATAGACCTGTGTTACATACAGCTCTCCTCCCTCTAATACACAGTAATGTACTATATGTGATAGTGCTGGGCTCCTCTATACTGTCCTGTCACATATAGACCCGTGTTACATACAGCTTTCCTCCCTCTAATACACTGTAATGTGCTATATGTGATAGTGCTGGGCTCCTCTATACTGTCCTGTCACATATAGACCTGTGTTACATACAGCTCTCCTCCCTCTAATACACAGTAATGTGTTATATGTGATAGTGCTGGGCTCCTCTATACTGTCCTGTCACATATAGACCTGTGTTACATACAGCTCTCCTCCCTCTAATACACAGTAATGTGCTATATGTGATAGTGCTGGGCTCCTCTATACTGTCCTGTCACATATAGACCTGTGTTACATACAGCTCTCCTGCCTCTAATACACAGTAATGTGTTATATGTGATAGTGCTGGGCTCCTCTATACTGTCCTGTCACATATAGACCTGTGTTACATACAGCTCTCCTCCCTCTAATACACAGTAATGTGCTATATGTGATAGTGCTGGGCTCCTCTATACTGTCATGTCACATATAGACCTGTGTTACATACAGCTCTCCCTCTAATACACAGTAATGTGCTATATGTGATAGTGCTGGGCTCCTCTATACTGTCCTGTCACATATAGACCTGTGTTACATACACCTCTCCTCCCTCTAATACACAGTAATGTGTTATATGTGATAGTACTGGGCTCCTCTATACTGTCCTGTCACATATAGACCCGTCTTTACCCACATACACTGACATAGATTGAATGTACAACACACACACACACGGATGGAATGTACAAAACACAGACACACATAGATGGAATGCACACACGCACATAGATGGAATGCACACCAAACACACACACACACACACACACATAGATGGAATGCACACCAATCACACACATACATAGATGGAATGCACACCAAACACACACACATAGATGGAATGCACACCAAACACACACACACACAGATAGATGGAATGCACACCAAACACACACACACACATAGATGGAATGCACACCAAACACACACACACACATAGATGGAATGCACACCAAACACACACACACACAGATAGATGGAATGCACACCAAACACACACACACACATAGATGGAATGCACACCACACACCCACACACACAGATAGATGGAATGCACACCAAACACACACACACACACACATAGATGGAATGCCACCACACACCCACACACACAGATAGATGGAATGCACACCAAACACACACACATACATAGATGGAATGCACACCAAACACACACACACACATAGATGGAATGCACACCAATCACACACACACATACATAGATGGAATGCACACCAAACACACACACACACATAGATGGAATGCACACCAAACACACACACATAGATGGAATGCACACCAAACACACACACACACACACATAGATGGAATGCACACCAAACACACACACACGCACATAGATGGAATGGACACCACACACACACAGACACACATAGTACACCACACACACAGGATACAGCAACATGTACTCTTTATATAGTTACAAAGCCGGCCCTGCCATAAATTCACATAAGCTGTTGAAATGCAGACTGAACAAACAAATAAGATAGCGCAATTCTCAAATCGGCACAATTATTTAATATTCATATATATAAAATCAATATAAATCTATATCATCATGAGCATAAATATGCATATGAATAATTCCAATACATACTGGATTCCTATTAAACAAACGTAGTTTATAGTACATATATGCAGTCAGTAATTCAATAAAAAAGTATCATGACAACACCTGAAAAAAATACCACCATGGAGTAACGTTCACCTGGGTTCAGCAACACCCAGTATATATCGATGAAAAAATGCCACTGTATTCAAAGGAGATTTGTAGAGTGGAGCCTCACATCCATATATGTGGAAAATAACAACCTCCTAATTAATATCTCCTCTGTCAATGTACAGAACCTGGGTGGTATACAGCTCTATGGATTTGTAGGTGAGCCTGTGTTGTCAGCACATGTGCTGTATTCGACAGCTTACGCTTCCCATTAAGGGGCTCGCTTGTTTAATATTGAAACTTGTCAGCCCACCTGCAACACTGATTGAATGAAAGCATATAGCGGGGTAATATGAGTAAATTTGTATTTCAAGTCATGTGCTGTATACGGGCACTCCGATGTCCAGCATTAAAGTATGTCAACCCGCCTGTATACGGGCACTCCGATGTCCAGCATTAAAGTATGTCAACCCGCCTGTATATGGGCACTCCGATGTCCAGCATTAAAGTATGTCAACCCGCCTGTATACGGGCACTCCGATGTCCAGCATTAAAGTATGTCAACCCGCCTGTACACGGGCACTCCGATGTCCAGCATTAAAGTATGTTGAAATACAGGACCAATCCTAGAAGGTGATCTGATCAGGGTGGCCAATCTAGGAGAGGATGTGTGAACTGCACTTTAGTGCCAACCAATCAGCACTAGCTTTGGCTGGGCCAATGGCGAGGACGTTTTGCTTATGTGCCGTTCATGAGTAGTAGTAAGGACAGACCAACAGTGATATTATATATTAATGGTTGGCATCAGGTAATGGCTGTGGATGCAGGGAACAATGCTTTATCTAAAATGATTTAAAACGCAATTTGTAAAAATGTGATTCAGAAATGATTGCACAGTCGCTCATTGGGACACTAAGCTCCAACCTATACAGGAGACTCCACTAAGCTCTAACCCACACAGGAGACTCCCTGGTGGGCACTCAACCAACAGAATGCAGTGGTCAAGGTGATGCCTTCCATGGTTAATTTAAAGATCCCGCTCACACAGTAATAGCAGCTAGAAATGCGGGGTGTATACCTTTACGTGACACACTTCATGTTTACATGCTACATTTCAGTAGTGTGCAATGCAGCACCTATGTAACCATTGTATGGAGGCCGCTGACTGGTGTTACTTACCACCAACCACTAACAAGGGTTAATACCGCCTCAGAGAATCAGCACAGTGATTGGTTAGAGCGTCGGCAGTGTCTATAGCTGCAGCAAAGCATCCTGAATATCACAAATCTGTTTCATGGGGTTCAAAGGAATTCTAGTGTGTACTCCGCAATCGCCCCATAAATCAGACTGCAGTACCTGACACGACCAGTGGGGGTGGTATAAGTAGTCAGACCTTTAATAATAATAATGACTTATGTAAATACATTTTCTGGGATCTGTTATCCATTGTAGACTAATATGTGTAATCTATTTCTTCTTTCAGTCATGGGGGTTCCATTTAGAAACGCACGGAACGCCTCTGAAGAGCCGGACTGCTTACTTCCGCGAGTGGTGCATGGGGAGAAGCAGAGTCCTTTGGACAAGACGGTTGACTGTTTTCTCATAGCTAATGCTGCTGCTCCCACGTCATCCAGCCCGGCTAGGGTATACAGCCGTGAGAAAGGCCAGGGCAAGTCGGACTCCTCGCTGGTTTCCGCACCCTCAGCGCAGCCCTCTATGGACGGCGGGGGCTTTTCATCTAGCCGGCTGCCCAGCAGTTGCCCTAATCTCTGCCTGAAGAGGAGCATGGTGGAGGCGATACACAAGCAGGCACGACGGATGTACAACTACGATAAGATCCTGGCTTCCAAGAAGAACTTGGACCATGTCAATAAGATATTGAAGGCCAAGAAATTGCAGAGACAGTCGCGTACGGGGAACAACATTGTAAAGAGGAGGCCGGGGAGACCCAGGAAGTATCCGCTGGAATCCATTCTCCCTATGGAGCTGGTCACCCGCTTAATGAGTGAGAGAGAATGTGGCGTCACCGGAGCCGACACCGTCTCCGATGTTATTGAATCTGTAGTGCAGGGAGTGACTCTAGAACCAGAGCGCCGGAAAGGCTGGAAAAGGAAGCACTTGGTCATGGAGAAGCAAGGAAAGAAGCGTCCGAAATCTGTGATGGATGAGGACCAGGAGAGCTGCACAAGGTACATCTCCCACCTTCCTGATGTCCTATATGTGTCCGAGCTTCAGGTCTACTAAACTCTTCCTTTGTGTTGCAGTCTGGCCGAGTTTGCCCTAGTAGATGTTACCACCGGCCAAGAGGTCAGCCTGAGCCACGAAGACATTGGCGCTGTGAGGTCCCGTCACCTGGCACCACTGGGGCAGCGGGAGAAGAAGATGGCTCGCCCTCCCAAGAAGAAGTTCCAAAAGGCCGGCCTTTTCTCTGACGTGTACAAAACTTCTGAGTGAGTATCCGTTATTCCGGGGTTTACTGACCTGACTTCATATGGGATACCCGGGAGATATTGGTGTACTTGTGCTCACTGATTCCTTACATTTATATATATATACATTGTCGCTCTAATCTCTGTCTCCTGGTGCCGTAGCCCCAAGAGTCGGCTTATACAGCTGAAGAAGGAAAAGTTGGAGTATATTCCCCGGGATCATGAATACGGTCTTCTCCCAGCGCCCATCCACATTGGTGAGTTATATGGGTGATGGTGTCTTCTCTCCATTGTACAGAGAAATATAATGCTTCTATTCGGGAGACAGACCCATTTGTAAGATGCCGTGTTTATGAAACAGTACAGTCTCTCATGGCAACCAATCAGAGTCTGGCTTTCATTCATCGAGCACAAGTGCGAGTTGGATGTAGAAATTTAGTTTTATATAAAGATCTGTAAGAAACCACAATCTTTCCATAACAGTAGCCTCATAGCCTTATTCTGTGCTCCTTCCACTATATCACTCATCTCCTGATATACTATGTGCTGCTGGGGACCCTGCTCCTTCCACTATATAACTCTCAGCCTGTGGCTTCCTGCTGCCTCCATTTCCCTCCTCACATCATGTCACTGCCCCTGTCACATGCAGCCTTGTCCTCACTAACACATCACTCTTCTCCTGATATACTCTGTGCTGCTGGAGGACCCTGCTCCTTCCACTATATAACTCTGTCTGTGTCTTCCTGCTGCCTACATTCCCTTCCTCACGTCAAGTCACTGCCCCTGTCACATGCATCTCTGTTCTCACTAACACATCACTCATCTCCTGATATACTCTGTGCTGCTGGGGGACCCTGCTCCTTCTACTATATAACTCTCAGTCTGTGGCTTCCTGCTGCCTCCATTCCCCTCCTCACATCATGTCACTGCCCCAGTCACATGCATCTCTGTTCTCACTAACACATCACTCATCTCCTGATATACTCTGTGCTGCTGGGGACCCTACTCCTTCCACTATATAACTCTCAGTCTGTGGCTTTCTGCTGCCTCCATTCCCCTCCTCATATCATGTCACTGCCCCTGTCACATGCAGCCCTGTCCTCACTAACACATCACTCATCTCCTGATATACTCTGTGCTGTTGGAGGACCCTGCTCCTTCTACTATATAACTCTCGGTGGCTTCCTGTCACTGGGTGTGAGTGACTGCTGTAGAGACACAATGGGTCGATGCTCCTTTGGTTATTGTAAGAAGGAGAAGCACTATTTTTGAGCCGGTTGAAACTGGCTATGGGAGATAATATGGGTGAGAGAAGAGAGAGTAACGAGTGTGCCGCATGGATTGGGATGACCACGTCTGGGGCAGTCCATGGTCTACCAGGCCCCACAAGGTGGACAATACAGAGACCCCCGTCCGTCACACCACTTAGCACCACGGCCACAGGGTAGTGTTACAGCTTTCTATTCCTGTCCGTATAACTTTCCGAACGTCTGCCTAATGAGAGAGGAACGTCTGTGCTCCTCTGGCCTCCGGCCACCGCTCCTGAAAGAGGCTTTTGTTTTACCCAGTGAGGTCATCACAGAAAAAGCAAATTCCCAACAGATTAAGCCGCTTCCTGGAACCTGCCAAGAAGTGAAACTTCTTAAATGAGGACAAAGTAGTAGGAGTAGGTTGGAAGAAAAATGTTTTTCTTTTCCCCAGCCCTCCAAGCTGTTTTGTGTTTCGATTGCACCCCACCCCGCTGAGATTGCTCAGACGCTCCGTGACCCCCCTCCTTCTTCTCACTCATTGTAATAGACTTGTTTACAGAGGTTAGATCAGTGATAGAGCTATGTGGCAGCTGTAGTGTCATTATCTCCTGTTGTGTCTGCGAGGTCCACCACGAACCCACCCGTTATACTTCATTCTCAGCATTATATATTTCAGTGGGGATTTCTCGTTTTGTATATTAGCCACCTCTGTAGAGCTGCCGTTACACGCACTGTCCAACTGCGTCGGGCCACAGTCCCGTCTATTATCAGGTTGTACAAGAACCTCCTGTCACATCCCACCCGTTGTCCAGCTCTGTAGAGCTGCCGTTACACGCACTGTCCAACTGCGTCGGGCCACAGTCCCGTCTATTATCAGGTTGTACAAGAACCTCCTGTCACATCCCACCCGTTGTCCAGCTCTGTAGAGCTGCCGTTACACGCACTGTCCAACTGCGTCAGGCCACAGTCCCGTCCATTATTAGGTTATACAAGAACCTCCTGTCACATCCCACCCGTTGTCCAGCTCTGTAGAGCTGCCGTTACACGCACTGTCCAACTGCGTCGGGCCACAGTCCCGTCTATTATCAGGTTGTACAATAACCTCCTGTCACATCCCACCCGTTGTCCAGCTCTGTAGAGCTGCCGTTACACGCACTGTCCAACTGCGTCAGGCCACAGTCCCGTCCATTATCAGGTTGTACAATAACCTCCTGTCACATCCCTCCCGTTGTCCAGCTCTGTAGAGCTGCCGTTACACGCACTGTCCAACTGCGTCAGGCCACAGTCCCGTCCATTATCAGGTTGTACAATAACCTCCTGTCACATCCCTCCCGTTGTCCAGCTCTGTAGAGCTGCCGTTACACGCACTGTCCAACTGTGTCAGGCCACAGTCCCGTCCATTATCAGGTTGTACAAGAACCTCCTGTCACATCCCACCCGTTGTCCACCTCTGTAGAGCTAACGTTACACGCACTGTCCAACTGCGTCAGGCCACAGTCCCGTCCATTATCAGGTTGTACAAGAACCTCCTGTCACTTCCCACCCGTTGTCCAGCTGTGCGGGGCTCTTGGTCCCTTTTGTTATGAAACTGGGTGAAGACCTCTTTCCCTAACTGTTATTAGGATGAGGACCCTCCAACCCTTTGTCCAGCTGTGTGAAGCCCACTATTACCATGGGTGACTGTGTTGTGTATAGACTTCCTTTCCCACCTTGTGTTCCGCTCTATATAGCTCAAAGATCACACCTGCTATATAGTTGTGTGTGCCCACTCTCTCATCTGTCATTAATGTCCTTTCCTATCTGTGATCAAGGTTATGACCTCCAACCCTTTATCCATATTTGAGTCATTGTCCAAGTGTGCAAGATCCTCAACGCCCAGCAGTTGTTGTGTGGTGTACGGACCTCCTGCCCCATCTGTGGGGTCCTACTATTCCACTTGTTATTTAGCTTTTTGAGGACATCATACTCATTATTCAGTTGTGTGGGATCTTCAGTCGCATCTGAAAAACCTTCAGTCTCATCCATTGTACAGCTATATGGAGACCTCCTTCTTTCATGTTATTAGGGTGATCATGTCAAATCCCATCCGCAATATAGATGTTTGGGGGGTTTCATTCCCCTTGATTGCTTAGTTGTGTATGGTCCTCTAGTCCCATCTGTTATCTGTACAGATCTCCTGTTTCACCTGTGTGTCCCTCTCAGCCCATTATCTAACTTTGTGATGTCCTTGTTTCACACCCATTGTCTAAACTGTGTGATGTCCTCGTTTCACACCCATTGTCTAAACTGTGTGATGTCCTCGTTTCACACCCATTGTCTAACTGTGTGATGTCCTTGTTTCACACCCATTATCTAGCAGTGTGATGTCCTCCTTTCACATCCCATTGTCTAACTGTATGATGTCCTCGTTTCACACCCATTATCTAGCAGTGTGATGTCCTCGTTTCACACCCATTATCTAGCAGTGTGAGAACCTCCGCTCCTACCTTTCTGTCCAGTCTTGGGATGACTTCTAGTTTGTAAAAGTGCCTCCAAGTTCGTTAAGACTTAAATATACAAATAAGGGCTTTTGTGTAACTGGCATGATTGTAACAGACGTGTGTATGTTCCTCTCGTGTTTCAGGGAAATATCTCCGACACAAGAGGAACGACTTCCAGCTTCCATACGATATCCTTTGGCAGTGGAAACATAATCAGGTACATGTGTGGGGACAACTACAGGGGGGGTGTGGGGATAACTGCACATGGGGGTGTGGGGATAGCTGCACGTGGGCGTGTGGGGATAACTGCACGGGGGGGTGTGGGGATAACTGCACGTGGGGGTGTGGGGATAACTGCACGGGGGGGTGTGGGGACAACTACACGGGGGGTGTGGGGACAACTACACGGGGGGTGTGGGGACAACTACACGGGGGGTGTGGGGACAACTACACGGGGGGTGTGGGGACAACTGCACGGGGGGTGTGGGGATAACTGCACGGGGGGGTGTGGGGATAACTGCACTTGGGGGTGTGGGGATAACTGCACTTGGGGGTGTGGGGACAACTACACGGGGGGTGTGGGGACAACTACACGGGGGGTGTGGGGACAACTACACGGGGGGTGTGGGGACAACTACACGGGGGGTGTGGGGACAACTACACGGGGGGTGTGGGGACAACTGCACGGGGGGTGTGGGGACAACTGCACGGGGGGTGTGGGGACAACTGCACGGGGGGTGTGGGGACAACTGCACGGGGGGTGTGGGGACAACTACACGGGGGGTGTGGGGACAACTACACGGGGGGTGTGGGGTTCCTACATGGGGGCTTGTTTGCACAATACCTACCTATGGTGCTTTACCTCTGTAAATAGATTATGAACATGTCTTCTCACAATGCTGATAGAATGATCTGGGATATGGTGCTGTTATATATTACTATCTACAAGCTGAGGGAAGAGCATATATCTGCTATTTATACCTATGACCTTATAGAAGCCCTGCCCGGGTAATATAGGGTTTCACATGCCTGTGTGTTTGTTGCAATCGTTGGACTAACAGTCCGGATGTGTGAGACAGATCACCTCAAACACTGCGTCCTCTACTAACCCACCAACGAGCCCATTATAACCTTATCCCAGAATAAAGCGTTAGACGTACGACTGCCCTCGTGTACTCAGTGCTCACAACAAGAGGTCCATCAGAGACCAGGCAGACCGCTGTTATGTGCTCCTCGTCAGGCTGTTTATATACCCCACTGGTTTCTGTATTACCAAACACGGCCTCTATCATGTGTCCAAGGATCCCTCTTCAGTGTTGTGTGAGAGTTGTACACAGTGACGTCTTCATCCAGTGGCGGCCTGTTACCTTGACACATAGCTGCCGATACCCTGATGTAATAATATACTTAGGTATCCTGCTCTAGTATAATACACGTAGGGATCTGTATCCTGCTCTAGTATAATACACGTAGGCATCAGTATCCTGTTCTAGTATAATACACGTAGGGATCAGTATCCTGCTCTAGTATAATACACGTAGGGATCAGTATCCTGCTCTAGTATAATACATGTAGGGATCGGTATCCTGCTCTAGTATAATACACGTAGGGATCGGTATCCTGCTCTAGTATAATACACGTAGGGATCAGTATCCTGCTCTAGTATAATACACGTAGGGATCAGTATCCTGTTCTAGTATAATACACGTAGGGATCAGTATCCTGTTCTAGTATAATACACGTAGGGATCAGTATCCTGTTCTAGTATAATACACGTAGGGATCAGTATCCTGCTCTAGTATAATACACGTAGGGATCAGTATCCTGCTCTAGTATAATACACGTAGGGATCGGTATCCTGTTCTAGTATAATACACGTAGGGATCAGTATCCTGCTCTAGTATAATACACATAGGGATCAGTATCCTGCTCTAGTATAATACACATAGGGATCAGTATCCTGTTCTAGTATAATACACGTAGGGATCTGTATCCTGTTCTAGTATAATACACGTAGGCATCAGTATCCTGCTCTAGTATAATACACGTAGGGATCAGTATCCTGCTCTAGTATAATACACGTAGGGATCAGTATCCTGCTCTAGTATAATACACGTAGGGATCAGTATCCTGTTCTAGTATAATACACGTAGGGATCAGTATCCTGCTCTAGTATAATACACGTAGGGATCAGTATCCTACTCTAGTATAATACACGTAGGGATCAGTATCCTGCTCTAGTATAATACACGTAGGGATCAGTATCCTGCTCTAGTATAATACACGTAGGGATCAGTATCCTGTTCTAGTATAATACACGTAGGGATCATTATCCTGCTCTAGTATAATACACGTAGGGATCAGTATCCTGTTCTAGTATAATACACGTAGGGATCAGTATCCTGCTCTAGTATAATACACGTAGGGATCAGTATCCTGCTCTAGTATAATACACGTAGGGATCAGTATCCTGCTCTAGTATAATACACGTAGGGATCAGTATCCTGCTCTAGTATAATACACGTAGGGATCGGTATCCTGCTCTAGTATAATACACGTAGGGATCGGTATCCTGTTCTAGTATAATACACGTAGGGGTCGGTATCCTGTTCTAGTATAATACACGTAGGGATCGGTATCCTGCTCTAGTATAATACACGTAGGGATCGGTATCCTGTTCTAGTATAATACACGTAGGGATTGGTATCCTGTTCTAGTATAATACACGTAGGGATCGGTATCCTGTTCTAGTATAATACACGTAGGGATCGGTATCCTGCTCTAGTATAATACACGTAGGGATCGGTATCCTGTTCTAGTATAATACACGTAGGGATCGGTATCCTGTTCTAGTATAATACACGTAGGGATCGGTATCCTGTTCTAGTATAATACACGTAGGGATCGGTATCCTGTTCTAGTATAATACACGTAGGGATCGGTATCCTGTTCTAGTATAATACACGTAGGGATCGGTATCCTGTTCTAGTATAATACACGTAGGGATCGGTATCCTGTTCTAGTATAATACACGTAGGGATCAGTATCCTGTTCTAGTATAATACACGTAGGGATCGGTATCCTGCTCTAGTATAATACACGTAGGGATCGGTATCCTGTTCTAGTATAATACACGTAGGGATCGGTATCCTGTTCTAGTATAATACACGTAGGGATCGGTATCCTGTTCTAGTATAATACACGTAGGGATCGGTATCCTGTTCTAGTATAATACACGTAGGGATCAGTATCCTGTTCTAGTATAATACACGTAGGGATCAGTATCCTGCTCTAGTATAATACACGTAGGGATCAGTATCCTGCTCTAGTATAATACACGTAGGGATCAGTATCCTGTTCTAGTATAATACACGTAGGGATCAGTATCCTGTTCTAGTATAATACACGTAGGGATCAGTATCCTGCTCTAGTATAATACACGTTGGGATCTGTATCCTGCTCTAGTATAATACACGTAGGGATCAGTATCCTGCTCTAGTATAATACACGTATGGATCAGTATCCTGTTCTAGTATAATACACGTAGGGATCAGTATCCTGCTCTAGTATAATACACGTAGGGATCAGTATCCTGCTCTAGTATAATACACGTAGGGATCAGTATCCTGCTCTAGTATAATACACGTAGGGATCAGTATCCTGCTCTAGTATAATACACGTAGGGATCACCATTATCCATGATTTCTGTGGAATTGGCAGACAATATATGGCAGGATTCACCATTCACCATTATACCTGGTTATTCTGGAAGAGCCAGACAAGATGTGCCAGGGTTACCAGTTCCCTGATTTCCCTCACCTTTATCCATCATTTGCCTGTCCTGGATGTACGTACAATGTGGTGATCTGTTCATCTTCTGTCCAGACTAAGTCTTTTTTTAGACTCTTCCTAATGTCATTTCCCCAGAGAGTCTCCTTGTTAAACAATATTACATGAAAATGCAGATTCCTTCCATGGCTGGTCCCAGGACCGTACTGGGTAATGTGGCTTCAGGCAGATCCATGATGTCACCTTAAGATGTCTGCTATAATAACCGGCTTAAGTATTCCAGGCAGCTCCCATTTCTTCTGTAGATTATCGGAGGTGCAAATCATCCTAATGTTACCTTGTTACCAGTTTTCTAACAGCCTGTGGCTATTATCAGCATTATCCAGTTTCTCATAACATTCATGACACAGGTTTTTGTTATGTCTCTTCCAGTTGTATAAAAAGCCGGATGTTCCGCTCTACAAGAAGATTCGCTCAAGTAAGTTCTCAGCGTGAGCGTGGTGTAAAACGTATCCTCTACACGTTGGTAGTCACCTCAGCGCCGTTCTCCCCTCCGCGCCGTTCTCCCCTCCGCGCCGTTCTCCCCTCCGCGCCGTTCTCCCCTCCGCGCCGTTCTCCCCTCCGCGCCGTTCTCCCCTCCGCGCCCTTCTCCCCAGGGGTGTTATCCCTGCGCCATCACCTCCACGTCGTTATCCCTGCGCCCTCGCCTCCGGGGTGTTATCCCTGCGCCATCACCTCCACGTCGTTATCCCTGCGCCCTCACCGCCACGTCGTTATCCCTGCACCCTCACCTCCGCGTCGTTATCCCTGCGCCCTCACCTCCGCGTCGTTATCCCTGCGCCCTCCCCTCCGCGTCGTGCTCCCTGCGCCCTCCCCTCCGCGTCGTGCTCCCTGCGCCCTCCCCTCCGCGTCGTGCTCCCTGCGCCCTCCCCTCCGCGTCGTGCTCCCTGCGCCCTCCCCTCCGCGCCGTGCTCCCCTCCGCGCCCTTCTCCCCTCCGCGCCCTTCTCACCAGGGGTGTTATCCCTGCACCATCACCTCCACGTCGTTATCCCTGCGCCCTCGCCTCCGGGGTGTTATCCCTGCGCCATCACCTCCACGTCGTTATCCCTGCGCCCTCACCTCCACGTCGTTATCCCTGCGCCCTCACCGCCACGTCGTTATCCCTGCGCCCTCACCGCCACGTCGTTATCCCTGCGCCCTCACCGCCACGTCGTTATCCCTGCGCCCTCACCGCCACGTCGTTATCCCTGCGCCCTCACCTCCACGTCGTTATCCCTGCGCCCTCACCTCCACGTCGTTATCCCTGCGCCCTCACCTCCACGTCGTTATCCCTGCGCCCTCACCTCCACGTCGTTATCCCTGCGCCCTCACCTCCACGTCGTTATCCCTGCGCCCTCACCTCCACGTCGTTATCCTGCGTTATCACACCCCCACGTCGTTATCCTGCGTTATCACACCCCCAGTCCCACCTTTTCCTCTCCGGACACACAGGGTACCGCATTCCATAGCTCTATTTTTGGCCTCTTTCTTATGCTTATTATGGTCCTGATGTAATTATTGTTTGTGTTTCCCAGATGTCTATGTGGATGTAAAACCTTTGTCTGGATATGAAGCCACCATGTGTAACTGTAAGAGACCGGAGAATCGGGAGGAGGGGGGCTGCGTGGAGGACTGCCTTAATCGGTGAGTTGTATTACCATCCCGTGTCCGTCAGATCATTGGATGTAACGTGGATGGAAACAGTGACCCTGGTCTTTCCCTTGTAGAATGATTTTTGCAGAGTGTTCTCCTAACACGTGTCCATGTGGAGAGCGGTGCCACAACCAGCGGATCCAGAGACACGAGTGGGTCCAGTGTTTAGAGCGCTTCCGGGCAGAGGGGAAAGGATGGGGCATCCGCACCAAGGAGCCATTGAAGGCCTCTCAGTTCATCATCGAGTACCTGGGCGAGGTGGTGAGCGAGCAGGAGTTCAGGTACCAGGTCTCCTCATCTTCTATGGGGTCTCCCCTGTTTACGAGGTGCTGTTACTCCTCATGGTGGTTGTACAGATAAACATGGAACATATTTCACTTCCAATGTTAGAAGTATTTAGCATGTTATACAATAGTACATTATACTTTGGATTGACTGTTGATTTGGCTGTTTGTGTGTATAGAGGAGTAGGGTCCTAGTATGAAGGTTGGTCAGGATGGAGTGTTGGGTTAGGTGGCTGTTACAGTGGTGTAGGGTCCTCCTATGAATGTTGGTCAGGATGGAGTGTTGGGTTAGGTGGCTGTGTACAGGGGTGTAGGGTCCTCCTATGAACCTTGGTCAGGATAGAGTGTTGGGTTAGGTGGCTGTGTACAGGGGTGTAGGGTCCTCCTATGAACGTTGGTCAGGATAGAGTGTTGGGTTAGGTGGCTGTGTACAGGGGTGTAGGGTCTTTGTATGAAGGTTGGTTCTGATGAAGTGTTGGGTTAGGTGGCTGTTACAGGGGTGCATGGTTCTTGTATGAAGGTTGGTCAGGATAGAGTGTTGGGTTAGGTGGCTGTTACAGGGGTGCATAGTTCTTGTATGAAGGTTGGTCAGGATAGAGTGTTGGGTTAGGTGGCTGTTACAGGGGTGCATGGTTCTTGTATGAAGGTTGGTCAGGATAGAGTGTTGGGTTAGGTGGCTGTTACAGGGGTGCATGGTTCTTGTATGAAGGTTGGTCAGGATGGAGTGTTGGGTTAGGTGGCTGTGTACAGGGGTGTAGGGTCCTCGGATGAAGGTTGGTCAGGATGGAGTGTTGGGTTAGGTGGCTGTTACAGGGGTGCAGGGTCCTTGTATGAAGGTTGGTCAGGATGGAGTGTTGGGTTAGGTGGCTGTGTACAGGGGTGTAGGGTCCTCCTATGAACGTTGGTCAGGATAGAGTGTTGGGTTAGGTGGCTGTGTACAGGGGTGTAGGGTCCTTGTATGAAGGTTGGTCAGGATAGAGTGTTGGGTTAGGTGGCTGTGTACAGGGGTGTAGGGTCCTCGGATGAAGGTTGGTCAGGATAGAGTGTTGGGTTAGGTGGCTGTGTACAGGGGTGTAGGGTCCTTGTATGAAGGTTGGTCAGGATAGAGTGTTGGGTTAGGTGGCTGTTACAGGGGTGCAGGGTCCTTGTATGAAGGTTGGTCAGGATGGAGTGTTGGGTTAGGTGGCTGTGTACAGGGGTGTAGGGTCCTTGTATGAAGGTTGGTCAGGATGGAGTGTTGGGTTAGGTGGCTGTGTACAGGGGTGTAGGGTCCTCGGATGAAGGTTGGTCAGGATGGAGTCTTTAGGTGGCTGTATTGGGCAGTTTCATGCCACTCTAGTGATTCCTCGATGGGTGCATAATGGTAAAGAAACAGCAATTATTCCATGGTGTTCAGATAAACTTTAATAACTGTCCTTACTTCCAGGAACCGAATGATTGAGCAGTATCACAACCACAGTGACCATTACTGTCTTAACCTGGACAGTGGTATGGTCATTGACAGCTACCGCATGGGCAACGAGGCTCGATTCATCAACCACAGCTGTGACCCCAACTGCGAGATGCAGAAATGGTGAGCCCGTCTCCTACTTGTGGTGTCATGCTTTCCAAACACAACCTGGTCCTTTATTAAGAACATCTCTGGGGTTATGTCTTGAAGAGGACCTAAATGGCTTGTATTGCTTGTGAGGACAGATCTGACCAGCATAGGGATCACCTACGGAAGTCACACAGAGTATACTTGGGATGCCCCCTAGATGAATCTCTTTCTCATATCTCTACGTCATTCATTGTCTTGCGGCCCAGGTCTGTGAACGGTGTGTATCGAATCGGATTGTATGCTTTGAAGGACATGCCGGCCGGGACCGAACTGGCCTACGACTACAACTTTCATTCCTTTAACATGGAGCAACAGGTAAGAGAACATTGTATATACAGGGTTTGTATGGACTCTGTGCAAGCTCAGAACACGTGAACACCCTACGTAAACTGATTTACATACATGTAAGGTCGAATAGCGCCAACTCTGGAAATACCAGACTCCACGGACCTTCTCCTCATGTGCCGCTCTACAGGGGATCTGCCGTGTTTGTTGCTAAATCTCCCCCCAAGATGATTTGCAAATTATTATTATCTGTTCTGCTACCTTATGGTAGAAAAACAGTTGTTTCTAGCTTATCTACCTGTGAGCTGGGGATTTCACATTTGTAAAGACAGCAGTTGAAGCGTTACCCCTCAGAGCTGGAGATCGTTACGCTATGTGATGTCTCAGGTCCAGATAATTGTACAGTAAAAGTCTCCTGTTCTCCCCCATCCTGCAGCAACTCTGTAAGTGCGGCTTCGAGAGATGCAGAGGGATCATCGGTGGTAAGAGTCAGAGAATGAATGGACAGAACAACAAGGGCAACCACCTGTTACCTTCTCACCGGAGACTGGGGCGCTCCAAGGAGAAGAGGAAATCCAAGCACCGGCTGAAGAGGAGGGTTAGTACATCCGAGACTGAGCGTTGACGTTGCTGAGGTCCCAAGTGCTGGCTGTTTGCTCGTTATAAGGATATTGTGGGGGGGTTACTGTGGCGTCATCTTGCCGGGCTGTCTCCAGTTCACCCCCGTCATACTCAGCTTATAGCGAAGGAGGAAATGCAGCCATGATTGGTGCAGTAATTCCTGGCCTTTTTCTTTCTCTTTCCAGAGGGGTCACCTCACTGAGGATCACAGTGACAATGTTGGGACCCCAAACAGGCTGAGCCCACAGCTACACATGAAGCCAATGTCCAACAGAGAACGGTGAGAAGCTTAGATGTCACTACGTCTTGTGCTGCCCATCATGCCGCTGTACTTGCCCTTTGTGTGGGCATCGTAGAAGCGAATCCGTAGCTGACTTTACCTTTGTCTTTACAGGAATTTTGTATTGAAGCACAGAGTTTTCCTGGTGAGGAACTGGGAGAAGACTCGGCGGAGACACGAGGAAGTGAAGGATGACCTGAACCCCACATCGCTCTATAACCGCTGGAACAGTGTGTGCAGGGATGATGGAAACATTAAGTCTGGTGAGGCTGGATGTGGGCGTATATTACTGGGTTATACGCCCTCCCCAGGAGCGCCTGCTGACCCCTCTGATCTGTCTTCCAGACGTCTTCATGACCCAGTTTGCTGCCCTGCAGACGTCTCGTTCCGTACGCACCAGAAGGTTAGCGGCTGCGGAGGAGAACATAGAAGTGGCCCGGGCAGCCCGGCTGGCACAGATCTTTAAAGAGATCTGCGATGGCATTGTCTGTTACAAAGGTGACGCTCCTCTTGTTGGTATATGTAAAGATCTAAGCTTCCATATATGATGCTTCATGGTGCAAAGGGCTGTTCTACTGCTACAGTGTAACATAACGTGGAAATAAGCGATTAGTCCCCTTACAGACAACTGAAGCCACAGTACAATGTTCTATGTGGCTCTGATACCAGAAAAAAAGCTGAAATTGCAAAGCACAGCATGTCTGTTAGCATTTGGTGTATAACTGACTATGACCTTGTGTATGAGCCTACCAATTCATGCAGGGCAAGTCAGCTCAGTCACTCAATGTCTGCGCTGTTAGAGAAGCTCCGCCCTGCTAATATGGCTGCCCGCTCTAGGGGGACACATTTAATTATGTATTAATAATTCCTATGTAATTCAGCCACTGAGGATGTAATTGAAGGGTCTTTGTAAGGCTTTAGGTGGAAGATGCTTTAGAACCAGCATGATGTGAGGGACATTTATAGACGTCTGGTGGTCTTCCTTGTAGACTCCTGAAGTATAAACATATCTCGGTAGCACTATGGCCATGTCTGACCGATTCTTCTCTTCATAATTTAGATTCCATGAACCGGAGTCTGGCGACCCCTCTGCTCAGTCTTCCACATAAGAAAAAGTAAGGACCGAACCTTTCCTGTCCCCATTAAGATCCTGTCCCTTACACCCTTCTGTCTATCCTCGCACCATCACCCCTTCCCTGTCCCCTCTAATCCTGGTACCATGGACCCAGCCTCCCACCCCTCGCTCCTCCTGGGATCCTGTCCCTGACACCCTTCTGTCTATCCCCTCACCCCTTCCCTGTCCCCTCTAATCCTGGTACAATGGACCCTTCCTCCCACCCCTCGCTCCTCCTGGGATCCTGTCCCTGACACCCTTCTGTCTATCCCCTCACCCCTTCCCTGTCCCCTCTAATCCTGGTACAATGGACCCTTCCTCCCACCCCTCGCTCCTCCTGGGATCCTGTCCCTGACACCCTTCTGTCTATCCCCTCACCCCTTCCCTGTCCCCTCTAATCCTGGTACAATGGACCCTTCCTCCCACCCCTCACTCCTGCGGGGATCCTGTCCCTGACATCCTTCTGTCTATCCCCTCACCCCTTCCCTGTCCCCTCTAATCCTGGTACCATGGACCCAGCCTCCCACCCCTCGCTCCTCCTGGGATCCTGTCCCTGACATCCTTCTGTCTATCCCCTCACCCCTTCCCTGTCCCCTCTAATGCTGGTACCATGGACCCAGCCTCCCACCCCTCGCTCCTCCTGGGATCCTGTCCCTGACACCCTTCTGTCTATCCTCGCACCCTCACCCCTTCCCTGTCCCCTCTAATCCTGGTACAATGGACCCTTCCTCACACCCCTCGCTCCTCCTGGGATCCTGTCCCTGACACCCTTCTGTCTATCCTCGCACCCTCACCCCTTCCCTGTCCCCTCTAATCCTGGTACCATGGACCCAGCCTCCCACCCCTCGCTCCTCCTGGGATCCTGTCCCTTACACCCTTCTGTCTATCCTCGCACCCTCACCCCTTCCCTGTCCCCTCTAATCCTGGTACCATGGACCCAGCCTCCCACCCCTCGCTTCTCCTGGGATCCTGTCCCTGACACCCTTCTGTCTATCCTCGCACCCTCACCCCTTCCCTGTCCCCTCTAATCCTGGTACCATGGACTCAGCCTCCCACCCCTCGCTCCTCCTGGGATCCTGTCCCTGACACCCTTCTGTCTATCCTTGAACCCTCACCCCTTCCCTGTCCCCTCTAATCCTGGTACCATGGACCCAGCCTCCCACCCCTCGCTCCTCCTGGGATCCTGTCCCTGACACCCTTCTGTCTATCCTTGAACCCTCACCCCTTCCCTGTCCCCTCTAATCCTGGTACCATGGACCCAGCCTCCCACCCCTCGCTCCTCCTGGGATCCTGTCCCTGACACCCTTCTGTCTATCCTCGCACCCTCACCCCTTCCCTGTCCCCTCTAATCCTGGTACCATGGACCCAGCCTCCCACCCCTCGCTCCTCCTGGGATCCTGTCCCTGACACCTTTCTGTCTATCCTTGCACCCTCACCCCTTCCCTGTCCCCTCTAATCCTGGTACAATGGACCCTTCCTCACACCCCTCGCTCCTCCTGGGATTCTGTCCCTGACACCCTTCTGTCTATCCTCGCACCCTCACCCCTTCCCTGTCCCCTCTAATCCTGGTACAATGGACCCAGCCTCCCACCCCTCGCTCCTCCTGGGATCCTGTCCCTGACACCCTTCTGTCTATCCTCGCACCCTCACCCCTTCCCTGTCCCCTCTAATCCTGGTACCATGGACCCAGCCTCCCACCCCTTGCTCCTCCTGGGATCCTGTCCCTGACACCCTTCTGTCTATCCCCTCACCCCTTCCCTGTCCCCTCTAATCCTGGTACAATGGACCCTTCCTCACACCCCTCGCTCCTCCTGGGATCCTGTCCCTGACACCCTTCTGTCTATCCCCTCACCCCTTCCCTGTCCCCTCTAATCCTGGTACCATGGACCCAGCCTCCCACCCCTCGCTCCTCCTGGGATCCTGTCCCTGACATCCTTCTGTCTATCCCCTCACCCCTTCCCTGTCCCCTCTAATCCTGGTACAATGGACCCTTCTTCACACCCCTCGCTCCTCCTGGGATCCTGTCCCTGACACCCTTCTGTCTATCCTCGCACCCTCACCCCTTCCCTGTCCCCTCTTATCCTGGTACAATGGACCCTTCCTCACACCCCTCGCTCCTCCTGGGATCCTGTCCCTGACACCCTTCTGTCTATCCTCGCACCCTCACCCCTTCCCTGTCCCCTCTTATCCTGGTACCATGGACCCAGCCTCCCACCCCTCGCTCCTCCTGGGATCCTGTCCCTGACATCCTTCTGTCTATCCCCTCACCCCTTCCCTGTCCCCTCTAATCCTGGTACAATGGACCCTTCTTCACACCCCTCGCTCCTCCTGGGATCCTGTCCCTGACACCCTTCTGTCTATCCTCGCACCCTCACCCCTTCCCTGTCCCCTCTTATCCTGGTACAATGGACCCTTCCTCACACCCCTCGCTCCTCCTGGGATCCTGTCCCTGACACCCTTCTGTCTATCCTCGCACCCTCACCCCTTCCCTGTCCCCTCTTATCCTGGTACCATGGACCCAGCCTCCCACCCCTCGCTCCTCCTGGGATCCTGTCCCTGACATCCTTCTGTCTATCCCCTCACCCCTTTCCTGTCCCCTCTAATCCTGGTACCATGGACCCAGCCTCCCACCCCTCGCTCCTCCTGGGATCCTGTCCCTGACATTCTTCCCTGTCCGCCCGGGGTGCCATGTCCCCTAATAATGGCACCCCCACTTGCCTGCTGGTTGTTCGGGGACGGGGTACCCACTGTGTAGTAGTTTATAGATTATATAATTGAGCAGTGGGGTGACGCCTCTCTTTCCGCACAGGAACCCGTATTACTATGAGAAGGTTGGCGATCCACTGGATTTGTTGACCATTGAGAAGCGGATCCTCAGCGGACATTATAAGACGGTTGAAGCCTTTGATACGGACATGCTGA
The DNA here is from genome assembly GCA_036250195.1 of Mixophyes australis. Taxonomy (NCBI): domain Eukaryota; kingdom Metazoa; phylum Chordata; class Amphibia; order Anura; family Limnodynastidae; genus Mixophyes; species Mixophyes australis. Next base: position 92,947,119 of record JAVHZZ010000012.1, read on the forward strand.
AAGTGTTCCGTAACGCGGAGGTAAGTTCAACACGCGGCAGCCTCACACCGCATATAACTGGAACCTTCCTGACACGTAACACATTTGTCATTCCAGAAATATCATGGGAGGAAGTCTGCTATAGGGCGGGACGTGTGCCGTCTCCGCAAGGCTTATTACAGTGCTCGCCATGAGTCTGCCGCCCAGATAGACGAGATCATGGGAGAGACGGCCAGCGAGGCAGACAGCAGCGAGACATCGCTGTGCGACAAAGAGGGGGTGCATGAGAAGGAGGACGACATCATCCGGTGTGTCTGTGGCCTCTACAAAGACGAGGGGCTGATGATTCAGTGCGAGAAGTGCATGGTGAGTGTGCGAGAGATCGCGCGACTGGATGATTAGTGAAACGCGTCTTGTTTCAGGAATGCAGAAATTACACCATACATGAAGGGAAGGTCATAGACAGATAAATCAGATAATGCCTTGCAATATATTATTATAGCATGATCCTATATGTGACTGGTCATTGTTACATTATAGACATGTACCAGCCATGTGGAGAATTTATCTTTCTTACAAGTGATTGGCGCAGCGATAGAGGATAGGGTTGGACGTATGGAACAGATCCGCCCGTTTGGCAGCGGATTGAAGGAGCGCACACAGAAATAACACTAACGGCCTTTCCTGGGTGGCTGTCGGCCGTTCTTGGACATCAAGGTTGGCAAAGCATTGCGTATGCCACCATGTCTAACCCGTATGATCTGAGTTGGCCAAAATTCCAGACAAAATCACAGCTGGTCTAAGTCATCGGGGTCATCTGTGAAATGCCTAGGTGTGCCTCTGTTAAAATACCTTGGTTATCGCAATTAACAAGATTGGGACCCCGAGAGTCCTTAAGACCCCTGCCCCTTGTACGTAAAGAGTATTAGAGACACATGACCTTATCTATCTGTAGATAATGGAGAGTATTACCCATTGGAGCTGAGTGTGCATTGATAAGGTCAATAAGTCACAATCGCACCGTTTACTTCTCTCCAGATCCAATAAGGGTCCATTAAACGGAAGTTGCAGCGCCACGCTGGTGATTTTGTGTCCGCTAATGGCGGTGTTGCATTCATGAAATCCGGTTGTGTGTGTTAGGTAAAATGTCCGGTTGTGTGTTGTCCTCTTCAGGTGTGGCAGCATTGTGACTGCATGGGAGTGACGACCGACGTGGAGCATTACCTGTGTGAGCAGTGTGACCCCCGGCCTGTCGATAGGGTGAGTGACTCGGACTCTGCACCCTGCTCCGTCCTAGCCCTGTTATTACCCTGATGTCTCTGACACCTTGTAGGACGCTCTGTCCGATCCCGTGCTTCTAATGTTCTACCATTGTGTTTCAGGAAGTACCGATGATCCCGTGTCCTCATTACGCTCAGCCCGGGTTCATCTACTTCATCTGTCTCCTGCGGGACGAGCTGCTTCTCCGACAAGGTACGGCCGCAATGTATACTTATGTAAGTGTCTGTTCTCCTGTGTCAGAGACTGATCAGGTTGTGTCTGGTCAGGTGACTGCGTGTATCTCATGCGGGACAGCCGCCGTACATCGGACGGACAGCCAGTGCGACAGTCATACCGGCTGCTTTCTCACATTAACCGCGAGAAACTCGACATCTTCCGGATAGAAAAGCTGTGGAAGAACGAGAAGTGCGTTGACTAATTACTTATAATACTATATGCAATGCCGGCTTCTCTGACGAGCGCTGTAAATTACTCCATGTCCTTCTCTCCACAGGGGCGAACGATTTGCCTTTGGTCACCATTACTTCCGGCCACACGAGACGCACCATTCGCCATCTCGTAGGTTCTACCACAACGAGCTGTTCCGCGTGCCGCTCTATGAGATCATACCACTGGAGGCGGTGGTGGGCACCTGCTGCGTTCTGGACCTGTACACGTACTGCAAAGGTAAGGGGACTGCACTGTCCTAATGACTGCTCCCTCCTCCACTGCACTGATAGCAAGGGAGAAGGTGAGATCTTCCTCGTTCAGGACCATCCTCACTTCTCCACTCTGAGCCCCCTACGGACGACCCCTCGTTGTCCTGTCTTCATGGTAATCTTCCTGCCGTAGACTTGGTTCCTCTCTTAGGAACCTCTGTCCTCCAGCTCTGGAGGTCATTGTAGATTTTTAGGCGCCTGGTCGTGCTGTTTGGTCAGTCACGTTTATATATAGGAAACTTTATTTACACTTCAGTGTTCCTTTTATCTGTTACAGTTGTCCGCATCGTGTCTGTATTTACGACTCACGTTCTAGCTGGATATGTGTAGATACTTTGGTGTCACACTCCTATATGATGACCCCAAACCAATCTGTGTCTCTTTTCCAGGGCGTCCCAAGGGCGTTAAGGAGCACGACGTTTATATATGCGACTACCGGCTGGATAAATCTGCTCACTTATTTTATAAAATCCACCGCAACCGCTTCCCAGTCTGCACGAAGAGTTACGCCTTCGATCACTTCTCCAAGAAGCTGACGCCGAAGAGGGACTTCTCCGTAAGTGTTTTATGGGCATTATATTGCGGACTGTAGATTATTCCGTCAGCCATAAAGAGTCTTGGAATAGCAGAATGTACTAGTTATAATGATAAGACGATATCATTATCACTGACCTACATCTTTCCTTGTAGCCTCATTATGTGCCGGACAATTATAAACGGAACGGGGGCAGGTGAGCAGACACTTCAGTGACATTCATACATTTCAATGCCTTAGTAAATCTATTACGACTGCCCATTTTCTGTATGTTTCATCATAGGTCGTCCTGGAAATCTGAGCGACCGAAGTCCTCAGGTGGAGACCTACCCCAGGATGACACCCTGCCCATCATGGAGGATTTATTAGTAAACAAGGACACCCCACCACCAGCACCTGAGGTGGCAGAACCAGGTCCCACCCAACTGGAGGTTACTGAGAGTGGAGCGATGGAGAGTAACAGCCACCCTCCGCGTCTCTGCTCTCCCCTAGAGAGGCAGCAAGTGAAGAGAGAGAAACTCAACCACATTCTCCTCCAACTTCTGGACAAGCTGCCGGGAAAAAATGGTGAGTTCGGGGCTTGTCACACTAACATCGGCAGATCTACTCGTGCAATGTGTGTTTTCTGGAATAAATGTTTCATGTAGTTTATCTTGTGCTAAGGCTGGGGGCAAGTATGCATATTAGAGGGAAAGGGCAGATTCGGCGTTCTGGTAGTGTATAAAGAGGTGACATTCGCTGCCGGAGATGTGTCAGAGGGATGAGAGGTGTCTACAAAGTTCTCAACTTGTTTTGTGGGAACAGAACATTCAACTGCAGATGGATATTTTTTGGCCCAGTGTTGCCTCATCAGTGCAGTAACCGGCCTTACCCAGATGCCCCCTCTCCTTTTGGAGAACTAGTAATTGCAAAATAGAGGCTACTATTTTATTAACTCAATGAAAATGGATCCACCCTGAATGTTATCACCGAATCATCAGCTGTTGTCTGTCAGCTCAACAGATTCACTTTTTGGACATAATTGTCACCATATTCGTGTCATGGAACTTTCTTCCCCCCAACCGATTGACTAACTGCTCTGTTTTCTGCATCAGACCTCCAACGGTGGACCCCCGTGAACTCCTGGCCACGCTTTCTTAGTCTTCGATCTCTTTATCTTTACTCCGAGTGATGAGTTCTGGCCACTTGCCCATCATTGTTCTGGGTACACCTCACAATCTGGCCAGGTTACCCAATTTTCCACAGTCTGGCAGAAAGGCTAGCCATCGAATTTACTGTCCTCGAGATTGGTTCAACGTGCTTAGTGTGCAGAACTAGAGAACATGATCATTGCTGACTTTATAGCTGCTTTCTAAACCAATGCTGTATGGAACTGGAAAGCCATCGCCCAATATCTCAGCATTGGTCCATTGTAGTAAAGTCCTTTGGGCCCAGCATCTAGTCATGGTTCATGATTGTCATCTTCTGTTCTTCTTTGCTTTTTATTTATTATTTTTCCATTGTTGTGCTTGCATGCAATGTTTGTTCCAAGTTTCTGCACAGTGTTTTTGAGATCTGCCTAACCCCTCCTCTCTTAAGATGTTGGACCATACAGCTTAGTTTATATTCGTGGGCATCCACGCTACAGTTTCAGAGCAGTGGTTCTCATCGTGTCCTGTAGAGGTCCTCCCAGGAAAACCGCTGAATTAATCATTGATTCTACCACCTTATCAACTTGTGTTCATGAGGAATCCACAAATCAGTGTACTGTGGCCTCTTCATCCCCCCTACACTGGCCTTCCCCAATCTGATGCCGGTGCTATAGATACTATGGTATCATGGCTTATAAGAAAGAGGGCTTGTCTGTTTGATATCATCATTTTATCCTATTCCAGTTCAGGGTGTGGGGTTGTGTTTTCAGTGACGGTGTACCCCATAGGGTTAGTGTACTCCGAGGCAGTCTACGAAATGGTTAGGATCCCAATATGGGTCATGTATGAGGTTGAAGACTGGATCTGTTGGAGAGGACTACACCACTCTTGTCAGTTGCAGTAACTGTTATCACAAGTGATGGCTCCTGTTATCGAGATGGGGGAGGGCAGGGGCAGGCGAAAATGGGGTAGTATTCAGTGATTCTTTATTCAGTTCTTTTTTTCAAAAACAGGCTTTTGAGTGGTCTCCTGCCATCTTTCCTTGGGCAGTAATGGGGGCCCATTATGACCCAAGGAAGCGTTGGGAACTTCTCCAACACTTCAACTGGTTATTCAAATACAAAAATAACAGTATCACTAAATAATGTAATACTTTATCCTGATTAGTGGGAGATGATATTGAGGAGAAATAATCTGCAGGATAAAAGCTAAGAGTTGATGAGTAGCCTGAGGATGGCATTCAATCATTTGTATAAATGTGATAATATCCCCCTATCTGTCTTTATCCTTGTGTGTCTGCAGTGATCGATGTGACCTATCTGCTGGAAGAGGGTCCGTGCAGGAAGTTACGGCGACGCACTCTCAACTTCCCCGAGTGCATCTTCAGAAAGTGACCTGACACTGCCTGAGAGCTGGATGCGGTACCTGGAGTATAGAGGAGACTAACATCAGCCCCTCCATCTATATTCTAAGCATTGCTGTGTTACTGGGGCCGGGCCGTGAGGACCTCCCAACGGACTGCTCTCCTCTGTAGAGCCCAGCGTCCACTGAGAGCATGCTAAGAGCTTCCCAAGACACCATGGTGGTAGCATATAGTACCCAACCTGAAATGTTCTGCTCAGTGGACTTTGTGTATTTACAGTGCTGCTGTTCTGTGTCTCTGCCCTGTAGTACTTTACCAACCTCTCCCTCCTCCGAGTGACTTTCTCATTAGTCCTGCCATTATATAACCCTTAATATTCCAGTCAATCATTAGCTGTGCTGTCCCAATGCTTCTGTGTTCTGCACCTTGCCTAAAAGCAGCACTTTCCCCTGTTTCCACCATACTAACTGCCCTAGAATCGGTCTATGAAACTCGACTGGTTCATACACGAGGTTAACCTTTGTCCCCAGCACTAAGAGGTGACCATACTAAAAGGACATGTACCTCTCTAACTATACCACCAAGAGGAGACTCTACTGAAAGAACTTCTCCAGAACATCACCAGTCTCATTATACCACCAAGAGGAGACTAATGAAAGGACATCTCCAGGAGAACATCACCAGTCTCATTATACCACCAAGAGGAGACTCTACTGAAAGGACATCTCCAAGAGAACATCAGCAGTCTGACTATACCACCAAGAGGAGACTACTGAAAGGACTTCTCCAGAACATCACCAGTCTGACTATACCACCAAGATAAGACTACTGAAAGGACATCTCCAGGAGAACATCAGCAGTCTGACTATACCACCAAGAGGAGACTCTACTGAAAGGACATCTCCAGGAGAACATCAGCAGTATCCCCACAGAGGGTACTTCTCCAGATGGTTAAAGGAGGAGTTTCCCAGTATACAGCACAGCAGAACATGAGTTATTTGTGCTAATTACAGCGATGACAAGTAATCGAATTACAGTGAAGATGCAAAGATCATGTTTCCAAAGATTAGGCCATGGAGTGGTATTTCCTATTTTCTTAATGGTTTGGGGGTAAAGGTTATGGAAAAGGGAGTCAGAATTCCTAATATGTAAGATAATTGGCGTAAGCTTCTGATGCAATGCCATAGATATTTATTATACCTATCTGAGCAGAAGTTGGCCGGTCACCATCCTTAAAGATGTTCTGTAAGAAACGGATACAGCCGTCTCTTCTTCTGTAGAAGGGAGAGACGTCATGAGAAGGCAGGCACTTTACCTCGTCCAGTATCTATATGGATAGAACGATGGGCGTTCCTAGGACAACCACAAAGAGGCACTTTACCTGTACCCACCCAGAAATAGACCCATCTCCAGTGTTACCCTCACCTACTGCTCAGAGTACACAGGAGACCCCCATTAACCTCCCAGTGCCCAGGAAGAAGGACATGCTTGGGCTGGTGGTTACAAATATAGGACAAAGCTTAAGGATTTTCTGTCTGGTTTCAACGTCCTTATAAAAGAACGACAGATTGTTTTAATAATGTGCCAAGTTACGTGTGTGTGTGTGTACGGATATATACATACATACATGAATATATTAGCGTGGGTGTACAGCAATACATGTTGGTTTAGCATGGACCACGTCTGTCCCGATGTACAGAACATGTTATTTCCTTCATTCCACAAGTCCTGGCCTCGCCCAGGTCTACTTGTGACATCTTGATTTTCAGAGAGAAGAAAAAAAAAATGCAGAAAATTAAAATTCTTTCAGTAAAAAAAAATAAATATTTTATTAAAAAAAAAAAAAAAAGCGAGAGATGTGTTTTGAATATTTTCTTATTGTAAAGCCGTGTGTGAGTCGCCGGAGTATATAATACTCGTATAGGCGCAGCGCACTCTCCGCTCGTTCCGCTTTACCACTCCATAAAGGGAAGATGATTTTCTGGTAACACATCCTACAGAGTGTCTGAGATCTCTGCGAGACGAGGCCCCCAACGCATAGAGGTCACGTAGCTGTGTCGAGACAATCAAAGGATATGAATTGAGCAGCGGTATAAATATATATATATATATTTTCTGTGTGTGCCTGTGTTTGATTTAATATTTTTTTTTTCTTTTCCTACTGGTGTAGAAATGTAATTTTTGGTTGTTTTATAATAATAATTGAAAAGGAAGGTTTATCAATGGTTTTTAAACTCTAGAAGCACTACACAGTGGCACAGCCTGGCAGTGGCCCCGGCTCTGTAATTTGCTGCTAATTTGTTTCATTTTTACAAGACGAGATACATAACGTCATAGTTAATTGTTTCGATGTTAATCTCTGTAAATGATGTATTACCGAATCTAGCAATGGATGTAACTCTGCTATCTCAGTTACTGAGAGTCTAGTATTAAATGGAAACAAAATCCCTGTTTTTCCTACTTCTCACTTGTGTTATTCCTGTCTTTTCCTTTGCGTTGGAGATGTCCTCGAATTCGTGTTCACGCAGAAAATGTGTGCGTGTTGTTACGCCTTGCATGTTGGTTGATGAACACGTGAACTTGTGTCCTGTCCGTGTACAGTTCTGCATATTGTCACCCTCAAATATCCTTTACCGTGTTCCCCGATGAAGTGCCTTGTTCAGTGTAATGTTTCACCTTCTAATAAATGCAATTCTTAAGACCCCAGTTTATTTAGGGTGTCACGTAAATGGCCTTCAAACCGGCAGCTGATTTCTGGATTTTCCACATTAAAAGGACATCACGTCTTACATTGTCACAATTCTGGGATAATGGAAAATCCGGTTCTAAGGAGACTGGAAGGTGCAGTACACTAAACGCCAATTCCCCTACATTCAATCAGTATAAATATTGTGTCCGTAACAATACTCTTTAAACTGCTTATTCACAAATATCTAAAGTAATTTTTAAGACCGGTACAGTCAATGACCAACTAACAGCAAATAGCTTTTGTTTGTGGTGGAACCTTTGTGAGCTCGTCAGCGATACACATTATTTACATATCACAGGAACGTTCATGTTTGAGGATATTAAGGGATTCATCTTTTTAAGACTTGTCTAAACCATTTGTGAATTTGTTGCCTTTAGAACAAGTTTCATATTAATTTGTACAGAAAATTGGAAATAAAAGTAGAATCATTTTATTTTTGTTTCACCACTTTAGAGAATACTGTCCAAATATAACCAGATGCAACGTTCTTCCAATGTCTAATAGTGTATTTATAGGGAGAAAGCGGAGAGCCCAGTCACGGGTATATAATAACCATACGTTAATCTGTGATATTAAACTACTTTCAGTAAGACACATTAATAATCACACGTAGAGTTGTTTCCCTTTTATTACTTATACGAAGCTCACTTCCTGCAGGTTATAAATACGTATAAGTCACAGCCTGTAGCGGAGCCATATATCAGTATAGGAACACTGGGGGAGACCGTTCTCATTAAATCAGATATATATCATATAGTCTATAATACATACAGATACGGACTGTCCCATAATCAGCACCTTACACATTATATATAATCCTCTTCATTTATCACTAATTAATATAACGTTATAATTGCACCAATAGAAAGTACATGATTTATAACAGCTCATTCCCTGGTGAGTTAATATTCAATAACCCACTAATCCATCACTGAGTAAGGTCGTGTTCCTATGACGATCCGATACTTGGACCAGAATACAATATACCATGTCGCCCAAGAAGTAATTTACATCTGATTGTTGATACAGTTCACGGAGGTTGTTTGTTTTAAACCTCATCCCCCGGAAGTGACCAAACACCTTCCATCTCTACCCCAAAAGCTTCCGATAGGGCTGTAGTTCTAAATATATGTGACATACACCTTGTTTTCCTGTGGGATCGGCCAGACGCTGTGCTGAGGTTATACTGGACTTGGGGGGGATGCAAGATGCAGAGTATTTTGCAATTAGGGGGAAGCAAAGCTCTGATAGACTGGTACGTAGGAGGGTACACACGCAGTATGGACCACCATCACAGGATGAGCGACGTGTATGCCACTGGTACCAGGCCTGCATCACTGCCATGACGGCAACGGATCCAATCCTCGTCCACTGTCCCAAGCAGCTGCAAGATGTCTCCTTTCTTAAAGCTTAGCTGCGTCTCGCCGGATGCGGCGTGGTCACACAGAGCGCGGAGAGACCTGTGGGTGTATACAAACCGTGTTACTGCACTGGTGCCAAGATAAACCCTCCCCCCGACTGGTGTCATTAGGGGCTCAACTCTAACTATTATATTACTTAGGAGTTTATATGGTGAGATGGAAGGTGGCTGTCGGTCTAATTAGATTAGTGCTGCCCATTACCTGTACCTTTCAGGTTTCTGGTTTGTCTTCTGCAAAGTTCCCTCTGACTCCTGTGGGAAGATTTCCAGTTTTCCAGACGTAGAAGGCTTTCGTAGAAAGTTCCAAACATTGACATTTGGTGGAAGCCAACTGGACGGACGTCTGAAAGAAAGAAGCGGCGATGATTAACCAGAGCAGGGAGCAAAAGAGAACAGTCAGGTATCTGAGAAACAATCCCCAAAGGTATAGAGGACGGACAGACGGACAATTGCTGGTTTGTAATAAGGATCACAGTGGTGACAGAAGGACTGTTTATACTGTAATATATAATTATAGATGGAGAACAATTAGTGAATGGAGACCAAGAGATACTGGGGAGAAGACCGCTGTAGAAGGGAGGTGGATGGAGGACTGATAGACGTGTGGTTGGGAGAAGATGGATAGTGGTGTCATGGATGAGGAATAGATACATGATTATTATTATTATTATCGTTTATTTGTAAGGCGCCACAAGGTTTCCGCAGCGCCGTACATGGTACAAACAGTAGACTATACAGGGTAAAACAGTACAGAACAATAAACACAAAGTACCAGAACTTCAGAAACTCCAGGCAGGCAGATACAGTAGAGACTGAGTGGAAGAACAGGTATGGAGACAGGAGGGAAGATGGACCCTGCTCATACAGCTTACATCCTAAGGGAGGGTAAACAGAATCAGGTACATAAGGGAGCCAGTGAAGCAACGGGGAGAGAGAAAGGGGGCAAGGGAGAACCAGAAGAGGTGAGAGGTTAAGTGGATGGTTGGTAGGCCTTAAGGAACAGGTGAGTTTTAAGAGCCCGCTTGAAGGAGCACAGATTGGGTGAGAGACTAATGGAGCGAGGGAGGTCGTTCCAGTGAAGGGGGGCAGCACGGGAGAAGTCTTGAATTCTAGAGTGGGAAGAGGTGATCAGTGTGGAGGAGAGGCGGCGATCATTAGCTGAGCGCAGGGAGCGGGCGGGAGTGTGAATGGAGAGGAGGTTAGAGATATAAGGGGCAGTAGACTGAGAGAGAGCCTTGTAAGTGGTGGTGAGGAGTTTGAAAAGGATTCTGTAGGGGAAGGGGAGCCAGTGTAAGGAAAGACAGAGAGGGGAGGCAGAGGAGGAGCGGCGTGAGAGGAAGATGAGTCTAGCTGCCGCATTGAGTATAGAGCGGAGGGGGGGCAAGGCGGGAGCAGGGGAGGCCAGTAAGGAGGAGGTTGCAGTAGTCGAGACGGGAGATGATGAGAGCATGGATGATAGTTTTGGTGGCATCTTGAGAGAGGAAGGGACGGATGCGGGCAATGTTACGGAATTGGAAGCGACAGGCTTGGGCAAGGGATTGAATGTGGGGGCAAAAGAGAGAGAGGAGTCGAGAGTGACACCTAGGCAGCGGAGTTGGGTGACAGAGGAGATAGTGGAGTTGTTAACGACGATAGAGAGGTCATGGTGGGAAGGGAGCCTGGGTGGGGGAAAGACAATGAGTTCGGTTTTGGAGATGTTAATTTTAAGAAAGCGAGAGGACATCCAGGATGAGATGGCTGAGAGGCAGTCAGTTACACGAGAGGAGGGAGGAGGAAAGATCAGGTGAAGAGATGTAGAGTTGAATATCATCAGCATATAGGTGATACTGAAGACCGAAAGAGGAGATGAGAGCCCCAAGGGAGGAAGTATAGAGCGAAAAGAGTAAAGGGCCAAGAACAGAGCCCTGAGGGACTCCAACAGGGAGAGGGGAGGGGGTGGAGGAAGAACCAGACGTGGATACGGAGAAGGAGCGATTAGCAAGGTATGAGGTGAACCAGGCATGGACAGAGCCAGAGAGGCCGAGAGAGAGAAGAGTTTGCAGCAGGAGGGGGTGGTCCATGGTGTCGAAGGCCGCGGAGAGGTCGAGGAGGATGAGTATGGAGTAGTGACCCTTGGATTTGGCTGATAGGAGATCATTGGTAACTTTAGCCAGGGCTGTTTCAGTGGAGTGGAGGGGGCGGTAGCCGGATTGGAGAGGGTCAAGGAGGGAGTTGTCAGAGAGTTGTCTGGTGAGGCGGCTGCAGAAAATCCGCTCAAGTAATTTGGAGGCATATGGGAGAAGAGAGATAGGGCGGTAGTTAGCAAGAGAGGTGGGGGTCGAGATTGGGTTTCTTAAGGATAGGGGAGATAAGAGCGTGTTTGAATGAGGATGGGACAACACCAGAGGAGAGTGATAGGTTGAAGAGGTGTGCGAGGTCGGAGCAGGCAGTAGGAGAGAGAGAGCGAAGGAGGTGAGAGGGGATGGGATCAAGAGGACAGGTAGAGGGTGGAGAGGAAAGAATAAGGGAGCGAATTTCTTCACCTGATGTGGGGAAGAAGGAGGACCACAGCTGGTTGATGGCGGGAGGTGAAGCGGTGGGAGTGGGGGGAGAGGGGTGGGAGGAGGAGATGTTGTGTCTAATGGCTTCAATTTTGGAGAAGAAAAATGAGGCGAAGTCAGACGCCGAGAGGGAAGGCGGAACAGTGGGAGGGGGGAGGGGGAGAGGAGGGAGTTGAATGTGGAAAAGAGGCGGCGGGGGTTGGAGGACTGAGAAGAGATGAGCGACTTGAAGAAGGATTGTTTAGCGAGGGACAGGGCAGAGCAGAAAGAGGAGAGGATGAATTTGAAGTGAAGGAAGTCAGCCAGGGAACGAAATTTCCTCCAGAGGCGTTCAGCTGTGCGAGAGCACTTTTGGAGGGAGCGGGTGAGTTTGGAGTGCCAGGGTTGGGGAGTAAGGCGACGACGGCGGATAGAAGAGGCCGGGGCGATGGTGTCCAGGGCAGTAGTGAGGGATTGGTTGTAGAGAGAGGATGCCTGATCAGGGCAGGCAAGAGAGGGAAGGGGTGATAGGAGAGTTTCAAGAGAGGCGGAGAAGGAGATGGGGTCAATGGCGTCAAGGTTGCGCCTGGTGAGGGTGGCTTTAGGCGAGGTGGGAGAAGGGGAGAAGGACAGAGAGAAGGAGAGGAGATGGTGGTCGGAGAGTGGGAAGGGAGAGTTGGAGAAGTCAGAGAGATCACAGAGGTGAAAGAAGACAAGGTCGAGGGAGTGACCAAGACAGTGGGTAGGGGAGGAGGTCCACTGAGTGAGGCCAAGGGAGGAGGAAAGAGTGAGAAGTTTGATGGTGGCAGGGTCAGAACAGTTGTCAACAGGGATGTTAAAGTCGCCCAGTATAATGGAGGGCAGGTCAGAGGAAAGATAGTGGGGGAGCCAGGCAGCGAAGTTATCGAGAAAAAGAGAGGTAGGGCCAGGGGGACGGTAGATGACGGAGACACGGAGGTGGATGGGGGAGAAGAGCCGAATGGAGTGGACTTCAAAGGAGGAGAAGGAGAGGGAAGGTAGAGTGGGTATGACCCGAAAAGTGCAGTTAGGGGATAGGAGGAGGCCCACTCCCCCACCTGGATGCTCGTCTGGTCTGGTGGAGTGGGTGAAAGACAGGCCCCCATAGGAGAGAGCAGCAGGGGAGGCAGTATCAGAAGAAGTAAGCCAGGTTTCAGTTATGGCAAGAAGATTAAGAGAGTTAGAGATGAAGATGTCGTGAATGGAGGACAGTTTGTTACGGACAGACCTAGAGTTCCAGAAGGCACACGAAAAAGGGAGGGATGAAGAAGAGGAGATATGGATGAGATTGTCAGGGTTGATGGAGCGAGGGGGGGGGTGAGAGATAGGATAGAGAGATATGGGCCCTTGGCGGGGGCTGGGGGAGAGGATGGGTATGGGAAAGGAGCGAGGCGGCATGATGAGAGACAGGGGAATAAGAGAACGGCCGGAGGAAGCGGGGAGGTGAGGGGGAGAAGTACAGAGAGGAGGGCAGCAGAAGGGAGTCCGAAGTGGAACAGATCAAATTAGAAGCGGAGACAAAGCAGTGAAACCAATGAAAGCAATGTGGGCAATGTAAAAGGATTAGACCGCTGTAGTAGGGAGGTGGATGGAGGACCGATAGACGTGTGGTTGGGAGAAGATGGATAGTGGTGTCATGGATGAGGAATAGATACATGATTGGGAGAAGACCATTGTAGAAGGGAGGTGGATGGAGGACCGATAGACGTGTGGTTGAGAGAAGATGGATAGTGGTGTCATGGATGAGGAATAGATACATGGTAGGGAGAAGACCGCTGTAGTAGTGAGGTGGATGGAGGACCGATAGACGTGTGGTTGGGAGAAGATGGATAGTGGTGTCATGGACAAGGAATAGATACATGGTAGGGAGAAGACCGCTGTAGAAGGGAGGTGGATGGAGGACCGATAGACGTGTGGTTGGGAGAAGATGGATAGTGGTGTCATGGATGAGGAATAGATACATGGTAGGGAGAAGACCGCTGTAGTAGTGAGGTGGATGGAGGACCGATAGATGTGTGGTTGGGAGAAGATGGATAGTGGTGTCATGGATGAGGAATAGATACATGGTGGGGAGAAGACCGCTGTAGAAGGGAGGTGGATGGAGGACCGATAGACGTGTGGTTGGGAGAAGATGGATAGTGGTGTCATGGATGAGGAATAGATACATGATTGGGAGAAGACCATTGTAGAAGGGAGGTGGATGGAGGACCGATAGACGTGTGGTTGAGAGAAGATGGATAGTGGTGTCATGGATGAGGAATAGATACATGGTAGGGAGAAGACCGCTGTAGTAGTGAGGTGGATGGAGGACCGATAGACGTGTGGTTGGGAGAAGATGGATAGTGGTGTCATGGACAAGGAATAGATACATGGTAGGGAGAAGACCGCTGTAGAAGGGAGGTGGATGGAGGACCGATAGACGTGTGGTTGGGAGAAGATGGATAGTGGTGTCATGGATGAGGAATAGATACATGGTAGGGAGAAGACCGCTGTAGTAGTGAGGTGGATGGAGGACCGATAGATGTGTGGTTGGGAGAAGATGGATAGTGGTGTCATGGATGAGGAATAGATACATGGTGGGGAGAAGACCGCTGTAGAAGGGAGGTGGATGGAGGACCGATAGACGTGTGGTTGGGAGAAGATGGATAGTGGTGTCATGGATGAGGAATAGATACATGATTGGGAGAAGACCGCTGTAGAAGGGAGGTGGATGGAGGACCGATAGACGTGTGGTTGAGAGAAGATGGATAGTGGTGTCATGGATGAGGAATAGATACATGGTGGGGAGAAGACCGCTGTAGAAGGGAGGTGGATGGAGGACCGATAGACGTGTGGTTGGGAGAAGATGGATAGTGGTGTCATGGATGAGGAATAGATACATGATTGGGAGAAGACCGCTGTAGTAGTGAGGTGGATGGAGGACCGATAGACGTGTGGTTGGGAGAAGATGGATAGTGGTGTCATGGATAAGGAATAGATACATGGTAGGGAGAAGACCGCTATAGAAGGGAGGTGGATAGCTAGTGAGCTGATTATCATCAAGATTTTGTTCTCGGGTACCAAAGAGAACGAACAAATGAATGTTTATTTGTCTCTGTACTCTGTTCCTGCTCCAACTAGAAGCCGATAGTGTCCCCCAGCCAGACGGTGTACAAATGGGGGACTTTAATTCTCACAGCACTGCTGACTAATAATGGCTTGGCCTTTCAACTTCATTATTGGCCAGTTCTTTAGGGATTATCACTGAATTATATCAAAACACCTGATGTGGAATTTAACAAAAGGGTGGAATAGCCCAAGCTTTTACCCAATCACTGTTTCCATTCTACTACTCCTTTTATTAATGGATAACCCATGGCAACGGCCAGTAGTGTAGAATACCATGAACCTAAACCCCTCGTCTCAGTCCAGTACGTATCTGCCCTTCTGATACACCATAATTGTTCTTAAGGTATGTCCTACCCCTTCTGATACAGTAAGTACCTCGACTGTAGAGAATAAGTCCACTTCAACCTACCTGGGTTTTACATTTCTTGTTTCCATCTCTCGTTCATGAGAGGAACTTGCTCCAAAGAGTTGTCCGAACCAGTTTCCCCTCTCGTCGTTGCTACGATGAGGATTCCTATTGTCACCCAGTGTCCTAATAGGCTGTATCCCTTCAGCACCGTTAAAGCTTTCTTTAAGACCTTCACATGAGTCTCCTCGGTCAATGGCTTTTATAGAGTCATTGGGAATCTCATTGCCGTTCACGGTGTCCTGTGAGCATTCGTAAGATGTCTTCTCCACACTCCTTCCTTCTGTAGAATCTTTCTCTTCTGAGGTTGCTCTTTGGTCATACTCTATGTCAGAGGTCCCCCAGCTTGTTAGTTTCCTTAGAGTGGTAAAGGAAAAGGAATCCTTTTTTGAAGGAATATACATGCGAGAGGCCTGGTGTAGATGTTCCCACCATTTGTTACTATGGTCTTTGCTGTGAGAGGACACATTCTGCATTGAAGCTGTAACAGGAGAGGACAAGTTCTGTGGGCTATCGTTCTGGTGGGCTGACAAGTCCTGCAGGATGTCTCTGCCATGTGAAAACAATTCTTGTGGACCATCCCTGGAGTGGAAAGACAAGTCAAGTTGTGGACCACCACTAGAGGAGCATGCATCCCCGAGGCTGTCCTCCGATTTGCCTTTGCTTGGTGACACAGTCTCTTTTTCTGCATTCCCTGTGAGGTTGTGTGTGATCCACCCCCCGATGTCCAATATATGTTGGAAAGATGGTACGCCCCAGTTATGCGACGTCTGTCCTTGGCTCACCCTCCGGTGTGGGGTCGATAGATCTTGCAGCTGGAGGTGATGATGCTCAAACAGAAGGTCAATGTGAAAGGTCAGCGCGGATAGGGGCTGTAAGGTCAGAAGCAGCTCCTCCTGTAGGTCTGGCCGAGCAACGGCCGTGGGCAGGAACCCAGTAGGAAGAAAGAAGATGGACAGCTGATCTGGAAGGAGCAGGAACAATAATACAGATTACAGAAGTATCATGACGAGAGCGTGCTGCTCCTAAGTGGATGGATCGATCAACTTTATTTACAATCATCCCAATTTAAACAAGGAACTTGTGAATCCATAATATGAAATGGTTTTATTTGCTCAACAATATTTTATGGCTTAGGTGAAGATCTAAACACAGTTAAGGTCACATTTATACTGAAATTAAGACAATTCTAAAGGGTCCACAAAGAAGCAGTACATATTATAGCGCTGTTATCCTGGAGACATGCAGATAGGAAGGGGTGGACACATAAATCATACATTGCTCATTATTCACCAGCTTAGACTAGGCCGGGGAGATACATTTCTAAATACACAATAAATGAGTTGGTTGAGGCTGAATTCAGGGTTATGGGCGTTTGGGCTTACCATATGTCTGATGAAGATGTGACACCCAAACATCCAGCTGTTTCGTACTGAGAAGATAAAGAGAAGATCAGTGACCACAATTTCTACCACATCCTGTGTGATTATACCATTCTTGCACACAGACTATGCTCCCAAACCCTTCCCGATCCATAGCACCATCTAATGTCTTCATCTGAGATCCATCTTCTGAAACATCCCATATCACCTTGGTTACACCTATCCTGCTCTCCATCCTCCTAACCTTCCTAAATCACCTTTCTTTCACTTAGCTCCCAAACGCCTCCTCGTCCAAACCACCATCTCATTCCCGTGACTACTGCTTGACAATATTTCTACAGCAGATTTGGCCTTGTTCCCTACTCACTTCAGAAGTCCATAGATGAAAGCGTTGAACCTTCTCTGTGGGTCTCGGAGTTGCTGGAGGCGATTGACTTTGCAGAACAGGGTCTGCAGAGACTTGGGACCTGGGAGAGAATATTATAAATGTTTGACATTGGCTAATACGGAGTCTGTGACTGGAGTGTTACACTATGGCCGTGTGTTCTCACCTGTTTTAATGGAGGCCTCCACCACACTCCAGGGGCTGAGCCACCTCCGGCCAATAATCACATCCTTCTGAAAAGGTTTCAGTCCGTCCCCGAGTAAGGAGTACATTGAGGGGCATAAGTGGTTTAGGATAAGGTAACCCAGTGTTGGACTCAGTCTGCTATCCCCAAGTTGTGCCTGTGACAAAGGAGGAGAATTATTCACATCTTTTCAGCTCCTTACGCTCAGATCTCTCCCACCATTCCTCCAACACCATCTCATTCCTTCACCTCTAATGTTTATTCTCCTACCGACTCAAATTACCTTGCTTATATATATCTCCAGAAACACCTTCTCATCCATAGCTTCATCTCATTCCGTCACCTCTAATATCCATCCTCCCAGACACCTCAGACTATCTTTCCAACACCTCCTCATCTCTAGCACCATCTTATCCCTTCACCCCCGATATCCATCCCCCAGTCACATATTACATTTCTTATCCTTCCTCTCTCTCTTTCACAGTTTTCCTTTTCTCCATGAATCATCTCTTGATGTTCTCACCTTCTGCACTTGGTTTCTGCTGGTGTTAAAATGAGAGATGATTTTCTCCACAGAAGAACCGATGGCTATAAGGAGGCCTGAGAGGAGAAAAACAGATTCAGAGGATGACATAAGCGCCGGTAGTCAGAGAAGTCTTCCTAATTTTTGATAAATAAGTGAAATAAGACCACAGTGTCCCCCAGCGTCCCATCTCTCTTCTATGTCTCCTCCAGAGGAGAGGCCGACCACAAAGCCACCAGAGAAATCCTTGTAGGACATATACCCCCCTCTGGAACCAGAAATTAGCTCCCCTGTCTGCCAAACCAAACTCCTAACGTCTACGCCCCTGGAGGAACGTTTCCTGTCCTCTCATGGAAAATTGTAAAAATATCCCCACGGCTGGACCGAAAGGTTTACCCCATAAATCAATTCAACTCACATTTCTTCTCTCGCTGCACAGAGTCTTCATTCGCCATTAACGGCGTCCACTCACCGGCTGTAGGAAAGAGAGATGGCAGAACATACAGCAACATTAAATTGTAGCTACGTCGTCATACATCCATGGGCCCACTCTACGATCCCACTCACTAGGCCGTATTCTGACACCTGCCTTAGTCTACATAGAAGTCAATGTAATTATGTCTCATGTTCTCAGTACAAGGGAACATCATCACCTGTTGACGGCTGCACAGTGTATACTCTAAATTACTATAAAGTCCACGGGAACCCACAAAGCGGCCACGGAGAAGAACGATTGGTAAACAACGATTTCTGTAGACCACTGATAACAAAAAGGAGGAGTCAACACCCCTAAAAAGAAGCACAAATTCACCCCCGGACTATGTAAAAACGGGGGCACCATGACACTGAAAACAATATTAATTTAGCTGTATGGCCCCATACTGAGGGAAAGCAACAGGTGAACTTGTGGATGAATCGTTCCACTCTGATCACCAATATTTTGGGGGTAACCACAGCACTAAGTAACTGCCCTCTGATACAGTGACCCCGAGTGGTCTCGTCCCTGAGCTGACTAAATATTAAGAGGTTCATATATATATATATATACACTATATGGAGAGACACATAATATACAGCGTGTATAATATGTAGGGCCATGGAGTACATACAGAGATATATAGTGCATAGGGGGTATATGATAGTACAGTATATAGAGGTATATAGCATATAATGCGATATGTGGCAGGGCAGTACAGTACATACAGGGGTATATAGTATATATTGGGGTATATTACAGTACATACAGGGGTATATAGTATATATTGGGGTATATTACAGTACATACAGGGGTATATAGTATATATTGGGATATATGGCAGTATAGTACATACAGGATATATAGTATATATTGGGGTATATGGCAGTACAGTACATACAGGATATATAGTACATATTGGGGTATATGGCAGTACATACAGGATATATAGTATATATTGGGGTATATGGCAGTACAGTACATACAGGATATATAGTATATATTGGGGTATATGGCAGTACATACAGGATATATAGTATATATTGGGGTATATGGCAGTACAGTACATACAGGATATAAAGTATATATTGGGGTATATGGCAGTATAGTACATGCAGGATATATAGTATATATTGGAGTATATGGCAGTACAGTACATACAGGATATATAGTATATATTGGGGTATATGGCAGTACAGTACATACAGGATATATAGTATATATTGGGGTATATGGCAGTACATACAGGATATATAGTATATATTGGGGTATATGGCAGTACAGTACATACAGGATATATAGTATATATTGGGGTATATGGCAGTACAGTACATACAGGATATATAGTATATATTGGGGTATATGGCAGTACATACAGGATATATAGTATATATTGGGGTATATGGCAGTACAGTACATACAGGATATATAGTATATATTGGGGTATATGGCAGTACAGTACATACAGGATATATAGTATATATTGGGGTATATGGCAGTACATACAGGATATATAGTATATATTGGGGTATATGGCAGTACATACAGGATATATAGTATATATTGGGGTATATGGCAGTACAGTACATACAGGGGTATATAGTATATATTGGGGTATATGGCAGTACAGTACATACAGGATATATAGTATATATTGGGGTATATGGCAGTATAGTACATACAGGATATATAGTATATATTGGGGTATATGGCAGTACATACAGGATATATAGTATATATTGGGGTATATGGCAGTATAGTACATACAGGATATATAGTATATATTGGGGTATATGGCAGTACAGTACATACAGGGGTATATAGTATATATTGGGGTATATTACAGTACATACAGGGGTATATAGTATATATTGGGGTATATTACAGTACATACAGGGGTATATAGTATATATTGGGATATATGGCAGTATAGTACATACAGGATATATAGTATATATTGGGGTATATGGCAGTACAGTACATACAGGATATATAGTACATATTGGGGTATATGGCAGTACATACAGGATATATAGTATATATTGGGGTATATGGCAGTACAGTACATACAGGATATATAGTATATATTGGGGTATATGGCAGTACATACAGGATATATAGTATATATTGGGGTATATGGCAGTACAGTACATACAGGATATAAAGTATATATTGGGGTATATGGCAGTATAGTACATGCAGGATATATAGTATATATTGGAGTATATGGCAGTACAGTACATACAGGATATATAGTATATATTGGGGTATATGGCAGTACAGTACATACAGGATATATAGTATATATTGGGGTATATGGCAGTACATACAGGATATATAGTATATATTGGGGTATATGGCAGTACAGTACATACAGGATATATAGTATATATTGGGGTATATGGCAGTACAGTACATACAGGATATATAGTATATATTGGGGTATATGGCAGTACATACAGGATATATAGTATATATTGGGGTATATGGCAGTACAGTACATACAGGATATATAGTATATATTGGGGTATATGGCAGTACAGTACATACAGGATATATAGTATATATTGGGGTATATGGCAGTACATACAGGATATATAGTATATATTGGGGTATATGGCAGTACAGTACATACAGGATATATAGTATATATTGGGGTATATGGCAGTACATACAGGATATATAGTATATATTGGGGTATATGGCAGTACAGTACATACAGGATATATAGTATATATTGGGGTATATGGCAGTACATACAGGATATATAGTATATATTGGGGTATATGGCAGTACAGTACATACAGGATATATAGTATATATTGGGGTATATGGCAGTACAGTACATACAGGGGTATATAGTATATATTGGGGTATATGGCAGTACAGTACATACAGGATATATAGTATATATTGGGGTATATGGCAGTATAGTACATACAGGATATATAGTATATATTGGGGTATATGGCAGTACATACAGGATATATAGTATATATTGGGGTATATGGCAGTATAGTACATACAGGATATATAGTATATATTGGGGTATATGGCAGTACATATAGGATATATAGTATATATTGGGATATATGGCAGTACAGTACATACAGGATATATAGTATATATTGGGGTATATGGCAGTACATACAGGATATATAGTATATATTGGGGTATATGGCAGTATAGTACATACAGGATATATAGTATATATTGGGGTATATGGCAGTACATATAGGATATATAGTATATATTGGGGTATATGGCAGTATAGTACATACAGGATATATAGTATATATTGGGGTATATGGCAGTACAGTACATACAGGATATATAGTATATATTGGGGTATATGGCAGTACATACAGGATATATAGTATATATTGGGGTATATGGCAGTACAGTACATACAGGATATATAGTATATATTGGGGTATATGGCAGTACAGTACATACAGGATATATAGTATATATTGGGGTATATGGCAGTACATACAGGATATATAGTATATATTGGGGTATATGGCAGTACAGTACATACAGGATATATAGTATATATTGGGGTATATGGCAGTACATACAGGATATATAGTATATATTGGGGTATATGGCAGTACAGTACATACAGGATATATAGTATATATTGGGGTATATGGCAGTACATACAGGATATATAGTATATATTGGGGTATATGGCAGTACAGTACATACAGGATATATAGTATATATTGGGGTATATGGCAGTACAGTACATACAGGATATATAGTATATATTGGGGTATATGGCAGTACATACAGGATATATAGTATATATTGGGGTATATGGCAGTACAGTACATACAGGATATATAGTATATATTGGGGTATATGGCAGTACAGTACATACAGGATATATAGTATATATTGGGGTATATGGCAGTACATACAGGATATATAGTATATATTGGGGTATATGGCAGTACAGTACATACAGGATATATAGTATATATTGGGGTATATGGCAGTACATACAGGATATATAGTATATATTGGGGTATATGGCAGTACAGTACATACAGGATATATAGTATATATTGGGGTATATGGCAGTACATACAGGATATATAGTATATATTGGGGTATATGGCAGTACAGTACATACAGGATATATAGTATATATTGGGGTATATGGCAGTACAGTACATACAGGGGTATATAGTATATATTGGGGTATATGGCAGTACAGTACATACAGGATATATAGTATATATTGGGGTATATGGCAGTATAGTACATACAGGATATATAGTATATATTGGGGTATATGGCAGTACATACAGGATATATAGTATATATTGGGGTATATGGCAGTATAGTACATACAGGATATATAGTATATATTGGGGTATATGGCAGTACATATAGGATATATAGTATATATTGGGATATATGGCAGTACATACAGGATATATAGTATATATTGGGGTATATGGCAGTACATACAGGATATATAGTATATATTGGGGTATATGGCAGTACATACAGGATATATAGTATATATTGGGGTATATGGCAGTACATACAGGATATATAGTATATATTGGGGTATATGGCAGTACATACAGGATATATAGTATATATTGGGGTATATGGCAGTACATACAGGATATATAGTATATATTGGGGTATATGGCAGTACAGTACATACAGGATATATAGTATATATTGGGGTATATGGTAGTACATACAGGATATATAGTATATATTGGGGTATATGGCAGTACATACAGGATATATAGTATATATTGGGGTATATGGCAGTACATACAGGATATATAGTATATATTGGGGTATATGGCAGTACATACAGGATATATAGTATATATTGGGGTATATGGCAGTACATACAGGATATATAGTATATATTGGGGTATATGGCAGTACAGTACATACAGGATATATAGTATCTATTGAGGTATATGGCAGTACATACAGGATATATAGTATATATTGGGGTATATGGCAGTACAGTACATACAGGATATATAGTATATATTGGGGTATATGGCAGTACATACAGGATATATAGTATATATTGGGGTATATGGCAGTACATACAGGATATATAGTATATATTGGGGTATATGGCAGTACAGTACATACAGGGGTATATAGTATATATTGGGGTATATGGCAGTACAGTACATACAGGATATATAGTATATATTGGGGTATATGGCAGTATAGTACATACAGGATATATAGTATATATTGGGGTATATGGCAGTACATACAGGATATATAGTATATATTGGGGTATATGGCAGTATAGTACATACAGGATATATAGTATATATTGGGGTATATGGCAGTACATACAGGATATATAGTATATATTGGGGTATATGGCAGTACATACAGGATATATAGTATATATTGGGGTATATGGCAGTACATACAGGATATATAGTATATATTGGGGTATATGGCAGTACATACAGGATATATAGTATATATTGGGGTATATGGCAGTACATACAGGATATATAGTATATATTGGGGTATATGGCAGTACATACAGGATATATAGTATATATTGGGGTATATGGCAGTACATACAGGATATATAGTATATATTGGGGTATATGGCAGTACATACAGGATATATAGTATATATTGGGGTATATGGCAGTACATACAGGATATATAGTATATATTGGGGTATATGGCAGTACAGTACATACAGGATATATAGTATATATTGGGGTATATGGCAGTACATACAGGATATATAGTATATATTGGGGTATATGGCAGTACATACAGGATATATAGTATATATTAGGGTATATGGCAGTACATACAGGATATATAGTATATATTGGGGTATATGGCAGTATAGTACATACTACATACAGGATATATAGTATATATTGGGGTATATGGCAGTATAGTACATACTACATACAGGATATATAGTATATATTGGGGTATATGGCAGTACATACAGGATATATAGTATATATTGGGGTATATGGCAGTATAGTACATACAGGATATATAGTATATATTGGGGTATATGGCAGTATAGTACATACAGGATATATAGTATATATTGGGGTATATGGCAGTATAGTACATACAGGATATATAGTATATATTAGGGTATATGGCAGTACATACAGGATATATAGTATATATTGGGGTATATGGCAGTATAGTACATACTACATACAGGATATATAGTATATATTGGGGTATATGGCAGTATAGTACATACTACATACAGGATATATAGTATATATTGGGGTATATGGCAGTACATACAGGATATATAGTATATATTGGGGTATATGGCAGTATAGTACATACACAGCTGGGAGATCTGTCACTCTGCAGCCCGGAGCACTAGCAGACACTGCATCCAGCCACTCATTGGCTGGCACACGTCATGTGACACTCAGTGTCCAATAACCATCACTTCCTACACTTCCACGTCTCTGAGGAGGCGGGGCCAGAGCCCTGTATTATCTGATTGTAACAATGTATCTATCTGCTATGTGTTATTATTATACAGTATCCCTCTCCTGTGTGTTATATTACTACAAGTATTATACACATACCTTTCACCCTATATATATATATATATATATATATATATGTAACCCCCTGTCACTGTGTGTAGTGTGGGGTGCAAAGGGTACACAGTGCACCTCCTTCTCAAGCCCTGGCTAGCTGATGGGCATGGGTGTAAATGATCAGGGGGTCCCTGCACATGCAGGTGTTTCTTTGTAGTTAGTGGGACACAGGTAATGTCACTTTGGTGCAGTGTAATAGAAGTCACAATAATTTGGGCGCCAGACCATCTCTATAACAAACTGAACTTTTATTTACACTCTTCCTCCAGCACGATAATCATAATGGTTGCAGCAATAAAGAAATATATGTACAGCTCCTTACTCTCTCCAGCACAGTTCTTAATGAGCAATACGAATATGGTTGCAAATATATCTCATTACTCCTCCTGCACAGTTCTTAATGTTATCCAGATGTTAAATAACATAATTTACATGTCTCTTGCACTCCATACTCACTGCAGATCACCCTTTCTGCAGGGGCACATGCATGGATGCTAATAGGCAGGCAGCCTCTCCTCCATGCAGCTCTGACACACTCTGTGTACCTCTCAACTGCAGCTCATCCCTCCTCTGCGGGGATAATGTCTCCTGTGCTCTGACACGTCACTCTGTGTACTCTCAGCCTCAGGATCTGACACTACAGCTACCATGCCTCTTGTAGCAGCCCTCACTCCAGGGCCTCTTCCATGCAAAGTGTCCCCCTCTCTCTTGGGTTCACTATAGTGGCATGGAGTTCTCCCCCTCATCCAGGGCACACATTCCTTGCCCTGGCGCAGTCACCACGCTCAGACAGCCAGGCAATGCTGGGGGAGCCTGGGAGCTTCCACCCCAGGTCCCCAGCTACATCTCTCTCCTCTCCTGTCTCCTTTCCCCCTTGCTGACAGCCCCTCCTTCCTCCCCCTCAGTCTCCAGGCTGGGCTGGGTTATCCCCATGGTAACCTGTTTATGTAACTTTTCATAAACTATTAGCTTACCCTCTAGGTGACCCCTCCTGAATTCACTGAGGTACAGGTTTAACTAAAACACCACTAGGGGGGTGTTACATATATATATATATATATATATATATATATATATCTGTGTCATCTTATACTATATGGTACATTTATCCATGTGTGTGTGTTATACTATTGTCACTAATGTTAAGCACTTAACCATCTCCATACGTGTGTGTGTGTGTGTGTGTGTGTGTGTGTGTGTGTGTGTGTGTGTGTGTGTGTGTGTGTGTGTGTGTGTGTGTGTGTGTGTGTGTGTGTGTGTTATACACTTTTCCCTCTCCTCCTATATCTATAATATATTATATATCTTTTATTTAACTCAGCCATCTGTTTCTATTATATATTTACTATATATTATATTAGAATGGATGGAGAATAGTAGAGGGATATATTGGGGTAGGTAAGAGAGAATGGATGGGGAATAGTAGAGGGATATATTGGGGTAGGTAAGAGAGAATGGATGGGGAATAGTAGAGGGATATATTGGGGTAGGTAAGAGAGAATGGATGGGGAATAGTAGAGGGATATATTGGGGTAGGTAAGAGAGAATGGATGGGGAATAGTAGAAGGATATATTGGGGTAGGTAAGAGAGAATGGATGGGGAATAGTAGAGGGATATATTGGGGTAGGTAAGAGAGAATGGATGAGGAATAGTAGAGGGATATATTGGGGTAGGTAAGAGAGAAGGATGGGGAATAGTAGAGGGATATATTGGGGTAGGTAAGAGAGAATGGATGGGGAATAGTAGAGGGATATATTGGGGTAGGTAAGAGAGAATGGATGGGGAATAGTAGAGGGATATATTGGGGTAGGTAAGAGAGAATGGATGGGGAATAGTAGAGGGATATATTGGGGTAGGTAAGAGAGAATGGATGGGGAATAGTAGAGGGAGATATTGGGGTAGGTAAGAGAGAATGAATGGGGAATAGTAGACAGAGGACTCGGGGGTAAGAGAGAATGAATGGGGAATAGTAGACAGAGGACTCGGCGGTAATAGAGAATGGATGGGGAATAGTAGAGGGATATATTGGGGTAGGTTAGAGAGAATGAATGGGGAATAGTAGACAGAGGACTCGGGGGTAAGAGAGAATGGATGGGAAATAGTAGAGGGAGATATTGCGGTAGGTAAGAGAATGGATGGGGAATAGTAGAGGGAGATATTGGGGTAGGTAAGAGAGAATGAATGGGGACTAGTAGAGGGATATATTGAGGTAGGTAAGAGAGAGTGGATGAGGAACAGTAGACAGAGGACATGGGGGGTAAGAGAGAATGGATGGGGAATAGTAGACAGAGGACTCGGGGGTAAGAGAGAATGGATGGGGAATAGTAGAGGGAGAGATGTCAGGGAAGGTACAAGTAAATGGATGGGGAATAGTAGAGGGATATATTGGGGTAGGTAAGAGAGAATGGATGGGGAATAGTAGAGGGATATATTGGAGTAGGTAAGAGAGAATGGATAGGGAATAGTAGAGGGAGATATTGGGGTAGGTAAGAGAGAATGAATGGGGAATAGTAGACAGAGGACTCGGGGGTAAGAGAGAATGGATGGGGAACAGTAGAGGGAGATATTGGGGTAGGTAAGAGAGAATGGATGGGTAATAGTAGAGAGAGATATTGGGGTAGGTAAGAGACAATGAATGGGGAATAGTAGACAGAGGACTCGGGGGTAAGAGAGAATGGATGGGGAATAGTAGAGGGAGATATTGGGGTAGGTAAGAGAGAATGGATGGGGAATAGTAGAGGGAGATATTGGGGTAGGTAAGAGAGAATGAATGGGGACTAGTAAAGGGATATATTGAGGTAGGTAAGAGAGAGTGGATGAGGAATAGTAGACAGAGGATATGGGGGGTAAGAGAGAATGGATGGGGAATAGTAGACAGAGGACTCGGGGGTAAGAGAGAATGGATGGGGAATAGTAGAGGGAGAGATGTCAGGGAAGGTACAAGTAAATGGATGGGGAATAGTAGAGGGATATATTGGGGTAGGTAAGAGAGAATGGATGGGGAATAGTAGAGGGATATATTGGGGTAGGTAAGAGAGAATGGATGGGGAATAGTAGACAGAGGACTCGGGGGTAAGAGAGAATGGATGGGGAATAGTAGAGGGAGATATTGGGGTAGGTAAGAGAGAATGGATGGGGAATAGTAGAGGGATATATTGGGGTAGGTAAAAGAGAATGGATGGGGAATAGTAGAGGGATATATTGGGGTAGGTAAGAGAGAATGGATGGGGAATAGTAGAGGGAGATATTGGGGTAGGTAAGAGAGAATGGATGGGGAATAGTAGAGGGAGATATTGGGGTAGGTAAGAGAGAATGAATGGGGACTAGTAAAGGGATATATTGAGGTAGGTAAGAGAGAGTGGATGAGGAATAGTAGACAGAGGATATGGGGGGGTAAGAGAGAATGGATGGGGAATAGTAGACAGAGGACTCGGGGGTAAGAGAGAATGGATGGGGAATAGTAGAGGGAGAGATGTCAGGGAAGGTACAAGTAAATGGATGGGGAATAGTAGAGGGATATATTGGGGTAGGTAAGAGAGAATGGATGGGGAATAGTAGAGGGATATATTGGGGTAGGTAAGAGAGAATGGATGGGGAATAGTAGACAGAGGACTCGGGAGTAAGAGAGAATGGATGGGGAATAGTAGAGGGAGATATTGGGGTAGGTAAGAGAGAATGAATGGGGAATAGTAGACAGAGGACTCGGGGGTAAGAGAGAATGGATGGGGAATAGTAGAGGGAGATATTGGGGTAGGTAAGAGAGAATGGATGGGGAATAGTAGAGGGAGATATTGGGGTAGGTAAGAGAGAATGGATGGGGAATAGTAGAGGGAGATATTGGGGTAGGCAAGAGAGAATGAATGGGGACTAGTAGAGGGATATATTGAGGTAGGTAAGAGAGAGTGGATGAGGAACAGTAGACAGAGGACATGGGGGGTAAGAGAGAATGGATGGGGAATAGTAGACAGAGGACTCGGGGGTAAGAGAGAATGGATGGGGAATAGTAGAGGGAGAGATGTCAGGGAAGGTACAAGTAAATGGATGGGGAATAGTAGAGGGATATATTGGGGTAGGTAAGAGAGAATGGATGGGGAATAGTAGAGGGATATATTGGGGTAGGTAAGAGAGAATGGATAGGGAATAGTAGAGGGAGATATTGGGGTAGGTAAGAGAGAATGAATGGGGAATAGTAGACAGAGGACTCGGGGGTAAGAGAGAATGGATGGGGAATAGTAGAGGGAGATATTGGGGTAGGTAAGAGAGAATGGATGGGGAATAGTAGAGGGAGATATTGGGGTAGGTAAGAGAGAATGGATAGGGAATAGTAGAGGGAGAGATTGGGGTAGGTAAGAGACAATGAATGGGGAATAGTAGACAGAGGACTTGGGGGTAAGAGAGAATGGATGGGGAATAGTAGAGGGAGCTATTGGGGTAGGTAAGAGAGAATGGATGGGGAATAGTAGAGGGAGATATTGGGGTAGGTAAGAGAGAATGAATGGGGACTAGTAGAGGGATATATTGAGGTAGGTAAGAGAGAGTGGATGAGGAATAGTAGACAGAGGATATGGGGGGTAAGAGAGAATGGATGGGGAATAGTAGACAGAGGACTCGGGGGTAAGAGAGAATGGATGGGGAATAGTAGAGGGAGAGATGTCAGGGAAGGTACAAGTAAATGGATGGGGAATAGTAGAGGGATATATTGGGGTAGGTAAGAGAGAATGGATGGGGAATAGTAGAGGGATATATTGGGGTAGGTAAGAGAGAATGGATGGGGAATAGTAGACAGAGGACTCGGGGGTAAGAGAGAATGGATGGGGAATAGTAGAGGGATATATTGGGGTAGGTAAGAGAGAATGAATGGGGAATAGTAGACAGAGGACTCGGGGGTAAGAGAGAATGGATGGGGAATAGTAGAGGGATATATTGGGGTAGGTAAGAGAGAATGGATGGGTAATAGTAGAGGGAGATATTGGGGTAGGTAAGAGAGAATGAATGGGGAATAGTAGACAGAGGACTCGGGGGTAAGAGAGAATGGATGGGGAATAGTAGAGGGAGATATTGGGGTAGGTAAGAGAGAATGGATGGGGAAGAGTAGAGGGATATATTGGGGTAGGTAAGAGAGAATGGATGGGGAATAGTAGAGGGAGATATTGGGGTAGGTAAGAGAGAATGGATGGGGAAGAGTAGAGGGAGATATTGGGGTAGGTAAGAGAGAATGAATGGGGAATAGTAGACAGAGGACTCGGGGGTAAGAGAGAATGGATGGGGAATAGTAGAGGGATATATTGGGGTAGGTAAGAGAGAATGGATGGGTAATAGTAGAGGGAGATATTGGGGTAGGTAAGAGAGAATGAATGGGGAATAGTAGACAGAGGACTCGGGGGTAAGAGAGAATGGATGGGGAATAGTAGAGGGAGATATTGGGGTAGGTAAGAGAGAATGGATGGGGAATAGTAGAGGGAGATATTGGGGTAGGTAAGAGACAATGAATGGGGAATAGTAGACAGAGGACTCGGGGGTAAGAGAGAATGGATGGGGAATAGTAGAGGGAGATATTGGGGTAGGTAAGAGAGAATGGATGGGGAATAGTAGAGGGAGATATTGGGGTAGGTAAGAGAGAATGAATGAGGACTAGTAGAGGGATATATTGAGGTAGGTAAGAGAGAGTGGATGAGGAATAGTAGACAGAGGACATGGGGGGTAAGAGAGAATGGATGGGGAATAGTAGACAGAGGACTCGGGGGTAAGAGAGAATGGATGGGGAATAGTAGAGGGAGAGATGTCAGGGAAGGTACGGGTAAATGGATGGGGAATAGTAGAGGGAGATATTGGGGTAGGTAAGAGAGAATGGATGGGGAATAGTAGAGGGATATATTGGGGTAGGTACGGCTAAATGGATGGGGAATAGTAGAGGTAGATATTGGGGTAGGTAAGAGAGAATGGATGGGGAATAGTAGACAGAGGACTCGGGGGGTAAGAGAGAATGGATGGGGAATAGTAGGAGAGATATTGGGGTAGGTAAGAGAGAATGGATGGGGAATAGTAGAGGGAGATATTGGGGTAGGTAAGAGAGAATGGATGGGGAATAGTAGACAGAGGACTCGGGGGGTAAGAGAGAATGGATGGGGAATAGTAGAGGGAGATATTGGGGTAGGTAAGAGAGAATGGATGGGGAATAGTAGAGGGAGATATTGGGGTAGGTAAGAGAGAATGGATGGGGAATAGTAGAGGGAGATATTGGGGTAGGTAAGAGAGAATGGATGGGGAATAGTAGAGGGAGATATTGGGGTAGGTAAGAGAGAATGGATGGGGAATAGTAGAGGGAGATATTGGGGTAGGTAAGAGAGAATGAATGGGGAATAGTAGACAGAGGACTCGGGGGTAAGAGAGAATGGATGGGGAATAGTAGAGGGAGATATTGGGGTAGGTACGGCTAAATGGATGGGGAATAGTAGAGGGAGATATTGGGGTAGGTAAGAGAGAATGGATGGGGAATAGTAGAGGGAGATATTGGGGTAGATAAGAGAGAATGGATGGGGAATAGTAGAGGGAGACATTGGGGTAGGTAAGAGAGAATGGATGGGGAATAGTAGAGGGAGATATTGGGGTAGGTAAGAGAGAATGAATGGGGAATAGTAGACAGAGGACTCGGGGGTAAGAGAGAATGGATGGGGAATAGTAGAGGGAGATATTGGCGTAGGTACGGCTAAATGGATGGGGAATAGTAGAGGGAGATATTGGGGTAGGTAAGAGAGAATGGATGGGGAATAGTAGAGGGAGATATTGGGGTAGGTAAGAGAGAATGGATGGGGAATAGTAGAGGGAGATATTGTGGTAGGTAAGAGAGAATGGATGGGGAATAGTAGAGGGAGATATTGGGGTAGGTAAGAGAGAATGGATGGGGAATAGTAGAGGGAGATATTGGGGTAGGTAAGAGAGAATGGATGGGGAATAGTAGAGGGAGATATTGGGGTAGGTAAGAGAGAATGAATGGGGAATAGTAGACAGAGGACTCGGGGGTAAGAGAGAATGGATGGGGAATAGTAGAGGGAGATATTGGGGTAGGTACGGCTAAATGGATGGGGAATAGTAGAGGGAGATATTGGGGTAGGTAAGAGAGAATGGATGGGGAATAGTAGAGGGAGATATTGGGGTAGGTAAGAGAGAATGGATGGGGAATAGTAGAGGGAGATATTGTGGTAGATAAGAGAGAATGGATGGGGAATAGTAGAGGGAGATATTGGGGTAGGTAAGAGAAAATGGATGGGGAATAGTAGAGGGAGATATTGGGGTAGGTAAGAGAGAATGGATGGGGAATAGTAGAGGGAGATATTGGGGTAGGTAAGAGAGAATGAATGGGGAATAGTAGACAGAGGACTCGGGGGTAAGAGAGAATGGATGGGGAATAGTAGAGGGAGATATTGGGGTAGGTACGGCTAAATGGATGGGGAATAGTAGAGGGAGATATTGGGGTAGGTAAGAGAGAATGGATGGGGAATAGTAGAGGGAGATATTGGGGTAGGTAAGAGAGAATGGATGGGGAATAGTAGAGGGAGATATTGGGGTAGGTAAGAGAGAATGGATGGGGAATAGTAGAGGGAGATATTGGGGTAGGTAAGAGAGAATGGATGGGGAATAGTAGAGGGAGATATTGGGGTAGGTAAGAGAGAATGGATGGGGAATAGTAGAGGGAGATATTGGGGTAGGTAAGAGAGAATGAATGGGGAATAGTAGACAGAGGACTCGGGGGTAAGAGAGAATGGATGGGGAATAGTAGAGGGAGATATTGGGGTAGGTACGGCTAAATGCATGGGGAATAGTAGAGGGAGATATTGGGGTAGGTAAGAGAGAATGGAATGGGGAATAGTAGAGGGAGATATTGGGGTAGGTAAGAGAGAATGGATGGGGAATAGTAGAGGGAGATATTGGGGTAGGTAAGAGAGAATGGATGGGTAATAGTAGAGGGAGATATTGGGGTAGGTAAGAGAGAATGAATGGGGAATAGTAGACAGAGGACTCGGGGGTAAGAGGGAATGGATGGGGAATAGTAGAGGGAGATATTGGGGTAGGTAAGAGAGAATGGATGGGGAATAGTAGAGGGAGATATTGGGGTAGGTAAGAGACAATGAATAGGGAATAGTAGACAGAGGACTCAGGGGTAAGAGAGAATGGATGGGGAATAGTAGAGGGAGATATTGGGGTAGGTAAGAGAGAATGGATGGGGAATAGTAGAGGGATATATTGGGGTAGGTACGGCTAAATGGATGGGGAATAGTAGAGGGAGATATTGGGGTAGGTAAGAGAGAATGGATGGGGAATAGTAGACAGAGGACTCGGGGGGTAAGAGAGAATGGATGGGGAATAGTAGACAGAGGACTCGGGGGTAAGAGAGAATGGATGGGGAATAGTAGAGGGAGATATTGGGGTAGGTACGGCTAAATGGATGGGGAATAGTAGAGGGAGATATTGGGGTAGGTAAGAGAGAATGGATGGGGAATAGTAGAGGGAGATATTGGGGTAGGTAAGAGAGAATGGATGGGGAATAGTAGAGGGAGATATTGGGGTAGGTAAGAGAGAATAGATGGGGAATAGTAGAGGGAGATATTGGGGTAGGTAAGAGAGAATGGATGGGGAATAGTAGAGGGAGATATTGGGGTAGGTAAGAGAGAATGAATGGGGAATAGTAGACAGAGGACTCGGGGGTAAGAGAGAATGGATGGGGAATAGTAGAGGGAGATATTGGGGTAGGTATGGCTAAATGGATGGGGAATAGTAGAGGGAGATATTGGGGTAGGTAAGAGAGAATGGAATGGGGAATAGTAGATGGAGATATTGGGGTAGGTAAGAGAGAATGGATGGGGAAGAGTAGAGGGATATATTGGGGTAGGTAAGAGAGAATGGATGGGGAATAGTAGAGGGAGATATTGGGGTAGGTAAGAGAGAATGGATGGGGAAGAGTAGAGGGAGATATTGGGGTAGGTAAGAGAGAATGAATGGGGAATAGTAGACAGAGGACTCGGGGGTAAGAGAGAATGGATGGGGAATAGTAGAGGGATATATTGGGGTAGGTAAGAGAGAATGGATGGGTAATAGTAGAGGGAGATATTGGGGTAGGTAAGAGAGAATGAATGGGGAATAGTAGACAGAGGACTCGGGGGTAAGAGAGAATGGATGGGGAATAGTAGAGGGAGATATTGGGGTAGGTAAGAGAGAATGGATGGGGAATAGTAGAGGGAGATATTGGGGTAGGTAAGAGACAATGAATGGGGAATAGTAGACAGAGGACTCGGGGGTAAGAGAGAATGGATGGGGAATAGTAGAGGGAGATATTGGGGTAGGTAAGAGAGAATGGATGGGGAATAGTAGAGGGAGATATTGGGGTAGGTAAGAGAGAATGAATGAGGACTAGTAGAGGGATATATTGAGGTAGGTAAGAGAGAGTGGATGAGGAATAGTAGACAGAGGACATGGGGGGTAAGAGAGAATGGATGGGGAATAGTAGACAGAGGACTCGGGGGTAAGAGAGAATGGATGGGGAATAGTAGAGGGAGAGATGTCAGGGAAGGTACGGGTAAATGGATGGGGAATAGTAGAGGGAGATATTGGGGTAGGTAAGAGAGAATGGATGGGGAATAGTAGAGGGATATATTGGGGTAGGTACGGCTAAATGGATGGGGAATAGTAGAGGTAGATATTGGGGTAGGTAAGAGAGAATGGATGGGGAATAGTAGACAGAGGACTCGGGGGGTAAGAGAGAATGGATGGGGAATAGTAGGAGAGATATTGGGGTAGGTAAGAGAGAATGGATGGGGAATAGTAGAGGGAGATATTGGGGTAGGTAAGAGAGAATGGATGGGGAATAGTAGACAGAGGACTCGGGGGGTAAGAGAGAATGGATGGGGAATAGTAGAGGGAGATATTGGGGTAGGTAAGAGAGAATGGATGGGGAATAGTAGAGGGAGATATTGGGGTAGGTAAGAGAGAATGGATGGGGAATAGTAGAGGGAGATATTGGGGTAGGTAAGAGAGAATGGATGGGGAATAGTAGAGGGAGATATTGGGGTAGGTAAGAGAGAATGGATGGGGAATAGTAGAGGGAGATATTGGGGTAGGTAAGAGAGAATGAATGGGGAATAGTAGACAGAGGACTCGGGGGTAAGAGAGAATGGATGGGGAATAGTAGAGGGAGATATTGGGGTAGGTACGGCTAAATGGATGGGGAATAGTAGAGGGAGATATTGGGGTAGGTAAGAGAGAATGGATGGGGAATAGTAGAGGGAGATATTGGGGTAGATAAGAGAGAATGGATGGGGAATAGTAGAGGGAGACATTGGGGTAGGTAAGAGAGAATGGATGGGGAATAGTAGAGGGAGATATTGGGGTAGGTAAGAGAGAATGAATGGGGAATAGTAGACAGAGGACTCGGGGGTAAGAGAGAATGGATGGGGAATAGTAGAGGGAGATATTGGCGTAGGTACGGCTAAATGGATGGGGAATAGTAGAGGGAGATATTGGGGTAGGTAAGAGAGAATGGATGGGGAATAGTAGAGGGAGATATTGGGGTAGGTAAGAGAGAATGGATGGGGAATAGTAGAGGGAGATATTGTGGTAGGTAAGAGAGAATGGATGGGGAATAGTAGAGGGAGATATTGGGGTAGGTAAGAGAGAATGGATGGGGAATAGTAGAGGGAGATATTGGGGTAGGTAAGAGAGAATGGATGGGGAATAGTAGAGGGAGATATTGGGGTAGGTAAGAGAGAATGAATGGGGAATAGTAGACAGAGGACTCGGGGGTAAGAGAGAATGGATGGGGAATAGTAGAGGGAGATATTGGGGTAGGTACGGCTAAATGGATGGGGAATAGTAGAGGGAGATATTGGGGTAGGTAAGAGAGAATGGATGGGGAATAGTAGAGGGAGATATTGGGGTAGGTAAGAGAGAATGGATGGGGAATAGTAGAGGGAGATATTGTGGTAGATAAGAGAGAATGGATGGGGAATAGTAGAGGGAGATATTGGGGTAGGTAAGAGAAAATGGATGGGGAATAGTAGAGGGAGATATTGGGGTAGGTAAGAGAGAATGGATGGGGAATAGTAGAGGGAGATATTGGGGTAGGTAAGAGAGAATGAATGGGGAATAGTAGACAGAGGACTCGGGGGTAAGAGAGAATGGATGGGGAATAGTAGAGGGAGATATTGGGGTAGGTACGGCTAAATGGATGGGGAATAGTAGAGGGAGATATTGGGGTAGGTAAGAGAGAATGGATGGGGAATAGTAGAGGGAGATATTGGGGTAGGTAAGAGAGAATGGATGGGGAATAGTAGAGGGAGATATTGGGGTAGGTAAGAGAGAATGGATGGGGAATAGTAGAGGGAGATATTGGGGTAGGTAAGAGAGAATGGATGGGGAATAGTAGAGGGAGATATTGGGGTAGGTAAGAGAGAATGGATGGGGAATAGTAGAGGGAGATATTGGGGTAGGTAAGAGAGAATGAATGGGGAATAGTAGACAGAGGACTCGGGGGTAAGAGAGAATGGATGGGGAATAGTAGAGGGAGATATTGGGGTAGGTACGGCTAAATGCATGGGGAATAGTAGAGGGAGATATTGGGGTAGGTAAGAGAGAATGGAATGGGGAATAGTAGAGGGAGATATTGGGGTAGGTAAGAGAGAATGGATGGGGAATAGTAGAGGGAGATATTGGGGTAGGTAAGAGAGAATGGATGGGTAATAGTAGAGGGAGATATTGGGGTAGGTAAGAGAGAATGAATGGGGAATAGTAGACAGAGGACTCGGGGGTAAGAGGGAATGGATGGGGAATAGTAGAGGGAGATATTGGGGTAGGTAAGAGAGAATGGATGGGGAATAGTAGAGGGAGATATTGGGGTAGGTAAGAGACAATGAATAGGGAATAGTAGACAGAGGACTCAGGGGTAAGAGAGAATGGATGGGGAATAGTAGAGGGAGATATTGGGGTAGGTAAGAGAGAATGGATGGGGAATAGTAGAGGGATATATTGGGGTAGGTACGGCTAAATGGATGGGGAATAGTAGAGGGAGATATTGGGGTAGGTAAGAGAGAATGGATGGGGAATAGTAGACAGAGGACTCGGGGGGTAAGAGAGAATGGATGGGGAATAGTAGACAGAGGACTCGGGGGTAAGAGAGAATGGATGGGGAATAGTAGAGGGAGATATTGGGGTAGGTACGGCTAAATGGATGGGGAATAGTAGAGGGAGATATTGGGGTAGGTAAGAGAGAATGGATGGGGAATAGTAGAGGGAGATATTGGGGTAGGTAAGAGAGAATGGATGGGGAATAGTAGAGGGAGATATTGGGGTAGGTAAGAGAGAATAGATGGGGAATAGTAGAGGGAGATATTGGGGTAGGTAAGAGAGAATGGATGGGGAATAGTAGAGGGAGATATTGGGGTAGGTAAGAGAGAATGAATGGGGAATAGTAGACAGAGGACTCGGGGGTAAGAGAGAATGGATGGGGAATAGTAGAGGGAGATATTGGGGTAGGTATGGCTAAATGGATGGGGAATAGTAGAGGGAGATATTGGGGTAGGTAAGAGAGAATGGAATGGGGAATAGTAGATGGAGATATTGGGGTAGGTAAGAGAGAATGGATGGGGAATAGTAGACAGAGGACTCGGGGGGTAAGAGAGAATGGATGGGGAATAGTAGACAGAGGACTCGGGGGTAAGAGAGAATGGATGGGGAATAGTAGAGGGAGATATTGGGGTAGGTACGGCTAAATGGATGGGGAATAGTAGAGGGAGATATTGGGGTAGGTAAGAGAGAATGGATGGGGAATAGTAGAGGGAGATATTGGGGTAGGTAAGAGAGAATGGATGGGGAATAGTAGAGGGAGATATTGGGGTAGGTAAGAGAGAATGGATGGGGAATAGTAGAGGGAGATATTGGGTTAGGTAAGAGAGAATGGATGGGGAATAGTAGAGGGAGATATTGGGGTAGGTAAGAGAGAATGGATGGGGAATAGTAGAGGGAGATATTGGGGTAGGTAAGAGAGAATGAATGGGGAATAGTAGACAGAGGACTCGGGGGTAAGAGAGAATGGATGGGGAATAGTAGAGGGAGATATTGGGGTAGGTACGGCTAAATGGATGGGGAATAGTAGAGGGAGATATTGGGGTAGGTAAGAGAGAATGGAATGGGGAATAGTAGAGGGAGATATTGGGGTAGGTAAGAGAGAATGGATCGGGAATAGTAGAGGGAGATATTGGGGTAGGTAAGAGAGAATGGATGGGGAATAGTAGAGGGATATATTGGGGTAGGTAAGAGAGAATGAATGGGGAATAGTAGACAGAGGACTCGGGGGTAAGAGAGAATGGATGGGGAATAGTAGAGGGAGATATTGGGGTAGGTAAGAGAGAATGGATGGGGAATAGTAGAGGGAGATATTGGGGTAGGTACGGCTAAATGGATGGGGAATAGTAGAGGGAGATATTGGGGTAGGTAAGAGAGAATGGAATGGGGAATAGTAGAGGGAGATATTGGGGTAGGTAAGAGAGAATGGATCGGGAATAGTAGAGGGAGATATTGGGGTAGGTAAGAGAGAATGGATGGGGAATAGTAGAGGGAGATATTGGGGTAGGTAAGAGAGAATGAATGGGGAATAGTAGATAGAGGACTCGGGGGTAAGAGAGAATGGATGGGGAATAGTAGAGGGAGATATTGGGGTAGGTAAGAGAGAATGGATGGGGAATAGTAGAGGGATATATTGGGGTAGGTACGGGTAATTGGATGGGGAATAGCAGTTAGATATGGCAGTGGGATGCCGGTCTTTAACCCTCTCTTTGACGTGTTATCTCTACCTGACACTTGATGACCAGTGAGAGCTGGTTATCCCCTTACCTAGTCAGCTCTCAGATCTCTGGGGCCCCTGCTCTGTCTGTGCTCTATATGCAAATGATTTCAGGTGATAGGGAGGGTTCATAACCTGTGTCTGAAGTGTCCATCAAGGGGGCGCAGGGCGGTCCCTTCTCTCTGGTCAGCCTGGGGTGGGTCCTGTTCTTTGGAAAAAGCGGTGACAGCAGGACAGACATATCTGGAGTGTCTAGCAATGGGAGCAGCGCCCGGTAAGGGGGAGAAGAAGCCCCCACTGGGGACAGGCGGGGCGGGAAGCTGGGGTACCAGGGCAGGAAACGGGGAAAGTCCAGGACTGAGTTTTGCGGTGAGAAAGGGTAAGACGGGCAAAGCGGCCGCATGTTAGTAGTGAGACAGATAAATAGATTGGAGGAGGGGGAAGCAGAGGCCCCGGCTCCATGGATCCAAAATATGAGGATCAAAAAGCATGAAGACATTGGAGATCATTGCCACAAGTTAAGGGAGAGACAGGCAGAATGTGAGCGATGGTTCAGCCGTCACATAGAGGCACGTTGGAGGTAGGAGGCACATGTCACAGGCAGGAGGCACATATCACAGGAGGCACAGTCACGGTTGTGAGGTACAGACCATGGGTAAGTGTCACATAGAACACAGGTAGGAGGCACATGCCATGGGTAAGAGACATGTGTCACAGGCGGGAGGTACACGTCACGAGTAGGAGCCACATATCACACACAGAAGGAACAGACCACGGGTATAAGGTGCATATGAGGCAGGAGGCACAGACCACAGGTATGAGGTGCATATGAGGCAGGAGGCACAGACCACAGGTATGAGGGGCATATGAGGCAGGAGGCACAGACCATGGGTGTGAGGTGTATATGAGGCAGGAGGCACAGACCATGGGTGTGAGGTGCATATAAGGCAGGAGGCACAGACCACAGGTATGAGGTGCATATGAGGCAGGAGGCACAGACCATGGGTGTGAGGTGCATATGAGGCAGGAGGCACAGACCACAGGTATGAGGTGCATATGAGGCAGGAGGCACAGACCATGGGTGTGAGGTGCATATGAGGCAGGAGGCACAGACCACGGGTGGGAGGCACACACAGGCACAGCCAGGACACAAGCATGAGGTATCGTAGTACCATATGAGGTTGATGCAGGAGCGGGGCAGGTGAGGTTAGGCAGGAGGTAAGAGGTTTGGCAGGAAGCGGGGTGAGAGATGGAACAGTTAGTTTGACAAGATACAGTTACAAAGATCTTACAACCCATATAGATAGTCCCATGCCCCTGAGTAAACCAGTATAAATGGTGGAGGCTGCGCTGGGCTGCAGTTATTATTAGTGCATTTCAGGAGTACATCCCCCGTAGTCAGACGGAACCGCTGTCACGTCAGTCAAGTCAGGAGTCTCAGTCACTTGTGCCACCAGGAGAAGACTTGGTCATTCCCACGACTGGGAGATTAACACAATCATTGGATTGGCCACCACTGAGGGCCCCGGATTTGGTTGTGATACAATAGTGGCCCTCAGTCATTGATGCAAAGTTTTGCCATGAATACCACTAAGGTGGAACCTTCACCTTGTAACTGGCTATGTGGCTCAGTAGTAACAAGTGGCCCAGAGGGTATCAGGGAACACGCGGCAGTGTTAGACTGCACATTCTGAGTGCAGGAACCAAAGAGTGTTAGCTCCGGGGCACTCCCAGTTGCTTCAGAGGGGTTCTATTGGGCCCTGAAGGAGCATTTCTTCCTGGGATTCCCACTCGGAGTCGAGAGTTGTCCTAGACCCCGGAACAAAGCTGTGGAAGTAAGTCTGGGTGGAAGATTTAGACAGTAGAGGACCCCAGTACAGACATAGTGTCACCGGTGCCAATGGAGGGCTGACACTGGATGCAAGTAGACAGGGGCCAAAGACGCCAATCACTGTAGTGAAGAGTGTTCTGATGCTTGTACATGGATAAGGCATCAGCCTGGATTGGTTAAAAGGGGACTTGTATACCCAACCCCCCACTTCCATCCCTGTGTGTAACACATCACTACTTTCTAATGGTGTGTATGTACTTAAAGGTACAGATCCTATTAGACCTTCATAAGCCAATGAACATCCTTACTAGCAAGATCCAGCTTACTCCTGGGAGATACCTGTTCCTTCTTCTTCTCTGTAACCATCGGATTTAGAGCTAGCACTTTAATTCATCCTCTGACTGTCCTGCATTGAGGCTAGCGATCTGTGTCAGCCATCTACTCGGTACCCAGCGGTATTGGTCCATTGTAAGAGGGCAGGGGGATTTAACCGGCATAACCAGCACAGAGGTGCTGCAGCAGCTATACTTTATCCATAAGTGTAAGTGGTTCGAGGTGCCGGTGACGACTGGTGGTGGACACTATGTTGGTGGGCAGATAACACTCTCAGACATGGCTGGTTTGTATAAGAGGTGTCAGTAGGAGCTGTCTTTGTTGGCTTGTTGCTGAAAATACAACAAATTTCCATCAAATTCGTTGGGGCGGAGTGGAAGAGTAAGCCCGTCCTTCACTGTTTTAGCTACTAGCATTGGTGGGATAAACCCTAGTGGTTGTCTGAAGATTTCATCTTCAGGAGACCAGATTCCTCCAGGACAGGAGGAACTGTAAAACATGGGGACACAGAGTTTCTAATCACAATAGAAAGTCCATGATGGATTGCAAGGTCCAGTGCCAGGAATAAGGCATTGAGATACTGCTTCCGGTAATGAATTAGTTGATGAGTTTGAAAATTAATCACCCCAACCTCCTCCAGGGGACCCCGGGTGGAGGGAGCTAGCAGTAGCCATGCTCAAGGAAATACCCAAACAACACCGAAAGCTGGACCTGTCAGGACCTCTCGGAACTCAACTCCCTCTTGCAGCAAACTGGTTATGTCCCACTGCTGGAGCCAAAATCACTGGTTCCTTTAGACAAGGACTGTGCAACTTCCCCCAAGGAAGCAACTGGAGGCTTTAGGAGCTAATGCATCCAGAGCAGATGCTTGTCCAGGTGAAGAGCAGCAAGGTGGTGCCATGACCTGCAGCACCCAGTAAACAAGTACCAGCCCTGTACTCAAGCTGGAGTATTTGTACCTTCCCAAAATCTAGAATAGTGTTGGGGACATTTATGATAACCTGCAGGTGTTTTCAGATTTCATGGCCTACCAAAGATGGAATGGGTGAAGTGTTTGGTCTCCATAATGTCAGGTCGTGCAGTGGAGAATTATGGTAGAGTCGCCCCAGAGGACTGTGTAGACTATGATGTAGGTAGAGGTCCTCCTAAACTGTTATGTCTTCAATGTAGAGACTTAATGCAGTTATTTCAGGACTTATTCACCCATGCAGAGGTTTCCAACTAGCTGCTGTAATTCATGGTGAGATGGGTGGATTAAGTAATCGACCTATTTTGCAAGCAACAGCCGCTGGTGAGCACCACAGGTGAAGGAATGGGTGCTGGTCCAGAAACCTTCCACATTGGGAGAAGATGTCTGGTTAGCACACTGGTCTGGGCAGGAAGCCCAAAAAGGACTGTGTGAGATCATGGGACTGCCACTCTAATCTTCATATCCCTAGCAAATATTCACCTACCTACATCTTACAAGCCACAGTTCTCTCCTGTCCCTCGTAGCTATCAGAGGTCACTGGAGCCCCAGGGAACAGAAAGTGCAAAAATTGCAGAAAAACAGTACACCTTAAAATGCAGGGTCCCACAGACAAAAGACCACAGACTAGTGCCACCAATCTGAATCTGGGAGCTCGACTTTCTTCCATAACCACAGAGACTGTTCCCAATTCCAGGCAGTCCAATCAAATGTGGTGAGAAAGTAAGCACCTCAGTGGAGATTCATTTCTGTGGGAAAGTGATCACCTCATCATCATCATCATCAGCTATTTACATAGCGCCACCAATTCCGCAGCGCTGTACGGAAAACGCAATCACATCAGTCCCTGCCCCATTGGAGCTTACAGCCCAAATACACAAACACGGGTCACCTGCAGCTGGTCAAAGCATGACTCTGCAAAGAGAAGAACTGAGAGACTTTAGTGTCTCAATCACTGTGGTGAGCACCCACCTTGCTGTCTCTGTTGCTGTATTACTGCACTATTGGTGCACTACCTGCCACTCCTGCTTTCTTATTGGGAGGTGCTATAAGTCCACAGACTTCCTGGAGATTTTGGAGCGGCAGCTGGTATCATTTGATGGAGATGGTTAAGGGCAGCGCACCTACCATATCAACATGTTGAGTCATGCTGCGGTTTGGAGAAATTACATAGTGACCCATTACCTGA
Source organism: Mixophyes australis (assembly GCA_036250195.1). NCBI lineage: Eukaryota > Metazoa > Chordata > Amphibia > Anura > Limnodynastidae > Mixophyes > Mixophyes australis. Next base: position 92,990,040 of record JAVHZZ010000012.1, read on the forward strand.
CCTACTCGAGGATGCCAAAGTTGAAGGTAGTGTAGAAGAGGTTTGGTGCAGCAAACAGCTCTGTATCCCTCGGAACGAGCAGCTGCAGTCAGTCCTGTGGTTCTCTGAGGACTTGTACACAAGGAAACCAGGTAGAACTTTCATGGGTGATGCATCATGTTGAAACTGGTGACTATAAGTCGCTTACAGGAGATGCCAGAGTCAACTGTTATCCAGACTTACAACGTCCATCAAAGGAGACAAGTCAATGCACACACTATAACCAGTTTAACGATGTGACCATATCTGATGTCTATCCCCTGCCTCTTATTGATGCTCGGTTAGATGAGATAGCAGGACCTGGGTACATTTCAGTCTTCAACTAGCGGAAAGGGTGCTGTCAGGTACCATTGACCCCAATCGCTCAGCATTTATCACCACATTCTGAGGATCATGTTGTTTGGACGTTAAACGCGGCGGCCACCTTCCAGCACCTGGTCATCCACCTGCGTGCACGTAGACTGAGACATTTCACCCCTAACCCTAGCTAAGACCTGGGTGTCCATGAACAATAAATAGTGTTATGGAAGATTAAGGGTGTCTAACCAACCAATTAGACAATTGCCAGATGGGATGAAAGAAAATAGTGTAGGGGAAACAGGTTAGGATAGAACCAGAGAAGGTAGAGATGATCTGAGGCTGCCATCAGCCGACGACCCAGAGGCAGGTACTAGCGTTTTTAGGGACTACAGGGTACTGCAGACAGTTTGTCCCTGAGAGAATTGTTGATCCCCTGACAGACCTCACTAAGAAATGGCCAAAGTGGACTGGACACTTGCCTGTGAGCTGAATTTTTAAACTGATGCGTCACATCAGCCAGGTGGGGCCAGATGGGCAGGAGGTGGGGTATGTCACAAATGAGAAGGAGTGTGTTAAAAAATCCCAATGTCAAAACCTTGAAGAGAGTTGTAGTACTTGAAAATAGAATGTCTTTATTACAAGCAAGGACAACACAGGTATTACTAGGTGCAGTCAATGGTTTAACCGAACACAGATAACAGCTGAATGAAGTAGATATTGTGCAGCTCTGCACAATTACAAGCGATAACAGGTTTAGCAGATGAAACAGGAGATGCTGGATATCATGCACAACAGGTTAACTGCAGGCACATGATCGCACAGGAGGAAAGTCAGGCAAGCCAGGGTCAGAACTCAAGAGATCCACAATCAGAATAATACCAGGGAGAAGACAGGAGCAAAGTCAAACAAAGCCGGGTTCTGGGTCAAAAACAAAGGTGCAAAATGCTGGAAAAAATTGGAGTCAGATAATCAGGACCAGATCATAGGAGTTACTCAAAAAGACCAGCAGCAAAAACAAACAAACTGGCAACAGTCTGTTGGAAAGGGCAGTCTTACAAATGCTAGACACAGGTGATCACGATCCAGATGAAGATGGCTTAACCCCTTGCAAGCAAGGAGAAACTGTCCAGGTATAGCAGCAACACCACTGGTAGCACAGAGGTACTGCAGGCCTAATTCACAATTAAGACTAACAGAGTGTTTGGTGACTGTGTAGGTGGTGAAAAAACTTCACCACTATTTGTATGGTCAATGTTTCACTGTGGTGACTGATCACAACCCTTTAAAGTGGCTGCAGCACACTTTAGGATAGAATTGCAGACTGATGCGGTGGAGCCTTGCACTTCAGATTTATGACTTTCAAATTATTCACAAAGATAAAAATGCCCACAGCAATGTAAGAGTACTGTCCGGCAGGAAAAGTCTAGTAACCCTAAAGACTGTGGGGTCAGAAGAAGATCATGGCCCACTGGTGGCCCGCATAGACAAGTGTGGCTCTCACCTCCTCTACCCAGCTCCACAAGGGTTCTAATCCCTGAAGAATTATTGCCTCCTGGGAGTCCTGTGTGACCTCCCGCTACTGTCAATTCCAGTTCACAGATATGACCAGTCCTCCTGGAGCCAAATTGAATTTAGAAGTGGTGCTAGACCCCCAGGACAAAGCCCTAGAATATATTCTCCATCCCAGACTCAGTGATGCTAGGGCCAATAAGCACTAAGCCCCCGTGAATCTGGCTGCCCGTGGAAACATTGGAATAGTAGAGCCACTAGCCATTAGTTTTACATGGTAAGACAAGACTACCTTCTAGCAGAGTCTGTATGTACATGAAGGAACTGCTCTCATCTGGACTACATGAGACAATAAACATCATTACTACTAAGATTCGGCCTGCCCTGCAACAGACACATTAAAACATGTAGATAATATTCTAGCTCTGGTCACCTTGAGGAACCTTCTAGGTTTGGTCAGAAGGTAATATTCTAGCTCTGGTCACATTAAGGAACTTTTTAAGTTAGGTCAGAAGGTAATATTGGAGATTTGATTACCTTATAGAACCTCTAGGTTTGGTCAGTAGGTAATATTGAAAATCTGATTACCTTATAGAACCTTCTAGGTCTGGTCACCTTGAGAAACCTTCTATGATTGGTCAGAAGGTAATATTCTAGCTCTGGTTACCTTATAGAACCTTCTATGTTTGGTCAGTAGGTAATATTTTAGCTCTGGTCACCTTGGGAAACCTTCTATGTTTGGTCAGAAGGTAATATTCTAGCTCTGGTTACCTTATAGAACCTTCTAGGTTTGGTTAGAAGGTAATATTCTAGCTCTGGTCACCTTGAGAAACCTTCTATGTTTGGTCAGAAGGTAATATTCTAGCTCTGGTTACCTTATAGAACCTTCTAGGTTTGGTTAGAAGGTAATATTCTAGCTCTGGTCACCTTGAGAAACCTTCTAGGTTTGGTCAGTAGGTAATATTCTAGCTCTAGTCACATTAAGGAACCTTTTAAGTTAGGTCAGTAGGTAATATTGGAGATCCGATTATCTTATAAAACCTTCTAGGTTTGGTCAGTAGGTAATATTCTAGCTCTGATCACCTTGAGGAACCTTCTAGGTTTGGTCAGAAGGTAATATTCTAGCTCTGGTTACCTTATAGAACTTTCTAGATTTGGTCAGTAGGTAATATTTTAGCTCTGGTCACATTAAGGAACCTTTTAAGTTAGGTCAGTAGGTAATATAGGAGATCTGATTACCTTATAGAACCTTCTAGGTTTGGTCAGTAGGTAACATTCTAGCTCTGGTCACCTTGAGGAACCTACTAGGTTTGGTCAGTAGGTAATATTGGAAATCTGATTACCTTATAGAACTTTCTAGGTTTGGTCAGTAGGTAATATTCTAGCTCTGGTTACCTAATAGAACCCTCTAGGTTTGGTCAGTAGGTAATATTCTAGCTCTGGTCACCTTGAGGAACCTACTAGGTTTGGTCAGTAGGTAATATTGGAAATCTGATTTATAGAACCTTCTAGGTTTGGTCAGTAGGTAATATTCTAGCTCTGGTTACCTAATAGAACCTTCTAGGTTTGGTCAGTAGGTAATATTCTAGCTCTGGTCACCTTGAGAAACCTTCTATGTTTGGTCAGAATGTAATATTCTAGCTCTGGTTACCTAACAGAACCATCTAGGTTTGGTCAGTAGGTAATATTCTAGCTCTGGTCATCTTGAGGAACCTTCTATGTTTGGTCAGAATGTTATATTCTAGCTCTGGTTACCTAATAGAACCTTCTAGGTTTGGTCAGTAGGTAATATTCTAGCTCTGGTCATCTTGAGGAACCTTCTATGTTTGGTCAGAATGTAATATTCTAGCTCTGATTACCTTATAGAACCTTCTAGGTTTGATCAGTAGGTAATATTCTAGCTCTGTTTACCACTACAAACATTCTGTATTTGTTCAATCATGTTGGAATTTAATTTTAAGTATGGAAGTCTTGTACAAGGCTTTAACATTGATAATCACATGGCTGAGAAATTTCACTGTACACATTTCCTAGTAGAGTCCACTTTCCAGGTACTTACCTTCTCGGCATCTCTTGTCGCCCCCGTCTGCCATTCCTCGAATCCAGGCACCTGCCTTGGTTGATTCAATCTTCTTCTCAGGTCTTTCCTCATTACCATTGCATAGTCCATTCTTTAAGGTGGATTCATGATTCTGTCCTTTCATGGCTGACAATGTATCTACAAATGTAGATATTTTGTGACCACTTAATGACCATATTCTCTGGGGGGTTTCTAAAAAGTCTGTTTCTTGCATCTTTGTATCAGGTTTCTGATACCCATTGGCCATGTTAGGCCTCGGCTGATGACCCTGTCTTTGGTCTTTAGTCTCTCTTGCAGCTGAGTCTTGGTGCATCATTTTCTTTGTGACTAAATGTTGTGAGACATTTTGTTCCCACGATATATGTGGGAAAATCCCTATGGCTGGGGTTTCTGAGGGTCCCTCAGTGGAAGCCTGGCACCCCCTTTCTCCAATGTTGTGGACTTTTCCCTGCTGAACACCCTGTTTGTTTAGCGTGTTGCGATATCTCAATTCCTTGAATGTGGTTACCTCTTTTCCTGCTGACAATGGATGAGCTTGAGGCACCAAAGCTCCATGGTAGAAAGCAGAGGCCGTTAATTCATTTACTGGTGGCTGCTCAGTATCTGGGGAGAAAACAATAAGCCAATCACTCCGATCTTTCTTCGGCTGTGAGGGAAAGAGCCCTCCACTCTTCCTCCTCTTCTGGGCCAGCTCATGGAATGAGGTTATTGTCTTCTTTGGGGTTTGTGTACAACCATTTTCCGTCAAGGACAGACCTGGAAGAAGATCACCATCCACAGGCAAGTGGGGAACATCTTCAAAGTTTGCATTTGTGTTGTCTTGCTTTTCTACGATGTTCGTTTTAGTTCTTGGCTTTGCTATTGTATCGTTGTTCATAAAAGGGGATGATACCGATGTATGGTCAAGTTGTTGACTCTGTAGAAGAGCATTACAGTTACTATCCAATATAGAATCTGAGTTCCAATCTCCGAACAGAGTGTCTGTCGGCTCTGTGTTGTTATTATTCATGTTCTCTGAGTTGTTGGGGTGTGATGGGTCTAAGATGAGGGTAGTGTTGGTTGCTCGTTGTAAGAGACTCATAGAGTTCTCTAGTTCAGAAGAAACAGGATCTTCTGTGGCCACATCCAGAGGAATGATGTCTGGCTGCTGATCAGGGGTCTCCAGGATATCCTGTGAGTATTCCTTGTAATACATTGAGATAGGAGAATCATCCAGGGTGAAGTCTGAGGAACTGCTACTGTCTGTTGAGGGAGAAGATGGAGACAGTGGACTCAAGGGAAGATCATTGGGAGACAGACACCCATCGGGTAAAATTGCTTCCAGGTTGTCCTGCAAGCCGTACTGTAAAGTGTCCTCTTGCCTTGGGTGCTGGTCACAGCACTGGCATGATACTGATGGGTCATTGGAGTTGGCATCCACCAGTGTTATATCGGAGTTGTCTTTCCATTGGTGGTGACATCCAGACACATCTTTTAGGCCTGTGTCCTGGTTAATTGGAACATCCTTCACCTCAGCCCTTCTAGACAAATGGATTCCGAGGGACACGTGCTGAAGATGCACATAATTGAGGTTGCTCATGAGGGCTTTTCTTGAGGCCAACATTTTATAATCTGGCCTTAAGGCTTTCGCACAATCTGGTCGCTACAAACGTTATTTCACAAGGAGCATGTCCTTGCTCTGTAGTCTTATCTTGTCAGCAAACTTCCAATGCCTGTTTCCTATGTAAAAACCTGCAGAATGGGAGATAAGAACCAAGCAGGTCCAAGATGCGGTTATTTATTAGGTCCAATAACCCATGACTTGCAAACATTGTACACACAACTAGGTCAAATAACAATGACAACCGACCAGCTAGGCACAGACGTTCACGAAACTGGGCACCAACATTACATAACGTGATGGTATTAAAACACGGTGACAACAAGACACAATGTAAACACAATTATATGTGACCTGTGTACAAACTACAGAGACAAACACAGACACATCATCCATTGAAATATAACCCATCGGTGACACATACAGCTGTAGTTTATTCAGCAAAAGGAACCAGATTTGACTCCATATTTGCGATTCTTAGTATCACAACGTGTTTTCAACCAAGGTCAAATGAAACGTAATTGATCAAGCGTGAAACGGTAGAACACACACCGGGTACAGATAACGTATGTCGCTCGTTCTACTTTACTTGTGTTAGGCATTATTCCTGGTGTGACCACCTGATGGAAGCTTGCTGAGGACACTGATGTTCACTGAAGGGATATTAGCACCAATCAGCTGGTTTCACAGGTCTCATAATACATTTCATTATACTTCCATTGACAAGTATTTAGGCCTACACTGAGAGGAGGATATTTACAATACAGGAAAAACAGCTGCGACAAAATTTCCACCTAGACATGTAGAGCAACATGACGGCTCTTGCGAAGGAGCTGTAGTGTGCAGAGGCTGATGGGAGGAGTTGGGCGTAGTGAGGGCGTTCCTCGCTAACTACGGAGTTGGGGCACTGATGACCAGAGTTTTGATAAGTTGCATTATTGAAAGGAGAGGGAAGGGCATATTTTTATCATATGTTTCTGTATAACGGGCGCAAAGGCATTTCTACTAAGAACTGGCTGTCAAATCATTATATACTTTTAATGGGACCCATTATGTGCGTCCATGTTAAAATTCAGTACCATGTCTCCCCAATCCCTAACACCATAGCCTTCTACTTACTGATTCCTTAAACCATGTTCCATTCTCCTTCCCAATCCCTAACACCATCCTCTTCTCCTTCCCAATCCCTAACACCATCCTCTTCTCCTTCCCAATCCCTAACACCATCCTCTTCTCCTTCACAATCCCTAACACCATCCCCATCTACTTACCCATCCCTTCACCATCCTCTTCTCCTTCCCAATCCCTAACACCATCCCCTTCTCCTTCCCAATCCCTAACACCATCCCCATCTACTTACCCATCCCTTCACCATCCTCTTCTCCTTCCCAATCCATAACACCATCCTCTACTCCTTCCCAATCCTTAACACCATCCCCTTCTCCTTCCCAATCCCTATCACCATCCTCTTCTCCTTCCCAATCCCTAACACCATCCCCTTCTCCTCCCCAATCCCTAACAACATCCCCATCTCCTTCCCAATTCCTCACACCATGTCCCAGTCTCCTTCTCAGTCCCTTTCACCATCCCCTTCTCCTTCCCAATCCCTAACACCATCCTCTACTCCTTCCCAATCCCTAACACCATCCCCTTCTCCTTCCCAATCCCTAACACCATCCTCGACTCCTTCCCAATCCCTAACACCATCCTCTACTCCTTCCCAATCCCTAACACCATCCCCTTCTCCTTCCCAATCCCTAACACCATCCCCTTCTCCTCCCCAATCCCTAACACCATCCTCTTCTCCTTCCCAATCCCTAACACCATCCCCTTCTCCTTCCCAATCCCTAACACCATCCTCTTCTCCTTCCCAATCCCTAACACCATCCTCTTCTCCTTCACAATCCCTAACACCATTCCCACCTACTTACCCATCCCTTCACCATCCTCTTCTCCTTCCCAATCCCTAACATCATCCCCTTCTCCTTCCCAATCCCTAACACCATCCCCATCTACTTACCCATCCCTTCACCATCCCCATCTACTTACCCATCCCTTCACCATCCTCTTCTCCTTCTCAATCTATAACACCATCCTCTACTCCTTCCCAATCCATAACACCATCCCCTTCTCCTTCCCAATCTCTATCACCATCCTCTTCTCCTTCCCAATCCCTAACACCATCCCCTTCTCCTCCCCAATCCCTAACAACATCCCCATCTCCTTCCCAATTCCTCACACCATGTCCCAGTCTCCTTCTCAGTCCCTTTCACCATCCCCTTCTCCTTCCCAATCCCTAACACCATCCTCTACTCCTTCCCAATCCCTAACACCATCCCCTTCTCCTTCCCAATCCCTAACACCATTCCCTTCTCCTTCCCAATCCCTAACACCATCCTCTACTCCTTCCCAATCCCTAACACCATCCTCTACTCCTCCCCAATCCCTAACAACATTCCCATCTCCTTCCCAATTCCTCACACCATGTCCCAGTCTCCTTCTCAGTCCCTTTCACCATCCCCTTCTCCTTCCCAATCCCTAACACCATCATCTACTCCTTCCCAATCCCTAACACCATCCCCTTCTCCTTCCCAATCCCTAACACCATCCCCATCTACTTACCCATCCCTTCACCATCCTCTTCTCCTTCCCAATCCCTAACATCATCCCCTTCTCCTTCCCAATCCCTAACACCATTCCCACCTACTTACCCATCCCTTCACCATCCTCTTCTCCTTCCCAATCCCTAACATCATCCCCTTCTCCTTCCCAATCCCTAACACCATCCCCATCTACTTACCCATCCCTTCACCATCCTCTTCTCCTTCTCAATCTATAACACCATCCTCTACTCCTTCCCAATCCATAACACCATCCCTTCTCCTTCCCAATCCCTATCACCATCCTCTTCTCCTTCCCAATCCCTAACACCATCCCCTTCTCCTCCCCAATCCCTAACAACATCCCCATCTCCTTCCCAATTCCTCACACCATGTCCCAGTCTCCTTCTCAGTCCCTTTCACCATCCCCTTCTCCTTCCCAATCCCTAACACCATCCTCTACTCCTTCCCAATCCCTAACACCATCCCCTTCTCCTTCCCAATCCCTAACACCATTCCCTTCTCCTTCCCAATCCCTAACACCATCCTCTACTCCTTCCCAATCCCTAACACCATCCTCTACTCCTCCCCAATCCCTAACAACATCCCCATCTCCTTCCCAATTCCTCACACCATGTCCCAGTCTCCTTCTCAGTCCCTTTCACCATCCCCTTCTCCTTCCCAATCCCTAACACCATCTACTCCTTCCCAATCCCTAACACCATCCCCTTCTCCTTCCCAATCCCTAACACCATCCCCATCTACTTACCCATCCCTTCACCATCCTCTTCTCCTTCCCAATCCCTAACATCATCCCCTTCTCCTTCCCAATCCCTAACACCATTCCCACCTACTTACCCATCCCTTCACCATCCTCTTCTCCTTCCCAATCCCTAACATCATCCCCTTCTCCTTCCCAATCCCTAACACCATCCCCATCTACTTACCCATCCCTTCACCATCCTCTTCTCCTTCCCAATCCCTAACACCATCCCCTTCTCCTTCCCAATCCCTAACACCATCCTCGACTCCTTCCCAATCCCTAACACCATCCTCTACTCCTTCCCAATCCCTAACACCATCCCCTTCTCCTTCCCAATCCCTAACACCATCCCCTTCTCCTTCCCAATCCCTAACACCATCCCCATCTACTTACCCATCCCTTCACCATCCTCTTCTCCTTCTCAATCTATAACACCATCCTCTACTCCTTCCCAATCCATAACACCATCCCTTCTCCTTCCCAATCCCTATCACCATCCTCTTCTCCTTCCCAATCCCTAACACCATCCCCTTCTCCTCCCCAATCCCTAACAACATCCCCATCTCCTTCCCAATTCCTCACACCATGTCCCAGTCTCCTTCTCAGTCCCTTTCACCATCCCCTTCTCCTTCCCAATCCCTAACACCATCCTCTACTCCTTCCCAATCCCTAACACCATCCCCTTCTCCTTCCCAATCCCTAACACCATTCCCTTCTCCTTCCCAATCCCTAACACCATCCTCTACTCCTTCCCAATCCCTAACACCATCCTCTACTCCTCCCCAATCCCTAACAACATCCCCATCTCCTTCCCAATTCCTCACACCATGTCCCAGTCTCCTTCTCAGTCCCTTTCACCATCCCCTTCTCCTTCCCAATCCCTAACACCATCCCCTTCTCCTTCCCAATCCCTAACACCATCCCCATCTACTTACCCATCCCTTCACCATCCTCTTCTCCTTCCCAATCCCTAACATCATCCCCTTCTCCTTCCCAATCCCTAACACCATTCCCACCTACTTACCCATCCCTTCACCATCCTCTTCTCCTTCCCAATCCCTAACATCATCCCCTTCTCCTTCCCAATCCCTAACACCATCCCCATCTACTTACCCATCCCTTCACCATCCTCTTCTCCTTCCCAATCCCTAACACCATCCCCTTCTCCTTCCCAATCCCTAACACCATCCTCGACTCCTTCCCAATCCCTAACACCATCCTCTACTCCTTCCCAATCCCTAACACCATCCCCTTCTCCTTCCCAATCCCTAACACCATCCCCTTCTCCTCCCCAATCCCTAACACCATCCTCTACTCCTTCCCAATCCCTAACACCATCCCCTTCTCCTTCCCAATCCCTAACACCATCCTCTACTCCTTCCCAATCCCTAACGCCATCCTCTTCTCCTTCCCAATCCCTAACACCATCCCCTTCTCCTTCCCAATCCCTAACACCATCCTCTTCTCCTTCCCAATCCCTAACACCATCCCCATCTACTTACCCATCCCTTCACCATCCTCTTCTCCTTCTCAATCTATAACACCATCCTCTACTCCTTCCCAATCCATAACACCATCCCCTTCTCCTTCCCAATCCCTATCACCATCCTCTTCTCCTTCCCAATCCCTAACACCATCCCCTTCTCCTCCCCAATCCCTAACAACATCCCCATCTCCTTCCCAATTCCTCACACCATGTCCCAGTCTCCTTCTCAGTCCCTTTCACCATCCCCTTCTCCTTCCCAATCCCTAACACCATCCTCTACTCCTTCCCAATCCCTAACACCATCCCCTTCTCCTTCCCAATCCCTAACACCATTCCCTTCTCCTTCCCAATCCCTAACACCATCCTCTACTCCTTCCCAATCCCTAACACCATCCTCTACTCCTCCCCAATCCCTAACACCATCCCCATCTCCTTCCCAATTCCTCACACCATGTCCCAGTCTCCTTCTCAGTCCCTTTCACCATCCCCTTCTCCTTCCCAATCCCTAACACCATCCTCTACTCCTTCCCAATCCCTAACACCATCCTCTACTCCTTCCCAATCCCTAACACCATCCCCTTCTCCTTCCCAATCCCTAACACCATCCCCTTCTCCTTCCCAATCCCTAACACCATCCCCTTCTCCTTCCCAATCCCTAACACCATCCTCTACTCCTTCCCAATCCCTAACACCATCCCCTTCTCCTTCCAAATCCCCAACACCATCCCCATCTACTTACCCATCCCTTCACCATCCTCTTCTCCTTCTCAATCCCTCACACCATGCCCCCCTTTCCTCCCCTATTCTTTCTACCATGTGCCCTCTCTCATTCCCAACAGCATATCCCCCTCACACTATGTCCTCTCACTCATTCATCACACCATGTTTTCTGTTTCCTTCACAATCCCTAACATCATGTACATCCTCTCATTCCCCAACACTCACTCTGCCCTCCGTACACCGTCACCTCTCTTGTCCGTGCTCTCTGCTGTACGTTATTTATAAACCTCATTCCCAATCCTCCATGACAGAGATAATAGCAATAAGTTATGGACATTCCTGAACAAGCAGACGTCACAGAACACTGGATGGGGAGCAGAACCCCAACCCCGGGGTATGTCAGACATATACAGCCCCTTACCCACAATACACTTCCTGGCTGCCCCCCCCCCCCTCACCCGTTCCTGGCACTGTGATATATACTCCAGCCACATACTTGTCACATACAGACCAACATAAAACTTACAAAATGTTACAAATATGTGTTACATACATGATGTGCCACCTACATAAGATACATACATGATGTCACCTATATATGATACTAACATAGGAATCACCAGTCTAAGATACATACATGTTATAACCAGCATATGATACATACAGGATGTCACCAGCAGGTATACAGGATGACAATACATGTGATACAACCTCTATAATGGTTTCCATGTATTTCATATTCTGTACATTATACAATGATCAGTATGACCTTAACTATTGTAAGGTTAATATTATGTCTATGCAGAATTCTAGGGGGGTAACTGTGTCTCTGAAATCTGAATTTTAGGCTTATTATCCAACAGAGCCTCAATCTCCCTCTCTCCCATCACTTCAGCTGCCCCCTCATCCTGACAGTCATCAGATTTACATCACCTTTATATCCAGGAGGACTGAGATGAACATCCAGGAGGAAGGTGGAGGCCACGGTCTGCATCCAGAGAGGAGGGGGCTCAGGTCAGCATCCAGAGAGAGGAGAGGACACCGATCTGTATCCAGGGGAGGGCAGGACCAGGGGAGGGGGCTCAGATCAATATCCAGAGAGAGGAGAGGACACCGATCTGCAAACAGAGGAGGGCAGGACCAGGGGAGGGGGCTCAGATCAGCATCCAGAGAGGAGGGGGCTCAGATCAGCATCCAGAGAGAGGAGAGACCGATCTGTATGCAGGGGGAGGGCAGGACCAGGGGAGGGGGCTCAGGTCAGCATCCAGAGAGAGGAGAGGACACCGATCTGTATGCAGGGGAGGGCAGGACCAGGGGAGGGGGCTCAGATAAGCATCCAGGGGAGGGCAGGACCAGGGGAGAGGGCTCAGATCAATATCCAGAGAGAGGAGAGGACACTGATCTGCATCCAGGGGAGGGCAGGACCAGGGGAGGGGGCTCAGATCAGCATCCAGAGAGGAGGGGGCTCAGATCAGCATCCAGAGAGAGAGGACACTGATCTGCATCCAGGGGAGGGCAGGACCAGGGGAGGGGGCTCAGATCAGCATCTAGAGAGGAGGGGGCTCAGATCAGCATCCAGAGAGAGGAGAGACCGATCTGTATGCAGGGGGAGGACAGGACCAGGGGAGGGGGCTCAGATCAGCATCCAGAGAGGAGGGGGCTCAGATCAGCATCCAGAGAGGAGGGGGCTCAGATCAGCATCCAGAGAGAGGAGAGGACACCGATCTGCATACAGAGGAGGGCAGGACCAGAGGAGGGGGCTCAGATCAGCATCCAGAGAGAGGAGAGGACACCGATCTGCATCCAGAGAAGGGCAGGACCAGGGGAGGGGGCTCAGATCAGCATCCGAGGGAGGACCAGGGGAGGGGTCTAGTATCGGCTTCTAGAGGACAGGACAGGTTTGGGACAGAGTGATGTATTTAGGTTGTAGAGACAGATGTTATATGAGCAATAAGATCACACATCCACCCACAGGGGCCACAGACAGATGACTGCACATTATACATTATATCTTCTGGGCTGATACTTCCTCACATCACTTTCATCTTGAAGAAATCCTACATCTATATTCTGATTTACACCACATGTGACCATGGATCACTTCACTCTCATAGGACCCCAAGTCACCTGGATCCTTACCCTCCCACGGGATAGTGCTATATATAATATATACATCTTTCTGGACTAACCGTGTTCCAGCGTTTCCATACCGGTCAGTATCAGTGACATGTACATTAGTGAGCTCAGAAGACGTTGTCCAGGAATATTATATAGAGCGTTTAGAGTCTACGCTCGGCCCGGTCTAGCTACGCACCTCACGTTAGCTGAGGTCAGGGACTTACATCGGAGGATGGGACATGTCTGATACCGCGTGGCACACACGTGTATGGGTCTATATGACGGACTCGCCCAATGACAACAGACACAGTCCTCGGACACTTACGTCCAACTTGCAAACATGTACAAAAGCTTTTAATTTTATATGTTACAAATGCAATTGTTATGAACCATCATTTAAAACGTCAGTAACTGATCTAATGCCCTAACAAACAAATCCGAATCTACGCCCCAACGACTACTAAAGTCTCAACAAGCGTCTGTGACTTCTTCAACCTTCTAATTATCCCGTGCTTCACTAGTGCTGGCGTTCATGGCCATCATCCACTACTTACACCTGCTATGTCAGCTGTATCGCCCACTACGCCCCAGTGTGACCCGTACGCGGGTGCTGGAACACACCCTTACTGTGTAGCCGCAGTCTGACGCTCGCTGTGAGCGTGAAACACCGATACGCTGCGCAGACAGGCGGACGTCACCCTGATCCAGGCCTTCTGCTCCCATGTCTGTAGTTTGGGTTTAGTAGAGGAGATGCAGGGACAGAGGTACCCGGACGCAGAGACACAGCCATTATCATCAGCTCCAAACCTTGGTCCATACCGGTGCCAGGATCACACTTCAGAGACTGCGGATATCAGTCTATACATACTCTGGAAGAGCTGCTTTTATACAGCAGTGGAATATGCAGAACTATATATACACCCTATAGGCTGGAGGACACCGCTACTAGTATGTATATACCCTATATAATGGAGGACACCGCTGCTAGCATATACACAGTATATAATGGAGGATATGGACACCAGTATACAGATGTGTTATAACACAGTTGTCGGGGTAAATATGTATAAAAGGGTCAAACACACAAATTAGTTTTTTGTTTTGTTTTTAAATAACAAAAAAAATGAAGAAGTGAAACAATTGGTAAATGAGGAGTAGAAACGCTCCTGCTGTACTTTTCTGTATAACCATATATCAAACTGTTTTCTAACCTATCTACTTGTGAGTGGGACATCTGAAAGAATCAGTTCTGTCTGAGCTGAGACCAACCAGGCCGTTATCAGCGACACATGACGTGAGCCAGAACCTGCCCCCAGGAGGCGCAGACTGAGGGAAGCAGGAAACTTATAATGGTTACCAGATCCACCAATATTAAGACCATCTTTATTTACAGCAAGAACCTGCAATCTACCTGCACAGCAGCAGGGGGTGCCCTGGTAACAGTGTAATTATTATGGTACATTATATACAGAGGAGACACAGTGCATGCTGGGAGAAGGGCTCCGTATCTGTATATAGAAGTCCACCCCAGGCCCTACGCGTCTCGTACAGTCACCACACAGTTATTTCTGTCTCTTGTAAATCTTGCGTGCCAGACCCAGGAAGATCTCCTTAGACAGCCCATTTGCATGCTGGGAGATGAGAATCTGCAGTCTCTGGTAACTCTCCTCCTCGTATTGTCTGTATACAGCGCACAGGTCCAGATCCTCATACAGCTGCTTCACCCGCTGCACCTTGTCCACATCGTCACGCCCGTAGTTCTCCTGTGTGTCACAGTAACACAAGGGTTAACACTGCCGGTAGGAGAGGCGGAAGCAGCCGGGAACGGGAGGGAGGGTGGGGGACACACCTCTAGGACAGGTATACAAATCATGCTGCCCCCCTCCCCCTAATACACCACATTTACCTCCAGCACGCCCCTCTGCTCAGGATTCACCCTCTTCAGGGCTTCTACCACCAGCCAGCCGCACTTGTTGTCCTGGATGTCTGTTCCTATCTTTCCGGTGACGCTGGGATCGCCGTAGCAGTCCAGGTAGTCGTCCTACCAGTACATACATATATACATATCGCCATCCCAGTACATAGAACATGACAATAACCCTCTATTCCTGCCCCGGCTCACCTGGATCTGGAAGAACTCCCCCATTGCCAGCAGGATCGTTCGGGCGTTCCGGTGATCTTCCTCCCGGTCTATCCCAGCCTAGAAAGAGGGAGCACAGACAGGTTACTTAGAAGATACAGGAGGGTCTTACAGGTGGGGGAGGAGCATTAACAGGGTGGGAATATATTTTACTATTAGTCCAGAACGTCTCATGATTCCAAAATGTCGTATTTATGGAAACCCCAGCAATGAGCTCCTCTAAACATATAAATTATGGCCATTAACGTCACATGTAATTCTTTCTTCCAGGTTTAATGCAGGGTGGGGGGACACGCTGCTTCCAGCATCACAAACAAAACAATTAGAGTGTCAGCTCTGCAGCACAGAACTCACCATGAACATGGCAGCGGCCACGGGCAGGTAGAAGGAATAGAAAGCGGTCTTATACTTCACGATGGATTTATACCTGCAGACGAAGGGCGAGAATTACTGACAGCTGGGAGTACAGCGCCTCAGTCCGTCACCACATAATGACATCAGGAAGGAGGACTTCGCCATATATTGGCCCCAGCGATCGGGGGACACACAGGAGACTCACCTGGTCTCCGTGTAGCGGGCCAGTTCAACCTTCCCCGGCTGAGCGGTGATGAGATCCAGCGCCTGCCCCAGCTCGGTCTGGTAGGAGGTCTGTGACACAGGAGAGATGGGTAAAACACAAAGTATAAGACCATATATCCTGGTGTAGAGGATTCTGGGACCACTCACCTCCAGGAACAGCTCCAGCAGGTTGAGATAATAGCCCTGGTCGCGGCAGTACTTCCTCAGCAGGCGATATATACACGATTCCAGCAGGAACGAGTCATTGATCGCGTCCAGGCCGATGCCTTCCTGCGAGAGGGATAATACTCCATTACTACCAGCACGGAGCCCCAATAACCCACCCCCAGGTGGGGGGTAACGTTACCTTCCTGTACCAGCAAGGGTGCCCACGGCGAGTCACAGAGTTATCCATCATGTCGTCAGCGACCAGGAAGAAGGCCTGGAGCTAGGAGGAGAGGAAGAGGTTAGTGGTGGGATGAAGACCAGACACACATCAAACACAATGAGGGTCCTCACCAGCTCCACGCACCAGCCCACAACCAGTGCCCTCTGGGTGGTCTCCTCATCCAGCTTCGTCGGCCCCAGCAGCTCTCGTATGGAAGCCAAAACAGTCATCCCCCGATTACACTTTCCACCGGGAGCGTTGTACTGCAAGACCTGCGGAGCAAACACTCACGTTAATATGGTATCAGGAAGGGAGGGGGACACAGGAGAAAAGACATCCGCCAGATCTCACCTCTCGCAAGCGGGAGATTGCGTCCCCTATCTCTGGGTGTCCCCATTCCTCCGCTGTCAGATCCTGCGCAATCCTCTCAAAGAAGCTGGAGAACTCCTGGAGATCATTAGAGACTGTCGAGGCTTTAACGGAGCTCATTGTCCAGGGCTGGGGGAGGAAGAAACGTGTTATATTATAGACCCATACATCATATGATTACCATACAGAGGACATTGTTCAGGGCTGGGAGTGGGAGCACGTTATATTATCATTAAGCCCCGCCTCCAGTCGGGCTTCAGGGGGAGGGGGTTGCCTGCTCTTCCTGGACATCCCTGGGAGTATGCACAGTGCTTTGTGTAGGTATCAGAATGATAACACAGGGTACTATGTATATAATACATTGAGTCTCCTGGTGCAGCAGCAACAATCAAGTGTTTGACAACATCGGTGTGTAAAATACCGTATATGAAATAAACAGCTTATCTGTAGGTCTGTAGATCACGGATCCTGGACAAGCTCGAAGCCGCTCTTCGCTCCACCTGTCAGCTAAGAACACGAGAGCTAAAAATGGCTGAAGGCTCGCTCGTGCTGTCAGCCGACAGGCTTATACACGTTGTCTATGCAGAATAAAGAGACTACAGAGAGCTCTGTATATAATATACATTGATCAGCCACAACATTAGAACCGTCTAATACCGCGTAGGTCCCCCGTGTGCTGCCAGAACAGCTCTGACCCGTTGAGGCATGGACAGACCTCTGAGTGTCCTGTGCAGTGATTCATCAGACCAGACCACCTTCTTCCATAATCCAGTTCTGATGCCCATTGTGGGCGCATTGTGCAGTGCACAGAGGTCAGCATGAGCACTCTGACCGGTCTGCGGCTCCGCAGCCCCATACACAGCAACCTGCGGAGCTCTGTGTGATCTGACACATTTCTATCATAGCCGGCAGTAACTTTACAGCAGCTCTTCTATAGGATTGTACCAGACGTCCTAGTCTTCACTCCACAGGCGGATCAATGAGCCTTGTGCACCCGTCACCCTGTCACCGGTTGTCCTTCCTTGGACCACTTTAGGTAGGTCCTAATCACTGTATACCGGGAACACCCCACAAGACCGACCGTCTTGGAGATGTTCTGACCCAGTCATCACTATTTGGCCCTTGTCACAGTCCCTCAGATCCTCACGTTGCCAATTTTCCTGCTTCCAACACATCAACTTCAAGAACTGACTGTTCAGTTGCTGCCTAATATATCCCACCCCTGACAGGTGCCGATGTAACCAGATAATCAGTGTTATTTACCTCACGGTCAGTGGTAATGATGTGACTGATCTGTGTGTGTAATAGATAAGAACAAATGTGCTCTGCATAGAACACACAGTGTATATAATAATGTGCTCTGCATATAACACACAGTGTATATAATAATGTGCTCTGCATATAACACACAGTGTATATAATAATGTGCTCTGCATATAACACACAGTGTATATAATAATGTGCTCTGCATATAACACACAGTGTATATAATAATGTGCTCTGCATATAACACACAGTGTATATAATAATGTGCTCTGCATATAACACACAGTGTATATAATATTGTGCTCTGCATATAACACACAGTGTATATAATATTGTGCTCTGCATATAACACACAGTGTATATAATAATGTGCTCTGCATATAACACACAGTGTATATAATAATGTGCTCTGCATATAACACACAGTGTATATAATAATGTGCTCTGCATATAACACACAGTGTATATAATAATGTGCTCTGCATATAACACACAGTGTATATAATATTGTGCTCTGCATATAACACACAGTGTATATAATAATGTGCTCTGCATATAACACAGTGTATATAATAATGTGCTCTGCATATAACACAGTGTATATATTAATGTGCTCTGCATATAACACACAGTGTATATAATGTGCTCTGCATATAACAGTGTATATAATAATGTGCTCTGCATATAACACAGTGTATATAATAATGTGCTCTGCATATAACACACAGTGTATATAATAATGTGCTCTGCATATAACACACAGTGTATATAATAATGTGCTCTGCATATAACACACAGTGTATATAATAATGTGCTCTGCATATAACACAGTGTATATAATAATGTGCTCTGTATATAACACACAGTGTATATAATAATGTGCTCTGTATATAACACAGTGTATATAATAATGTGCTCTGCATAGAACACACAGTGTATATAATAATGTGCTCTGCATAGAACACACAGTGTATATAATAATGTGCTCTGCATAGAACACACAGTGTATATAATAATGTGCTCTGCATAGAACACACAGTGTATATAATAATGTGCTCTGCATAGAACACACAGTGTATATAATAATGTGCTCTGCATAGAACACACAGTGTATATAATAATGTGCTCTGCATAGAACACACAGTGTATATAATAATGTGCTCTGCATATAACACAGTGTATATAATAATGTGCTCTGCATATAACACACAGTGTATATAATAATGTGCTCTGCATAGAACACACAGTGTATATAATAATGTGCTCTGCATATAACAGTGTATATAATAATGTGCTCTGCATATAACACACAGTGTATATGATAATGTGCTCTGCATATAACACAGTGTATATAATAATGTGCTCTGCATATAACACAGTGTATATAATAATGTGCTCTGCATATAACAGTGTATATAATAATGTGCTCTGCATATAACACACCGTGTATATAATAATGTGCTCTGCATATAACACAGTGTATATAATAATGTGCTCTGCATATAACACACAGTGTATATAATAATGTGCTCTGCATATAACACACCGTGTATATAATAATGTGCTCTGCATATAACACACAGTGTATATAATAATGTGCTCTGCATATAACACACAGTGTATATAATAATGTGCTCTGCATATAACACACAGTGTATATAATAATGTGCTCTGCATATAACACAGTGTATATAATAATGTGCTCTGCATATAACACACAGTGTATATGATAATGTGCTCTGCATATAACACAGTGTATATGATAATGTGCTCTGCATATAACACAGTGTATATAATAATGTGCTCTGCATATAACACACAGTGTATATAATAATGTGCTCTGCATATAACAGTGTATATAATAATGTGCTCTGCATATAACACACAGTGTATATAATAATGTGCTCTGCATAGAACACACAGTGTATATAATAATGTGCTCTGCATATAACAGTGTATATAATAATGTGCTCTGCATATAACACACAGTGTATATGATAATGTGCTCTGCATATAACACAGTGTATATAATAATGTGCTCTGCATATAACACAGTGTATATAATAATGTGCTCTGCATATAACAGTGTATATAATAATGTGCTCTGCATATAACACACAGTGTATATAATAATGTGCTCTGCATATAACACAGTGTATATAATAATGTGCTCTGCATATAACACACAGTGTATATAATAATGTGCTCTGCATATAACACACAGTGTATATAATAATGTGCTCTGCATATAACACACCGTGTATATAATAATGTGCTCTGCATATAACACACAGTGTATATAATAATGTGCTCTGCATATAACACACAGTGTATATGATAATGTGCTCTGCATATAACACAGTGTATATAATAATGTGCTCTGCATATAACAGTGTATATAATAATGTGCTCTGCATATAACAGTGTATATAATAATGTGCTCTGCATATAACACACAGTGTATATAATAATGTGCTCTGCATATAACACAGTGTATATAATAATGTGCTCTGCATATAACACACAGTGTATATAATAATGTGCTCTGCATATAACACACAGTGTATATAATAATGTGCTCTGCATATAACACACCGTGTATATAATAATGTGCTCTGCATATAACACACAGTGTATATAATAATGTGCTCTGCATATAACACACAGTGTATATAATAATGTGCTCTGCATATAACACACAGTGTATATAATAATGTGCTCTGCATATAACACAGTGTATATAATAATGTGCTCTGCATATAACACACAGTGTATATGATAATGTGCTCTGCATATAACACAGTGTATATAATAATGTGCTCTGCATATAACACACAGTGTATATAATAATGTGCTCTGCATATAACAGTGTATATAATAATGTGCTCTGCATATAACACACCGTGTATATAATAATGTGCTCTGCATATAACACACAGTGTATATAATAATGTGCTCTGCATATAACACACAGTGTATATAATAATGTGCTCTGCATATAACACACAGTGTATATAATAATGTGCTCTGCATATAACACAGTGTATATAATAATGTGCTCTGCATATAACACACAGTGTATATAATAATGTGCTCTGCATATAACACACAGTGTATATAATAATGTGCTCTGCATATAACACACAGTGTATATAATAATGTGCTCTGCATATAACACAGTGTATATAATAATGTGCTCTGCATATAACACACAGTGTGTATAATAATGTGCTCTGCATATAACACACAGTGTATATAATAATGTGCTCTGCATATAACACACAGTGTATATAATAATGTGCTCTGCATATAACACAGTGTATATAATAATGTGCTCTGCATATAACACACAGTGTATATAATAATGTGCTCTGCATATAACACACAGTGTATATAATAATGTGCTCTGCATATAACACACCGTGTATATAATAATGTGCTCTGCATATAACACACAGTGTATATAATAATGTGCTCTGCATATAACACACAGTGTATATAATAATGTGCTCTGCATATAACACACAGTGTATATGATAATGTGCTCTGCATATAACACAGTGTATATGATAATGTGCTCTGCATATAACACAGTGTATATAATAATGTGCTCTGCATATAACACACAGTGTATATAATAATGTGCTCTGCATATAACAGTGTATATAATAATGTGCTCTGCATATAACACACAGTGTATATAATAATGTGCTCTGCATATAACACACAGTGTATATAATAATGTGCTCTGCATATAACACACAGTGTGTATAATAATGTGCTCTGCATATAACACACAGTGTATATAATAATGTGCTCTGCATATAACACACAGTGTATATAATAATGTGCTCTGCATATAACACACAGTGTATATAATAATGTGCTCTGCATATAACACACAGTGTATATAATAATGTGCTCTGCATATAACACACAGTGTATATAATAATGTGCTCTGCATATAACACACCGTGTATATAATAATGTGCTCTGCATATAACACACAGTGTATATAATAATGTGCTCTGCATATAACACACAGTGTATATAATAATGTGCTCTGCATATAACACACAGTGTATATAATAATGTGCTCTGCATATAACACACAGTGTATATAATAATGTGCTCTGCATATAACACACAGTGTATATGATAATGTGCTCTGCATATAACACACAGTGTATATAATAATGTGCTCTGCATATAACACACAGTGTATATAATAATGTGCTCTGCATATAACACACAGTGTATATAATAATGTGCTCTGCATATAACACACAGTGTATATAATAATGTGCTCTGCATATAACACACAGTGTATATAATAATGTGCTCTGCATATAACACAGTGTATATAATAATGTGCTCTGCATATAACACACAGTGTATATGATAATGTGCTCTGCATATAACACAGTGTATATAATAATGTGCTCTGCATATAACACAGTGTATATAATAATGTGCTCTGCATATAACACACAGTGTATATAATAATGTGCTCTGCATATAACACACAGTGTATATAATATTGTGCTCTGCATATAACACACAGTGTATATAATAATGTGCTCTGCATATAACACACAGTGTATATAATATTGTGCTCTGCATATAACACACAGTGTATATAATAATGTGCTCTGCATATAACACACAGTGTATATAATAATGTGCTCTGCATATAACACAGTGTATATAATAATTTGCTCTGCATATAACACACAGTGTGTATAATAATCCGGGTATATAATAAGATAATTATTGGGCACCGGAAGTCCCGCCCCCCGGACCGGAAGTCCCGACACACACACACACCCGGGGGACGGAGAATTTCGGGCATTCCCAGTTCGGAGCTCTACATATCAGGATCCGGGCGGCGCCGACACCCAGCAGAGGGCGGAGCCTAATCCGCCCGGATCGCAGCACGCGGAACCACATTCAGCGCTGACCCGGGAGATGCGTCATCCTAGTCCCCGCCCCCTGACGTCACCGCGCTGCCTGGCAACCGCGTCCAGCGGCTTATATGGGCGGGGCGATAGTCACGTGTCACCGCATCAGCCCCGCCCACCTGGTTCCAATCACCGCCCTGACACGCCCCCAACCTCTATTATATTATATACCTCCCCCCTCTGTATATTATATACCTCCCCCCTCCTATATACATCCCCCCCTCTATATATTATATACCTCCCCCTCTATATATTATATACCTCCCCCTCTATATATTATATACCTCCCCCTCTGTATATTATATACCTCCCCCCATACTACATCACCCCTCCTCTATATATTATATACCTCCCCATACTACATCACCCCCCAACCTCTATATTATATACCTCCCCCATACTACATCACCCCTCTGTATATTATATACCTCCCCCCTCCTATATACATCCCCCCCTCTATATATTATATACCTCCCCCTCTATATATTATACCTCCCCCTCTGTATATTATATACCTCCCCCCATACTACATCACCCCTCCTCTATATATTATATACCTCCCCATACTACATCACCCCCCAACCTCTATATTATATACCTCCCCCATACTACATCACCCCTCTGTATATTATATACCTCCCCCCTCCTATATACATCCCCCCCTCTATATATTATATACCTCCCCCTCTATATATTATATACCTCCCCCTCTATATATTATATACCTCCCCCTCTGTATATTATATACCTCCCCCCTCCTATATACATCCCCCCCTCTATATATTATATACCTCCCCCTCTATATATTATATACCTCCCCCTCTATATATTATATACCTCCCCCCTCCTATATACATCCCCCCCTCTATATATTATATACCTCCCCCTCTATATATTATATACCTCCCCCTCTATATATTATATACCTCCCCCCCTCCTATATACATCCCCCCCTCTATATATTATATACCTCCCCCTCTATATATTATATACCTCCCCCTCTATATATTATATACCTCCCCCTCTATATTATATACCTCCCCCCTCCTATATACATCCCCCCCTCTATATATTATATACCTCCCCCTCTATATATTATATACCTCCCCCTCTATATATTATATACCTCCCCCCTCCTATATACATCCCCCCCTCTATATATTATATACCTCCCCCTCTATATATTATATACCTCCCCCTCTATATATTATATACCTCCCCCCTCTGTATATTATATACCTCCCCCATACTACATCACCCCCCAACCTCTATATTATATACCTCCCCCATACTACATCACCCCCCAACCTCTATATTATATACCTCCTCTATATATTATATACCTCCCCCTCTATTATATACACCCCCCCGCTATATATTATACCCCCCCTCTATACATTATATACCTCCCCCATACTACATCAACCCCCCAACCTCTATATTATATACCCCCTCTATATTATGTAGTATGGGGGAGGTATATAATGTATAGAGGGAGGTGATGTAGTATAGGGGACGTATATAATGTATAGAGGGGGGTATATAATATAGAGGTTGGGGGAGGTATATAATAAATAGAGGGGGTGATGTAGTATGGGGGGAGGTATATAATATAGAGGTTGGGGGGTGATGTAGTATGGGGAGGTATATAATATATAGAGGAGGGGTGATGTAGTATGGGGGAGGTATATAATATAGAGGAGGGGTGATGTAGTATGGGGGAGGTATATAATATAGAGGAGGTGTATGTGATATAGTATGGGGGAGGTATATAATATAGAGGAGGTGTATGTGATATAGGGATGGTACATAATATAGATGGGTTGTATATAATAAAGGTGTGCATATAATATACACTATATAAAATCTTTGTATGTGATATACAATATAGAAGGTGTATATGCAAAAAGAGCTGTGTTTATATAATATATAGGGAATATTTTATATAATATATAAAAGCTGTGTATGTATATTATATACCACCCCTACATCACATAAACAGTTTTTAGGAATTATATACATATTACCTATATATTATACACACACAGCTATTATATACCACCTCATAGATCCATTCACCTCTATAATATGCCAATATACCACTGCTATATATTACATTCTCCTTTTATATACATCTCATATATCCATCACATACCACCCCATGTAGTGATTATATAAAGTGTGCCTAGACTAGATTTATATTACACACACACACACACATACATACACATACATACATACATACACACATACATACACATACATACATACACATATACATACATACATACACATATACATACATATATATACATACATACACATATACATACATACACATATACATACACATATACACACACATACATACATACATACATACATATATACATACATATACATACATAGAGATATAGATAGATATTACCCCAGATACCCCCTCCCCATATCTTACACCCCAGCACTGTCATAGCAGTAACTCCCCCCCACCACACTCACAGCCACCTCACCTCTTAGGTACCAGATCCCCTCTGATCACATCTCCCTAATATCTAGCGCCAGCCTTTAAACCCGGCTCGGTGGCGTAGTGCATGCCGGGATATGTAGTTCCTCAGGTCTCACCTCAGTACGCTGAGACAGAGCGGGAACTACAACTCCCGGAAGCCTCCGCGTCCGAGGCAATGACAGAACGAGGGGGCGGGGAGACTGGTGGCGTTCTATATGATGTCACAGCACGGTGGTTGGCTACAGGTATCGTATGAGGATGGGCCCCGTATCTGACAGCCAATCAACGTGTCTGGCGCTGCATTAGCTCCACCTTCTAAGCCCGCCCATCCCTAGCTCCCACTCTTTCACTGCTGGACTCTAGAGAGACGTATATTGTATGGGAGAAGCTTATATCATGTATAATATCTCTCACACACTGTAATATATCTATATCCTATCACATTATATACCTAATGTACTATGTGTATAATATACCTCATACATGTACTATATATATATATACCTCATACATGTACTATATATATATATACCTCATACATGTACTATATATATATATATATACCTCATACATGTACTATATATATATATATATATATATACCTCATACATGTACTATATATATATATATATATACCTCATACATGTACTATATATATATATACCTCATACATGTACTATATATATATATATATATACCTCATACATGTACTATATATATGTAACACCCCCCTAGTGGTGTTTTAGTTAAACCTGTACCTCAGTGAAT
Source organism: Mixophyes australis (assembly GCA_036250195.1). NCBI lineage: Eukaryota > Metazoa > Chordata > Amphibia > Anura > Limnodynastidae > Mixophyes > Mixophyes australis. Next base: position 93,016,211 of record JAVHZZ010000012.1, read on the forward strand.
TCAGGAGGGGTCACCTAGAGGGTAAGCTAATAGTTTATGAAAAGTTACATAAACAGGTTACCATGGGGATAACCCAGCCCAGCCTGGAGACTGAGGGAGAGGAAGGAGGAGAGGAGAGATGTAGCTGGGGACCTGGGGTGGAAGCTCCCAGGCTCCCCCAGCATTGCCTGGCTGTCTGAGCGTGGTGACTGCGCCAGGGCAAGGAATGTGTGCCCTGGATGAGGGGGAGAACTCCATGCCACTATAGTGAACCCAAGAGAGAGGGGGACACTGCACATGGAAGAGGCCCTGGAGTGAGGGCTGCTACAAGAGGCATGGTAGCTGTAGTGTCAGATCCTGAGGCTGAGAGTACACAGAGTGACGTGTCAGAGCACAGGAGACATTATCCCCGCAGAGGAGGGATGAGCTGCAGTTGAGAGGTACACAGAGTGTGTCAGAGCTGCATGGAGGAGAGGCTGCCTGCCTATTAGCATCCATGCATGTGCCCCTGCAGAAAGGGTGATCTGCAGTGAGTATGGAGTGCAAGAGACATGTAAATTATGTTATTTAACATCTGGATAACATTAAGAACTGTGCAGGAGGAGTGATAAGATATTTGCAACCATATTCGTATTTCTCATTAAGAACTGTGCTGGAGAGAGTAAGGAGATGTATATATTCTGCAACCATTATGATTATCGTGCTGGAGGAAGAGTGTAAATAAAAGTTCAGTTTGTTATAGAGATGGTCTGGCGCCCAAATTATTGTGACTTCTATTACACTGCACCAAAGTGACATTACCTGTGTCCCACTAACTACAAAGAAACACCTGCATGTGCAGGGACCCCCTGATCATTTACACCCATGCCCATCAGCTAGCCAGGGCTTGAGAAGGAGGTGCACTGTGTACCCTTTGCACCCCACACTACACACAGTGACAGGGGGTTACATATATATATATATATATACCTCATACATGTACTATATATATATATACCTCATACATGTACTATATATATATATACCTCATACATGTACTATATATATATATACCTCATACATGTACTATATATATATATATATATATACCTCATACATGTACTATATATATATATACCTCATACATGTACTATATATATATATATATATACCTCATACATGTACTATATATATATATATATATATACCTCATACATGTACTATATATATATATACCTCATATATGTACTATATATATATACCTCATACATGTACTATATATATATATACCTCATACATGTACTATATATATATATATATATATATATATATACCTCATACATGTACTATATATATATATATATATATATACCTCATACATGTACTATATATATATATACCTCATACATGTACTATATATATATACCTCATACATGTACTATATATATATATACCTCATACATGTACTATATATATATACCTCATACATGTATTATATATATATATACCTCATACATGTACTATATATATATATATATACCTCATACATGTACTATATATATATATATATATATACCTCATACATGTACTATATATATATATACCTCATACATGTACTATATATATATATACACCTCATACATGTACTATATATATATATATATACCTCATACATGTACTATATATATATATATATATACCTCATACATGTACTATATATATATATACCTCATATATGTACTATATATATATATATATATACCTCATACATGTACTATATATATATATACCTCATATATGTACTATATATATATATATATACCTCATATATGTACTATATATATATATATATACCTCATACATGTACTATATATATATATATATATATATATATATCTCATACATGTACTATATATATATACCTCATACATGTACTATATATATATATATACCTCATACATGTACTATATATATATATACCTCATATATGTACTATATATATATATATATATATATACCTCATACATGTACTATATATATATACCTCATACATGTACTATATATATATACCTCATACATGTACTATATATATATGTACCTCATACATGTACTATATATATATACCTCATACATGTACTATATATATATATACCTCATACATGTACTATATATATATATATATCTCATACATGTACTATATATATATACCTCATACATGTACTATATATATATATATATATATATATATATACCTCATACATGTACTATATATATATATATATACCTCATACATGTACTATATATATATATATATACCTCATACATGTACTATATATATATACCTCATACATGTACTATATATATATATACCTCATACATGTACTATATATATATATATATACCTCATACATGTACTATATATATATACCTCATACATGTACTATATATATATATACCTCATACATGTACTATATATATATATACCTCATACATGTACTATATATATATATATATATACCTCATACATGTACTATATATATATACCTCATACATGTACTATATATATATATATATACCTCATACATGTACTATATATATATACCTCATACATGTACTATATATATATATACCTCATACATGTACTATATATATATACCTCATACATGTACTATATATATATATATACCTCATACATGTACTATATATATATATACCTCATACATGTACTATATATATATATATATATATACCTCATACATGTACTATATATATATACCTCATACATGTACTATATATATATACCTCATACATGTACTATATATATATATATACCTCATACATGTACTATATATATATACCTCATACATGTACTATATATATATATATATACCTCATACATGTACTATATATATATACCTCATACATGTACTATATATATATATATATACCTCATACATGTACTATATATATATACCTCATACATGTACTATATATATATATATATACCTCATACATGTACTATATATATATACCTCATACATGTACTATATATATATATACCTCATACATGTACTATATATATATACCTCATACATGTACTATATATATATATATATATACCTCATACATGTACTATATATATATACCTCATACATGTACTATATATATATACCTCATACATGTACTATATATATATATATATATATATACCTCATACATGTACTATATATATATATATACCTCATACATGTACTATATATATATATATATACCTCATACATGTACTATATATATATATATACCTCATACATGTACTATATATATATATACCTCATACATGTACTATATATATATATACCTCATACATGTACTATATATATATATATATATATATATATATATATACCTCATACATGTACTATATATATATATATACCTCATACATGTACTATATATATATATATATATATATATATATATATATATATATATATATATACACCTCATACATGTACTATATATATATATATATATATATATATATATATATATATATACCTCATACATGTACTATATATATATACCTCATACATGTACTATATATATATATACCTCATACATGTACTATATATATATATATATATATATATATATACCTCATACATGTACTATATATATATACCTCATACATGTACTATATATATACCTCATACATGTACTATATATATATACCTCATACATGTACTATATATATATATACCTCATACATGTACTATATATATATATATATATATATATATACCTCATACATGTACTATATATATATACCTCATACATGTACTATATATATATATATATATATATATATATATATATATATACCTCATACATGTACTATATATATATTTACCTCATACATGTACTATATATATATATATATATATATATATAATATACCTCATACATGTACTATATATATATATATATATATATATATATATATACCTCATACATGTACTAGGGATATATATATATAGTGTGTGTGTGTGTATATACATATATATATATATATATATATATATATATATATGGATATAGTATTAGTATAGTACAGTAGTCATGGTCAAAGATTTGAGAATGACACAAATATTATTTTTGATAAAGTCTGCTGCCTCAGTTTTTATGATGGCAATTTGCATATACTCCAGAATGTCATGAAGAGTGATCAAATGAACTGCAATTAATTTCAAAATCCCTCTTTGCCATGACAATTAATTTTATCCCAAAAACAACATTTCCACTGCATTTCAGCCCTGCCACAAAAGGACCAGGATCAGGTCAGTGATTCTCTCATTAACACAGGTGAGAGTATTGACGAGGACAAGGCTGGAGATTACTCTGTCATGTTGATTGAGTTAGAATAAGTGCTCTGCTCTGCCTCTTCATGTCCCGTTGCTAGGCACCGGGACGCGTCTATGCCCGGCAGTTGCCGGCACATGCGTAGAGCCACGGCGTCCTCGTTGCTAGGCAACGGGACGCTCGGCTCTGCTTCCCGTTGGCGGTTAGCTAATTCTGACCGCCGACTCCACTGCCACCAATGAGGCATCACCTCCTCTATATAAGGGAGGCTCTGGCACCAGAAGGGTGCCAGTGTATTAGGTTCTCCCCTTTGCTCCAGCTCTATCTATTGCTCCTGACTGTTCCTAGATATTGACCCAGCTTGCCTGACCCTTCTTTTGGAATTTCCTGCGGACTTATTGGATCTTCAGGTTTGACCTCAGCTACCCTCACTTCGCCTCTGCCTGCTCCCTTGTTCTTATTTCCTGCACGGTTCCGACCTGGATTGTACGACTTTGCCTACCTCTTCACTTCTCTGGTGGCTACTTGGGAGGGCCGCAATCTGTGTGCTTCTGCCATGAAATCCAAACCTCCTTGCGGGGGTCCCTGGTGAAAACCAGGGGCACGTTTAGACTCCGCGCCTCCTGGTGTAGCGGTGCCAATACCAGAGGGTGGGACCATTCTCACGGCCAGCCTGACAATAACAGACTGGAAGCTTTAAAAGGAGGGTGGAGCTTGAAATCATTGCTTTTACTCTGCTATGCATGGTTATTTGCAAGAAAACACGTGTTGCTTTGCACAAAAAGCTGCACAGGCAAGGATATTGCTACTAGTAAGATTGCACCTAAATCAACCATTTATCGGATCATCAAGGACTTCATGATGAGAGAGGTTCAATAGTTGTGAAGAAGGCTTCAGGGCGCCCAAGATCATCCAGAAAGCGTCAGGACCGTTTCCTAAAGTTGATTCAGCTGTGGGATTGGGGCACAGGACTGGGGTAAAGTAATTTTCTCTGATCCCCTTTCAGATTGTTTGGGGCATCTGGAAAAACACTTGTCCGGAGAAGGAAAGGTGAGCGCTACCATCAGTCTTGTGTCATGCCAACAGTAAAGCATCCTGAGACCATTCATGTTTGGGGTTGCGTCTTAGCCAAGGGAGTGGACTCCTTCACAATTTTGCCTAAGAGCACAACCATGAATAAAGAATGGTACCAAAATATCCTCCAAGAACAACTCCCAACCATCCAAGAACAGTTTGGTGATGAACAATGCCTTTTCCAGCATGATGGAGCACCTTGTCATAAGGCAAAAGTGATAGCTAAGTTGCTCTGGAATCAAAACATTGAAATTTTGGGTCCATGGCCAGGAAACCACCCAGACCTTAATCTCATTGAAAACTTGTGGTCAATCCTCAAGAGGCGGGTGGACAAACAAAATCCCACATATTCTGACAAACTCCAAGCATTGATTAGGCAAAAATGGGCGGCTACCAGTCAGTATGTGACCCAGAAGTTGATTGACAGCATGCCAGGGCGAACTGCAGAGGTCTTCAAAAAGAAGGGTCAACCCTGCAAATATTGACTCTTTGCATAAACGTAATGTAATGGTCAATAAATCCTTTGATACTTATGAAATGCTTGTAATTTTACTTCAGTATACCATAGCAATATATGTCAAAAAGGTCTAAAAAGACTGAAGCAGCAAACTTTGTGAAAACCAATACTTATGTCATTCTCAAAACTTTTAGCCATGACTGTATACTATAGTATAGTATAGTAGTGTTAGTATAGTATTTGACGGCAGATAAGAACCGCTTGGCCCATCTAGTCTGCCCATTTATTAAACTATGATAACCTCCCTATTCCATCTTTATTTCTTTGTAAGTATATCCCTATGTCTATCCCAAGCAAGTTTACATTGCTCTACTCTATTAGCCTCTACCACCTCTGATGGGAGGCTAATCCACTTGTCCACTACCCTTTCTGTGAAGTAATTTTTCCTCAAATTTCCTCTGAACCTCCCTCCAGTGTCAGTACATGTCCTCGTGTTCTAATACTTCTCTTCCTTTCATGAATGTTTCCCTGATGTACCTTGTTATAATCCTTGATATATTGGAATATTTTCTATCATGTACCCCTTTCTCTTCTCCAAACTATACATAGTAAGAGCTTTTATTCTATCTGGGTAAGGGTTGTGCTGTAGGCCATGCACCATTTAGTTATCCTTCTTTATACAGTCTCTAATTTATTTATATCCTTCTGGAGATATGGCCTCCAGAACTGAACACAGTATTCAAGATGAGGCCGTACCAATGACCTATACAGTGGTATTATTACTTCTTTCTTTCTGCTACTGATTCCTCTCCCTATACAACCAAGCATCTGACTTGCCTTCCTCATTGCTTTGTTACATTACTTACCTGCCTTTATGTCACCTGAAATAGTGACTCCTATATGCTTTCCTCCTCAGTAGTTTCCATTATAGTGCCATTAATACTATATTTAGCCTTTGGGTTTTGAGACCCAAGTACATGATTTTGCATTTTTTGGCATTAAACTGTAGTTGCCACTCTCTTGACCATTCCTCTAGTCTACTTAGATCATCAATCATTTGTTTTACCCCTCCTGATGCGTCTACCCTGTTGCATATCTTTTTGTCATCTGCAGTAAGACATACTTTCCCTTGAATACCATTTGCAATGTCTCCAATAAAGATATTAAAAAGCACTGGTTTAAATACAGATCCTTGGGGTACTCCACTGTAACCTATCCCTCCTGTGAATACGCTCCATTTAATATAACTCTCTGTTTTCTATCCTGCAACCAAGATCTTATCCATTCAACCATCTTAGAATCCAATCCCAATCTTTCAAGTTTTGGAACATCAGTCATTCGGTTACACACACATCAGTAAGCCAGTTACATACACTTTGCTGTCTTTCTTTTCTCCCCATGTTCCCCTTCCTAGTACCCTTGCACCCTTCACCCACTCATTTGCTAGTCCATCCTCTCCGCTTCTATCCTCCCTCTCCCTACTGCCTTAGTCTTTCACCATGTCTCCCTGCTCCCGTCCAATACCCATCCTCATCCCCTGTCTGTATCTACATCTCAGATACAGCCCAACCCATGCACCAACAACCCTGTCAATGTCATCCATATCTACCCACATCCCTCTCTCCCTTTTTCCTGTGCTCTCTTTAATTCCAGAAGATCTATCTGCAACAAACTGCCCTCTATCTATGGCCTCTTTAACCCCAATGCACTTAACATTGTTGCCATCACAGAATCCTGGCTTTCTTCCACTGATACTGCTTCCCCAGCTACTCTCTTCTATGGGGGCCCTCTCTTTCACCCACTCCTTCAGACCTGATGACTGCCCAGGCGGTGGGGTGGATATTGCCCTATGCCCCAATTGTACCTTTCATGCCATCTCCCCTGAGCCCTCCCTTTTATTCTTCTGCTTTGAAATCCACTATATCCTTCTCTTCTCCCCCATCCATCTCCGTGTCTCAGTCATCTACCTCATGGTCCCACTTCCCAATTTCTTGAGAAATTTGGCTTCCCCATTACCTCTGCTTAGACCTCCCCTCCATCAATTTAGGTGTCTTTAACATCCCCATCGACAACCCCACAGATCCAGTGTCCATCAAACTGTTTGCCCTTCCTTCCTCCTTTGGACTCTCAAAATTTGCCTCTTCTTCCACCCACTGTCTTGGACACTCCCTTGACCTTGTCTTCTCCCATCAGTGTGCTCTTTCCAACTTCTCCAACTATCCCTTCCCATTCTCTGACCTTCATTTCCTCTCCTTCACTCTTTCCTCATCTCCTGCACCCCTCCGCACACCCAAATCTACCCTTTCTAGATCCAATTTTGATGCTTGATCCTGTTATTTTGGCCTCTTTACCTGAAACTCTCCTCTCCCCTCTATCCTTCCTGGTCTGCCTCAACTCGGCGGCCTCCCTCTACAACCACACCCTCAACACTACTTTTGACTTGACCTGCCTTTTCTGTTCTCCTTCGCTGCTTTAAACCCCAATGTTAGCACTCCAAAATCTCTCCCACTCTTGCTCTCAGATCCCGTTACATTGGCTCTCCCCCCATGTGTCAACAGTTTGTCTGCCCCTTTCCCTTTAGTAAGCGTATTCTCATTAACTATAACTTTTGCTCACCAGCTACATTACGCACCTCCTCCTTGGGCTTTCTGCCCATTGACTCCAGTCCTCCACTGTCTTTTCACCTCTTTCACTGGCTCTAAAGCTGTTAGTTGTGACCATGCTAATGGGCAAAGGTTTCAGCCTGCGCAGAATATACACCACAGTAGCTGTGTTGAGAGTTGTAGTGTTATTTGTATACTTTATTGTACTGTTATACCAGGTACTGAATTGTTGCTTGCCCTCTGTACGGCGCTGCAGACCTCATGTGGCACCCTTTAAATAAAGTTTAATAATAATAATAATCCTACACACATTATATATCTCATACATGTACTAATATATATATATATATATATATATATATATATATATATATGTATATATATAAAAATATATAGTACACGTATGAGGTATAATGTACATTTATGAGGTATACACCAATCAGCCACAATATCAAAACCACTGACAAGTGAAGTGAGTAACATTTCATTACAATGGCACCTCACAAGGGGTGGGATATATAAGGCAGCAAGTGAACAGTCAATTCTTGAAGTAGATGTGTTCGAAGCAGTAAAAATGGCCAACGTAGCGATCTGAGCGACTTTGACAAGGGCCAAATTTTAATGGCTAGATGACTGGGTCAGAGCATCTCCAAAATGGCCCAACTTGTGGGGTGTGTTCCTGGTTTATAGTGGTTAGTACCTACCAAAAGTGGTCCAAGGAAGGAGAACCAGCAACCAGGTCTCGGGCACCCAAGGCTCATTGATGTGCGTAAGGAGAAAGGCTAGCCCATCTAGTCCAATCCCACAGAAGAGCTACTGTAGCACAAATTGCTGGAAAAGTTAATGTTGCCTATGACAGAAAGGTGTCAGAACACACACGTAGCCACAGACTGGTCGGAGTGCCCATGTTGAACTGGTTCAAGAAGCAATGGAGGTGAAAGTGGCCTGGTCTAATGAATCACATTTTCACATTGTGGGGTGTCTGGTATGCAGTGGTTAGTACCTACCAAAAGTGGTCCAAGGAAGGACAACCGGTGACAGGGTCATGGGTGCCCAAGGCTCATTGATGTCAGTGGGTAGTGAAGGCTAGGACGTCTGGTCCAATCCCACAGAAGAGCTGCTGTAGCACATATTGCTGAAAAGGTTACTGCTGGCTATGATAGGTGTCAGAACACACAGAGCATCGCAGCTTGCTGCATATGGGGCTGCGGAGCCACAGACCGGTCAGACTACCGATGCGGACTCCTGTCCACCGCTGAAAGCGCCTAAAATGGGCACGTGAGCGCCAGAACTGAACCATGGAGCAATGGAAGAAGGTGGCCTGGTCTGATGAATCACGTTTCCTTTTACATCATGTGGACGGCCGGGTGCGTGTGTGTTGTTTACCTTTGGTACAGATGGCACCAGTATGTACTATGGGAAGAAGGCAGCTGGTGGAGGCAGTGTGATGCTCTGGGCAATGAGCTGCTGGGAAACCTTGGGCCCTGGCATTCATGTGGATGTTACTCTGACACGTACCACCTACCTGAACATTGTTACAGACCAAGTACCCCCTTCATGGCAGCGGTATTCCCTGATGGCAGTGCCCTCTTTCAGCAGGATAATGTGCTCTGCCACACTGCAGGAATTGTTCAGGAAAGGCTTGAGGAACATGACAAATGGAGAGATTCAATTGCCAGCGCTGAGGTGTGCGGACATCGCGCTGCGCTAACTGCCAGCAAGTACAGTAGAAATCTCTGCTCCTTTTCCAAGGGTACAACAAATATATCATACACTCTACATATCTCATACATGCACTGTATAGCACACACACTATCCCATACCTGGACAATATATTCTTACATATCCTACATATCACATACCTCATACTTGTACAGTATATCTCACACACTATTCCTTTCACATGTAAAATACAATACATGCCAAAAAGTATGTGGACCCCTCTCTAATAATTGTATTCGGCCATTTCAGGCTGAGTGACTGTCGGCAAGGCAATGCCATAGGATGCCACCTTTCTAACAAGCAAGCTCCTTAAATGCTAGAGCTGCCTGGGTCACTGGAAGTGCTGTTATTGTGAAGCCACTCAATCTCACAGAACAGGACCATCAAGTACAGATACTCTATCCTCGGGTGCAGCACTCGCTGCAGAGTTCAGAGGTGCCACTAGAAGCAATGTCAGCACAAGTAGTGTTCATCAGGAGCTACATGGATTGTGTCTCCATGGCCAAGCAGCCGCAAACAGGTCTCGGTACACATGCAATGCCAGAGTGGTATAAAACACAACCATATTGTACTCTAGAGCAGTGGAAACGCATTCTCTGGAATCACACTTCACCATGTGGGAGTCTGACGTACGCATCTGGATTTGGCGGATGCCAGGATGAAGTTTCCTACCCGAATGTGTACTGCCATCTGTAAAGTTTAGAGGAGGAATTATGGCCAGGGCCTCTTTGTTCCAGTGAAGGGAAGTCTCGATGCTACAGCATACAGTGACATTCTAGAGAATTGTGTGCTTCCAACATTGTGATAAGTTTTGGAAAGGCCCTGTCCTATGAGACTATTGAGGAGTGGATGGGAAAAGCTAAATAAGGAACGAGGAGTAGCCAGAGATGAATGAGGAGTGGACAGGAAAAGGGAAAATAAGGAATGAGGAGCTGCCAAGGACTAATGAGAAGTGGATATGAAAAGGAGAAATAAGGAGAAACCAGAGACGACTTTGGAGCAGATAGAAAAAAAGGTAAATAAGGAGCTTCCAGAGATGAATGAGGAGCGAATAGGAAAAGGAGAGGTCTAGAAGGAGAGGCCAGAGACGATTGAGAAGCGACCAGAGATGAATGAGGAGCGAATAGGAAAAGGAGAGGTCTAGAAGGAGAGGCCAGAGACGATTGAGAAGCGGCCAGAGAAGAATGAGGAGTGGATAGCAAAAAGGAGAGGTCTAGAAGGAGAGGCCAGAGACGATTGAGAAGCGGCCAGAGATGAATGAGGAGTGAATAGGAAAAGGAGAGGTCTAGAAGGAGAGGCCAGAGACGATTGAAAAGCGGCCAGAGATGAATGAGGAGCGAATAGGAAAAGGAGAGGTCTAGAAGAAGAGGCCAGAGACGATTGAGAAGCGGCCAGAGATGAATGAGGAGCGGATAGGAAAAGGAGAGGTCTAGAAGGAGAGGCCAGAGACGATTGAAAAGCGGCCAGAGATGAATCAGGAGCGGATAGGAAAAGGAGAGGTCTAGAAGGAGAGGCCAGAGACGATTGAGAAGCGGCCAGAGATGAATGAGGAGCGGATAGGAAAAGGAGAGGTCTAGAAGGAGAGGCCAGAGACGATTGAGAAGCGGCCAGAGATGAATGAGGAGTGGATAGGAAAAGGAGAGGTCTAGAAGGAGAGGCCAGAGACGATTGAGAAGCGGCCAGAGATGAATGAGGAGCGAATAGGAAAAGGAGAGGTCTAGAAGAAGAGGCCAGAGACGATTGAGAAGCGGCCAGAGATGAATGAGGAGTGGATAGGAAAAGGAGAGGTCTAGAAGGAGAGGCCAGAGACGATTGAGAAGCGGCCAGAGATGAATGAGGAGCGGATAGGAAAGGGAGAGGTCTAGAAGAAGAGGCCAGAGACGATTGAGTAGCAGTTAGAGATGAATGAGGAGCGGATAGGAAAAGGAGAAATAAGGAACGAGGAGAGGCCAGAGACGATTGAGAAGCGGCCAGAGATGAATGAGGAGTGGATAGGAAGAGGAGAGGTCTAGAAGGAGAGGCCAGAGACGATTGAGAAGCGGCCAGAGATGAATGAGGAGTGGATAGGAAAAGGAGAGGTCTAGAAGGAGAGGCCAGAGATGAATGAGGAGCGGATAGGAAAGGGAGAGGTCTAGAAGAAGAGGCCAGAGACGATTGAGTAGCAGTTAGAGATGAATGAGGAGCGGATAGGAAAAGGAGAAATAAGGAACGAGGAGAGGCCAGAGACGATTGAGAAGCGGCCAGAGATGAATGAGGAGTGGATAGGAAGAGGAGAGGTCAAGAAGGAGAGGCCAGAGACGATTGAGAAGCGGTCAGAGATGAATGAGGAGTGAATAGGAAGAGGAGAGGTCTAGAAGGAGAGGCCAGAGACGATTGAGAAGCGGCCAGAGATGAATGAGGAGCGGATAGGAAAAGGAGAGGTCTAGAAGGAGAGGCCAGAGACGATTGAGAAGCGGCCAGAGATGAATGAGGAGCGGATAGGAAAAGGAGAGGTCTAGAAGGAGAGGCCAGAGACGATTGAGAAGCGGCCAGAGATGAATGAGGAGCGGATAGGAAAAGGAGAAATATGGAACGAGGAGAGTCCAGAGACTATTGAGGAGCAGATAGGAAAAGGGGAAATAAGGAATGATAGGCTGCCAGAGATGAATGAGGAGAGTCAGAAGAACAGATTTGAGGAACAGTTAGGAAGTGGGGAAATGAGTAATATTTCAGGAGTAGATGAAAGGGCAAAAAGTGAGATAATAACGGTTAACAAAGATAAATAAGAATATATGTGTTGAATCAGTCAAGAGAAAAAGTGCAAAAAGCAAGAGTCAATACAGGTAAGGAATGAAAGATTGATGTGAAATAGCATTATCTGATTAAAGTGCGCAGAGTGATATAAGGAGGGGCAGGGAGGTAATTAGTGTGCAGGGTAATATAAGGAGGGGCAGGGGAGGTAATTAGTGTGCAGAGTGATATAAGGAGGGGCAGGGAGGTAATTAGTGTGCAGGGTAATATAAGGAGGGGCAGGGGAGGTAATTAGTGTGCAGGGTAATATAAGGAGGGGCAGGGGAGGTAATTAGTGTGCAGAGTGATATAAGGAGGGGCAGGGGAGGTAATTAGTGTGCAGGGTAATATAAGGAGGGGCAGGGAGGTAATTAGTGTGCAGGGTAATATAAGGAGGGGCAGGGAGGTAATTAGTGTGCAGGGTAATATAAGGAGGGGCAGGGAGGTAATTAGTGTGCAGGGTAATATAAGGAGGGGCAGGGAGGTAATTAGTGTGCAGGGTAATATAAGGAGGGGCAGGGGAGGTAATTAGTGTGCAGGGTAATATAAGGAGGGGCAGGGGAGGTAATTAGTGTGCAGGGTGATATAAGGAGGGGCAGGGGAGGTAATTAGTGTGCAGGGTGATATAAGGAGGGGCAGGGGAGGTAATTAGTGTGCAGGGTAATATAAGGAGGGGCAGGGAGGTAATTAGTGTGCAGGGTAATATAAGGAGGGGCAGGGGAGGTAATTAGTGTGCAGGGTAATATAAGGAGGGGCAGGGAGGTAATTAGTGTGCAGGGTAATATAAGGAGGGGCAGGGAGGTAATTAGTGTGCAGGGTAATATAAGGAGGGGCAGGGGAGGTAATTAGTGTGCAGGGTAATATAAGGAGGGGCAGGGGAGGTAATTAGTGTGCAGGGTAATATAAGGAGGGGCAGGGGAGGTAATTAGTGTGCAGGGTAATATAAGGAGGGGCAGGGAGGTAATTAGTGTGCAGGGTAATATAAGGAGGGGCAGGGAGGTAATTAGTGTGCAGGGTAATATAAGGAGGGGCAGGGAGGTAATTAGTGTGCAGGGTAATATAAGGAGGGGCAGGGAGGTAATTAGTGTGCAGGGTAATATAAGGAGGGGCAGGGAGGTAATTAGTGTGCAGGGTAATATAAGGAGGGGCAGGGGGAGGTAATTAGTGTGCAGGGTAATATAAGGAGGGGCAGGGGGAGGTAATTAGTGTGCAGGGTAATATAAGGAGGGGCAGGGGGAGGTAATTAGTGTGCAGGGTAATATAAGGAGGGGCAGGGGGAGGTAATTAGTGTGCAGGGTAATATAAGGAGGGGCAGGGAGGTAATTAGTGTGCAGGGTAATATAAGGAGGGGCAGGGAGGTAATTAGTGTGCAGGGTAATATAAGGAGGGGCAGGGAGGTAATTAGTGTGCAGGGTAATATAAGGAGGGGCAGGGGGAGGTAATTAGTGTGCAGGGTAATATAAGGAGGGGCAGGGAGGTAATTAGTGTGCAGGGTAATATAAGGAGGGGCAGGGGAGGTAATTAGTGTGCAGGGTAATATAAGGAGGGGCAGGGGGAGGTAATTAGTGTGCAGGGTAATATAAGGAGGGGCAGGGGGAGGTAATTAGTGTGCAGGGTAATATAAGGAGGGGCAGGGAGGTAATTAGTGTGCAGGGTAATATAAGGAGGGGCAGGGGAGGTAATTAGTGTGCAGGGTAATATAAGGAGGGGCAGGGAGGTTGGACGCTTGAGTCACGCCCTATGATCTGTTTCCTGGTTTCTGGCCTCCTGGTGATAAGGTAATAACGGGTTATAGTGGGCCGGGGTCGCGTCTGCTGTGTCAGAGATCTGTTACTAGTTATGTTGTTGTTTGTCTGACAGTGACTGAGCGGATACAGAGAGATACAATGTTTCACATAACGGAAGTTTCTACTTCCTCAGTGTTGCTGAATGACGGACATGTAACATAGCAGCTAGTTCTATGTTATGTGCCGTTTACCTGCTCTATCTACATGACGTATGTCTGCTCCTGTACATGTATAGTTACTCCCATCATCTCCCTCCATCTAGGCGCAGTAATAACCACTCATCCTCTCCCACCTGCAGTAATAACCACCCTCATCCTCTCCCTCCCTCCTCCCATCTGCAGTAATAACCACTCTCATCCTCTCCCTCCCTCCTCCCACCTGCAGTAATAACCACTCATCCTCTCCCATCTGCAGTAATAACCACTCTCATCCTCTCCCTCCCTCCCCCCTGCAGTAATAACCACCCTCATCCTCTCCCTCCCTCCTCCCATCTGCAGTAATAACCACTCTCATCCTCTCCCTCCCTCCTCCCACCTGCAGTAATAACCCCTCTCATCCTCTCCCTCCCTCCTCCCTCCTGCAGTAATAACCACCCTCATCCTCTCCCTCCCTCCTCCCATCTGCAGTAATAACCCCTCTCATCCTCTCCCTCCCTCCTCCCTCCTGCAGTAATAACCACCCTCATCCTCTCCCTCCCTCCCACCTGCAGTAATAACCACTCTCATCCTCTCCCTCCCTCCTCCTACCTGCAGTAATAACCACCCTCATCCTCTCCCTCCCTCCTCCTACCTGCAGTAATAACCACTCATCCTCTCCCATCTGCAGTAATAACTACCCTCATCCTCTCCCATCTGCAGTAATAACCACTCTCATCCTCTCCCATCTGCAGTAATAACCACTCATCCTCTCCCTCCTGCAGTAATAACCACTCTCATCCTCTCCCTCCCTCCTCCCATCTGCAGTAATAACCACCCTCATCCTCTCCCTCCCTCCTCCCATCTGCAGTAATAACCACTCTCATCCTCTCCCACCTGCAGTAATAACCACCCTCATCCTCTCCCTCCCTCCTCCTACCTGCAGTAATAACCACCCTCATCCTCTCCCTCCCTCCTGCAGTAATAACCACCCTCATCCTCTCCCTCCCTCCTCCCACCTGCAGTAATAACCACTCTCATCCTCTCTCTCCCTCCCTCCTCCCTCCTGCAGTAATAACCACCCTCATCCTCTCCCTCCCTCCTCCCACCTGCAGTAATAACCACTCTCATCCTCTCTCTCCCTCCCTCCTCCCACCTGCAGTAATAACCACCCTCATCCTCTCCCTCCCTCCTCCTACCTGCAGTAATAACCACCCTCATCCTCTCCCTCCCTCCTCCCTCCTGCAGTAATAACCACCCTCATCCTCTCCCTCCCTCCTCCCACCTGCAGTAATAACCACTCTCATCCTCTCCCTCCCTCCTCCCACCTGCAGTAATAACCACCCTCATCCTCTCCCTCCCTCCTCCCACCTGCAGTAATAACCACCCTCATCCTCTCCCTCCCTCCTCCTACCTGCAGTAATAACCACCCTCATCCTCTCCCTCTCTCCCACCTGCAGTAATAACCACTCTCATCCTCTCCCTCCCTCCTCCCACCTGCAGTAATAACCACCCTCATCCTCTCCCTCCCTCCTCCTACCTGCAGTAATAACCACCCTCATCCTCTCCCTCCCTCCTCCCTCCTGCAGTAATAACCACCCTCATCCTCTCCCTCCCTCCTCCTACCTGCAGTAATAACCACTCTCATCCTCTCCCTCCCTCCTCCCACCTGCAGTAATAACCCCTCTCATCCTCTCCCTCCCTCCTCCCACCTGCAGTAATAACCACTCTCATCCTCTCCCTCCCTCCTGCAGTAATAACCCCTCTCATCCTCTCCCTCCCTCCTCCCATCTGCAGTAATAACCACTCTCATCCTCTCCCTCCCTCCTGCAGTAATAACCCCTCTCATCCTCTCCCATCTGCAGTAATAACCACCCTCATCCTCTCCCTCCTGCAGTAATAACCACCCTCATCCTCTCCCTCCCTCCTCCCTCCTGCAGTAATAACCACCCTCATCCTCTCACTCCTGCAGTAATAACCACTCTCATCCTCTCCCTCCCTCCTCCCTCCTGCAGTAATAACCACCCTCATCCTCTCCCTCCTGCAGTAATAACCCCTCTCATCCTCTCCCTCCCTCCTCCCATCTGCAGAAATAACCACTCTCATCCTCTCCCTCCCTCCTCCCTCCTGCAGTAATAACCCCTCTCATCCTCTCCCTCCCTCCTCCCATCTGCAGTAATAACCCCTCTCATCCTCTCCCTCCCTCCTCCCACCTGCAGTAATAACCCCTCTCATCCTCTCCCTCCCTCCTCCCATCTGCAGTAATAACCACCCTCATCCTCTCCCTCCTGCAGTAATAACCACCCTCATCCTCTCCCTCCCTCCTCCCATCTGCAGAAATAACCACTCTCATCCTCTCCCTCCCTCCTCCCTCCTGCAGTAATAACCCCTCTCATCCTCTCCCTCCCTCCTCCCTCCTGCAGTAATAACCCCTCTCATCCTCTCCCATCTGCAGTAATAACCACCCTCATCCTCTCCCTCCCTCCTCCCTCCTGCAGTAATAACCACTCTCATCCTCTCCCTCCTGCAGTAATAACCACTCTCATCCTCTCCCTCCTGCAGTAATAACCACTCTCATCCTCTCCCTCCTGCAGTAATAACCCCTCTCATCCTCTCCCTCCCTCCTCCCATCTGCAGAAATAACCACTCTCATCCTCTCCCTCCCTCCTCCCACCTGCAGTAATAACCACCCTCATCCTCTCCCTCCCTCCTGCAGTAATAACCACCCTCATCCTCTCCCTCCCTGCTGCAGTAATAACCACCCTCATCCTCTCCCTCCCTCCTCCCATCTGCAGTAATAACCACCCTCATCCTCTCCCTCCCTCCTCCCATCTGCAGAAATAACCACCCTCATCCTCTCCCTCCCTCCTCCCACCTGCAGTAATAACCACCCTCATCCTCTCCCTCCCTCCTCCCTCCTGCAGTAATAACCACTCTCATCCTCTCCCTCCCTCCTCCCTCCTGCAGTAATAACCACCCTCATCCTCTCCCTCCTGCAGTAATAACCACTCTCATCCTCTCCCTCCCTCCTGCAGTAATAACCACTCTCATCCTCTCCCTCCCTCCTGCAGTAATAACCACCCTCATCCTCTCCCTCCCTCCTCCCATCTGCAGTAATAACCACTCTCATCCTCTCCCTCCCTCCTCCCTCCTGCAGTAATAACCACCCTCATCCTCTCCCTCCTGCAGTAATAACCACTCTCATCCTCTCCCTCCCTCCTGCAGTAATAACCACTCTCATCCTCTCCCTCCCTCCTGCAGTAATAACCATTCTCATCCTCTCCCTCCCTCCTGCAGTAATAACCCCTCTCATCCTCTCCCTCCCTCCTCCCTCCTGCAGTAATAACCCCTCTCATCCTCTCACCTCCCTCCTCCCTCCTGCAGTAATAACCCCTCTCATCCTCTCCCTCCCTCCTCCCACCTGCAGTAATAACCACTCTCATCCTCTCCCTCCTGCAGTAATAACCACCCTCATCCTCTCCCTCCTGCAGTAATAACCACTCCATCCTCTCCCTCCCCTCCTCCCATCTGCAGTAATAACCCCTCTCATCCTCTCCCCTCCCTCCTCCCATCTGCAGTAATAACCACTCTCATCCTCTCCCATCTGCAGTAATAACCCCTCTCATCCTCTCACCTCCCTCCTCCCACCTGCAGTAATAACCACTCTCATCCTCTCCCTCCCTCTTCCCTCCTGCAGTAATAACCCCTCTCATCCTCTCCCCTCCCCTCCTCCCCTCCTGCAGTAATAACCCCTCTCATCCTCTCCCCTCCCTCCTCCCACCTGCAGTAATAACCCCTCTCATCCTCTCCCTCCCTCCTCCCACCTGCAGTAATAACCACCCTCATCCTCTCCCTCCCTCCCCACCTGCAGTAATAACCACTCTCATCCTCTCCCTCCCTCCTCCTACCTGCAGTAATAACCCCTCTCATCCTCTCCCTCCCTCCTCCCACCTGCAGTAATAACCACTCTCATCCTCTCCCTCCCTCCTCCTACCTGCAGTAATAACCCCTCTCATCCTCTCCCTCCCTCCTCCCACCTGCAGTAATAACCCCTCTCATCCTCTCCCTCCCCTCCTCCCCACCTGCAGTAATAACCACTCTCATCCTCTCCCTCCCTCCTCCTACCTGCAGTAATAACCACTCTCATCCTCTCCCTCCCTCCTCCTACCTGCAGTAATAACCCCTCTCATCCTCTCCCTCCCTCCTCCCACCTGCAGTAATAACCCCTCTCATCCTCTCCCTCCCCTCCTCCCACCTGCAGTAATAACCCCTCTCATCCTCTCCCATCTGCAGTAATAACCACTCATCCTCTCCCTCCCTCCTCCCATCTGCAGTAATAACCACCCTCATCCTCTCCCTCCCTCCTCCCATCTGCAGTAATAACCACCCTCATCCTCTCCTTCCCCTCCTCCCATCTGCAGTAATAACCACTCTCATCCTCTCCCTCCCTCCTCCCTCCTGCAGTAATAACCACCCTCATCCTCTCCCTCCTGCAGTAATAACCACTCATCCTCTCCCTCCCTCCTCCCATCTGCAGTAATAACCACCCTCATCCTCTCCCTCCCTCCTCCCATCTGCAGTAATAACCACCCTCATCCTCCTCACTCCTGCAGTAATAACCACCCTCATCCTCTCCCTCCTGCAGTAATAACCACTCATCCTCTCCCTCCCTCCTCCCACCTGCAGTAATAACCACCCTCATCCTCTCCCTCCCTCCTCCCATCTGCAGTAATAACCACCCTCATCCTCTCACTCCTGCAGTAATAACCCCTCTCATCCTCTCCCTCCCTCTTCCCTCCTGCAGTAATAACCCCTCTCATCCTCTCCCTCCCTCCTCCCTCCTGCAGTAATAACCCCTCTCATCCTCTCCTCCCTCCTCCCACCTGCAGTAATAACCCCTCTCATCCTCTCCCTCCCTCCTCCCACCTGCAGTAATAACCCCTCTCATCCTCTCCCTCCCTCCTCCCACCTGCAGTAATAACCCCTCTCATCCTCTCCCATCTGCAGTAATAACCACCCTCATCCCCTCTCCCTCCCTCCTCCCTCCTGCAGTAATAACCCCTCTCATCCTCTCCCTCCCTCCTCCCTCCTGCAGTAATAACCACTCTCATCCTCTCCCTCCTGCAGTAATAACCACTCTCATCCTCTCCCTCCTGCAGTAATAACCCCTCTCATCCTCTCCCCTCCCTCCTCCCTCCTGCAGTAATAACCACTCTCATCCTCTCCCTCCTGCAGTAATAACCACTCTCATCCTCTCCCTCCTGCAGTAATAACCACTCTCATCCTCTCCCCTCCCTCCTCCCATCTGCAGTAATAACCACTCTCATCCTCTCCCCTCCCTCCTCCCACCTGCAGTAATAACCCCTCTCATCCTCTCCCTCCCTCCTCCCTCCTGCAGTAATAACCCCTCTCATCCTCTCCCATCTGCAGTAATAACCCCTCTCATCCTCTCCCTCCCTCCTCCCTCCTGCAGTAATAACCCCTCTCATCCTCTCCCTCCCTCCTCCCTCCTGCAGTAATAACCCCTCTCATCCTTTCCTTCCCTCCTCCCATCTGCAGTAATAACCACCCTCATCCTCTCCCTCCCTCCTCCCACCTGCAGTAATAACCACTCATCCTCTCCCTCCCTCCTCCCACCTGCAGTAATAACCACTCATCCTCTCCCTCCCTCCTCCCACCTGCAGTAATAACCACTCTCATCCTCTCCCCTCCTGCAGTAATAACCACCCTCATCCTCTCCCTCCCTCCTCCCACCTGCAGTAATAACCACTCATCCTCTCCCTCCCTCCTCCCACCTGCAGTAATAACCCCTCTCATCCTCTCCCTCCCTCCTCCCTCCTGCAGTAATAACCACTCTCATCCTCTCCCTCCTGCAGTAATAACCACTCTCATCCTCTCCCTCCCTCCTCCCACCTGCAGTAATAATCCCTCTCATCCTCTCCCTCCCTCCTCCCTCCTGCAGTAATAACCACTCTCATCCTCTCCCTCCTGCAGTAATAACCACTCTCATCCTCTCCCTCCCTCCTCCCATCTGCAGTAATAACCCCTCTCATCCTCTCCTCCCATCTGCAGTAATAACCACTCTCATCCTCTCCCTCCCTCCTCCCTCCTGCAGTAATAACCCCTCTCATCCTCTCCCTCCCTCCTCCCTCCTGCAGTAATAACCACCCTCATCCTCTCTCACCTGCAGTAATAACCACTCTCATCCTCTCCCTCCTGCAGTAATAACCACCCTCATCCTCTCCCTCCCTCCTCCCTCCTGCAGTAATAACCACCCTCATCCTCTCCCCTCCCTCCTGCAGTAATAACCACTCTCATCCTCTCCCTCCCTCCTCCCTCCTGCAGTAATAACCACTCTCATCCTCTCCCTCCCTCCTCCCTCCTGCAGTAATAACCACTCTCATCCTCTCCCTCCCTCCTCCCTCCTGCAGTAATAACCACCCTCATCCTCTCCCTCCCTCCTCCCTCCTGCAGTAATAACCCCTCTCATCCTCTTCCTCCCTCCTCCCATCTGCAGTAATAACCACTCTCATCCTCTCCCTCCCTCCTCCCTCCTGCAGTAATAACCACTCTCATCCTCTCCCTCCTGCAGTAATAACCACTCTCATCCTCTCCCTCCCTCCTCCCATCTGCAGTAATAACCACCCTCATCCTCTCCCTCCCTCCTCCCATCTGCAGTAATAACCACTCTCATCCTCTCCCTCCTGCAGTAATAACCACCCTCATCCTCTCCCTCCCTCCTCCCTCCTGCAGTAATAACCACCCTCATCCTCTCCCTCCCTCCTGCAGTAATAACCCCTCTCATCCTCTCCCTCCCTCCTCCCTCCTGCAGTAATAACCACCCTCATCCTCTCCCTCCCTCCTCCCTCCTGCAGTAATAACCCCTCTCATCCTCTCCCTCCTGCAGTAATAACCACTCTCATCCTCTCCCTCCCTCCTGCAGTAATAACCACTCTCATCCTCTCCCTCCTGCAGTAATAACCACTCTCATCCTCTCCCTCCCTCCTCCCTCCTGCAGTAATAACCCCTCTCATCCTCTCCCTCCTGCAGTAATACCCACTCTCATCCTCTCCCTCCCTCCTCCCACCTGCAGTAATAACCACTCTCATCCTCTCCCTCCCTCCTCCCTCCTGCAGTAATAACCCCTCTCATCCTCTCCCTCCCTCCTCCCTCCTGCAGTAATAACCCCTCTCATCCTCTCCCATCTGCAGTAATAACCACTCTCATCCTCTCCCACCTGCAGTAATAACCACTCTCATCCTCTCCCTCCTGCAGTAATAACCCCTCTCATCCTCTCCCTCCTGCAGTAATAACCACTCTCATCCTCTCCCTCCCTCCTCCCTCCTGCAGTAATAACCACTCTCATCCTCTCCCTCCTGCAGTAATAACCACTCTCATCCTCTCCCTCCTGCAGTAATAACCACTCTCATCCTCTCCCTCCTGCAGTAATAACCACTCTCATCCTCTCCCTCCCTCCTGCAGTAATAACCCCTCTCATCCTCTCCCTCCCTCCTCCCTCCTGCAGTAATAACCCCTCTCATCCTCTCCCATCTGCAGTAATAACCACTCTCATCCTCTCCCTCCTGCAGTAATACCCACTCTCATCCTCTCCCTCCCTCCTCCCACCTGCAGTAATAACCACTCTCATCCTCTCCCTCCCTCCTCCCTCCTGCAGTAATAACCCCTCTCATCCTCTCCCTCCCTCCTCCCTCCTGCAGTAATAACCCCTCTCATCCTCTCCCATCTGCAGTAATAACCACTCTCATCCTCTCCCACCTGCAGTAATAACCACTCTCATCCTCTCCCTCCCTCCTCCCATCTGCAGTAATAACCACCCTCATCCTCTCCCTCCCCATACTATGTCATGCACTATGTAAGGGGGTAAAGGAGCCGATTCTGTCCGTTGGACTATAAGCTCTTATGGTTTGTGGCTTGTCTGTCTGTCTCCAAACCATAAGAGCTTATAGTTCAACAGACAGAATCGGCTCCTTTACCCCCTTACATAGTGCATGACATAGTATGTGGGTTACATACATGGCCCACCTTACACGTATGGTCATGAAGCGGCATAAAGGACATATCAGAAAGGCAGAGAGAAGTGTAACTGCATGCAGCCAGAACCATGACAGAATATGGAAGCTACTGTGTATGGAGAGCGATCAGGGAAGATGAGTTATTACTGTGTATGGAGGGAGAGGAGTGTGGTTATTACTGGGCGAGGAAGGGCTCCATGTCCGAGTCTGGTTCTTACCTGGATCACATGATCAGTACGGGTGTCTTGCTGCGTTCTGTGTCTATACCTTGTTAGTAGATGCCCTGTGAGTGCATTGTGTGGGGGAGGCCTTCCTTTTTGTTTACTTAGCTCTTCTGATCACCGGACGCTGTCACTGTATAACCAGACTGTAGTTGGTTGTGTAACTCTGAGCCGCCATCTCCACTATGGATGGTCTGACAGGTATACTCTGTGCTGCCATTAGATATCTGTGTGTGCAGTCTATTGAGTCTCCCCCCTGTGTCCCTTTCTGTTCTTCATGCTCTCTGTCTCTCCAGCGAGACGTCTCTCTCAGAACATGGCGCATTTGGCTCAGGATCTCGGCCCGGCATTTTTCCAGAAGCAGCAGCTTGATGCCTCCATGGCTGACACCTTCCTGGAACACTTGTGTCTGCTGGACATTGACTCGGAGCCCTTAACTGCTCGGAACACCAGCATCATCTGCACCATTGGTAATCAGTGAGAGATCCCTTCTATATCAGAAATCCTTAGTGCTATGGCATCCCCCAAATCTGTGTACATTCATATTATACCCTTCTGCATTTAAAAACTTTATTTCTAGTTTTGTAAATATTACTCTTACTAATAAATTAAATGGTTGAAGGAACATTGAGGGACACCTTGAGTCTGGAGGACCTCCATAGCTTATCGGAGGACTTACTTCCAGTCTCAGGACTGATCCTGGACCAGTCTCTCAGGTCCCCTGTAGGGGTTAAGAGCCAAAGTTACTGAGGGACCTAATCTTGCCCTTACTGCTCTGTTTATCCCAGGCCCAGCCTCCCGATCAGTGGACATGCTGAAGGAAATGATCAAGGCTGGAATGAACGTTGCCAGATTAAATTTTTCCCACGGGACCCACGAGGTGAGCCGGTAGCAGCAGCTTGTCAGAGGGTATATTGAATAGATCTAGTGAGATCTCTCGAGTTACTAAACAACTTGCCTTTCCCCAGTACCACGCCGGCTCCATTAAGAATGTGCGCGAGGCCACCGAGAGCTTTGCGGTCAACCCCATGTTCTACCGGCCTGTAGCCATCGCGCTGGACACCAAGGGACCTGAGATCCGCACCGGGGTCATAAAATCGGTGAGCCTTTTATTTCAGCCCAATTAGCAATAGAATTTAATAGCTTGATACTTTGAAGCTATAGACGATTAATACTCAAGACACCCCCCAAAATCACACTTACAATAAATGTTTGCCAGCATCTGAATTTGTTGCCTCCTGCTGTATGTGATCGTGTGACTTGGGTCATTAAACCCCATACAAACCATAAACCAAACTCTCTAGGTGTCTTAAAGCTGCTTGGCTCGCGGCTGATGTTGGTTGTGGTCTTCCCCCAGGTAGATGTTTTTCCATGAATAGCTTCCGTTATTAACCTGTCAGTCCTGGGAACATGGCTCGAGCGCTAACCTCTCGTGTGCTGTATTTTCTCAGGGGGAGAACGCAGAGGTGGAGCTGGTGAAGGGTTCCATTATTAAAGTGGTGACGGATGAAGCTTTGTGCGACAAGTGTGACGAGAAGACCCTGTGGGTGGACTACAAGAACATCTGTAAAGTGGTGCAGGTCGGGGGCCGGATCTTTGTGGACGATGGTCTCATCTCTCTGCTGGTCACAGAGATTGGTGAGTCCCTGGGATGGGGGCGGGATATTATAGACACAATTGATAATTGTGTTGCAACCGATCAGCTTATTGGATGCTGAAAGCCATTATCTGGTTGCTATTGGCTAACGCAGTTCAGCTAACGCTATAATATTGTGTATACCGCTGTTCACCTGCGCTGACTTGGGAGCTCAGGTGGGATTAGTTGGCGCTTTCTTCCTGCCATTGTATCCAGCATTCCTCGTCCAGCGGCTTTATGGCACTCATGCTGGAACTAGGATCGCTGTTGGCGGTATGAGAATAGAATGCCCTCATATGTACATTGTCCTCAATGGTGGTCACCTGGGTGCAGTACTAGGGTAATACATTATCCACCTCTCGTATCTCCTGTGTCAGTAACTTATGTATGAAAGGAGAAATGGGACGATGCTGACATTATTTCTGCAGATGGTCACACTTCATGGCAATACAACTCCTAATATCAGCATTGAACTATTCTGCTATTTGTATTTGTAAATCCCTTCACATTGCCACCTGTCCTCACCCCCTGTTGCCCAAACTTACTTTTGGCGTTTATTCAATTAGAAAGCTTCTGTGCCCCTGGCTAATATCTGTTTGTCTGGATAATGACTATGTTGTTCCTGAATGAGTTAGGGCTCAAAGAGGACTGGATTAGATATCACCCATATGAGGTTGTGCGCTCTGGACAGAGGTGGAGACCAGATAAGGGGGAGGAACAGGGTAAAGTAGATTGAATTGATTGATGGTGGAGCCTGTCTTTCTCTCTCCCGGAAGGCCTGGATTACTGTCTGGCGGAGGTGGAAAATGGTGGTAATCTGTGCAGCAGAAAGGGGGTCAACCTGCCTGGGGCTGAAGTGGATCTTCCTGCGTTATCTGAAAGGGATCGCTTGGACCTAAAGTTTGGGATTGAGCAAGGAGTAGACATGGTGTTCGCCTCGTTCATCCGCAAGGCGCAAGATGTTGTGTCTATCCGCCAAGAGCTGGGGGAAAAAGGACGAGACATTCGTATCATCAGCAAGATTGAAAACCACGAGGGTGTGAAGAGGTGACTGTAGTCTAGAATACTCATGTATGTTCTCTGTACTATGGTACCCACTCCTAAGCTCTTCTGTCCTTTCTGCTGAAGGTTTGATGAGATTCTGGAGGCCAGCGATGGTATTATGGTGGCTCGTGGAGATCTTGGGATTGAGATTCCCGCGGAGAAAGTGTTTCTAGCGCAGAAGATGATGATTGGAAGGTGCAATCGAGATGGGAAACCGGTCATCTGTGCTACACAGGCGAGTATACTGTAGGGCTTGGACCACTTTGGTGAGAAATCCAGACTGTGCACTCTGCTGGCCACATGGGATAAACTAGTGTGGTAGTCTCCTGCCTAGTAAGGTGGTACTAGCTGTATATACTGAACCCCACACTCCCTCCTTACAGATGCTGGAGAGTATGATCAAGAAGCCTCGTCCCACCCGTGCAGAGAGTAGCGATGTGGCCAATGCTGTTCTCGACGGTGCAGACTGCATCATGTTATCTGGAGAAACCGCCAAGGGCCTGTATCCTGTGGAGTCTGTTCACATGCAACACGCGGTGAGATATATCCATCACCATGTGTTCTCCTGGCTTGAGTTACACACCAATAGTTCTCTCCAGATAAAAAACTGTTACAGGGAAAATCCTACTTATAGGGAGTGGAGACTGTACACGTCACATGGGATATAGACTGTTCATGTGACATGTTAGACTCGCCATATGACTTGCTAGCCTGATATCTGTGTTATTCTCCATGTCACCCAGAACAGAGTGTAAGGAGCTGGGGTGGTGGTTGAGCTGGGGTGGAGTCCCTCCACATTTAATCGATTACTGAATGGCTGTTGCATACCTGCGGTGTGTACAATGTGCTAGATAACGTTATGTCTGCTGTATATATTCAGCATCTGCCACTAATACCATTTCATTCATGGGCCCCAAAGAATATTCTGTTAATCCTGATGGTGACGGTGTTCTCTCTTCCCAGATTGCTCGCGAGGCTGAATCCGCTATATATAACCAGCAGTTGTTTGAAGAGCTGCGCAGAGTGACCCCTCTGACTCAGGACCCAACAGAGGTGACTGCCATTGGTGCGGTGGAGGCTTCATTTAAATGCTGTGCCGGAGCAATAATTGTCCTCACCACTTCTGGCAGGTGAGGTGTCCAAGTGACGAAATCTCCCCTGTCTCCATCTACACAACGTGGTGGTCGGACAGGATGGGTCATTCTACTCTTTCGATCCTATAGGATCTACTTGTGTTCTAAGTTTTCATCCATTTGTCTACTAGGTCAGCTCAGCTTCTCTCTCGTTACCGCCCTCGTGCTCCCATCATTGCTGTAACTCGGAATGATCAGGTAGCACGACAAGCTCACCTGAACCGTGGTGTGTTTCCAGTCTTGTACCGGGAGGCGCTGCATGACGCCTGGGCTGATGATGTTGACCGAAGAGTGCAGTTTGGCGTTGAAATTGGTGAGACTGGACTGGATCTGTCCATAGTATTTGGCGACTCTAACATACTGTAGTACTGACTGTCTTTAATATGGATAAGTGTTGGAGATGGGGTGGGCCTTAAGCTAGGTTGATGTGCTCAACCAAGTACGAGAGCTGGGCAGGTGTTTGGGGTGGTATATGGTCTTTCTGTAAGTGCATTGGATCTTCCCCCATCTCCTTCCAGGTATGAGCGTTTCTCATCCGGTGTCTCCATAGGAGAAAAGGCAGATCTACCAGGAGGTCTATGTAATGAGTATTTCCCCCCACCCTTTAACATCTGCTCATTGTCTTGCAGGGAAGGTTCGAGGATTTCTCCATAAAGACGATATTGTCATTATCCTGACTGGTTGGAGACCAGGGTCTGGTTATACAAATATCATGCAAGTGGTGAAAGTTTCCTAGAGGAAGAGCAATTATTTTACCTGCTGACCAAACCTTCAGAGCTAGCACTTCATATGTACAATCAGAAGGAGATGGTCACATTAAACATTCCTACAGCTTTATCTTGTGTGTGTCTCTTCCTTATGCCTTTCCCTTCTCATCCTATGAAGTTACCCTATCTCCTGCACCCTCCCTCCTCGGCTTAACAGCAACAAGATGATTTATAGTGGTTTTAAAGAGGATTTACCGGATGCCAGATTAATGGCCAATAACTTGTTTCCACAGCACATTCTGGAGTGGACAGTGAGATGCTGTCACCCATCTAAACACCTTCAATATCTGGATCAAGTGTCTGACTATTGGGAGTGGTAGAAGGGTCCCTAGAATATACAGTACTATTCTGTGGCCTAATGTGTGTACCTAGATGCTCATGTGTGCATACAGATAGACCTCTCTTCCTGTTACCCATAGAGCATGATTGACCTTATTTCAGACCGGGTGACTGTGTAATCTCTTTAAATCAGAATACAGCTAAAGCCAGCTGTGAATATGGCACTATGCACCAGGGATTATGGGTAATCTGCCACAGACACAGCTGCCCACATTAAATATCTCCAGATCATGGGACAGGGTCACTGTTAATATACCCTCATTATAACGTGCCGCTTCTGGGTGGGAGATGGGATCTGTGTGCAGCGACCAGCACAACCCTGTCTTCAAGAGCTAGCAACAGGCTTCAGGATTTGTCTGTAGAAACAAGTGCAATAATAATGGCTCCAGAAAAACAGTTTAACTCACCTGTGCGTGATTAAAGGAACAACTGAACTGTTAGCTCTTGAGGACAGAGTAAAACAAACAGGGGTTAAAACAAGGCCAGGTGGTGGGCTAGAGATTGGGTTAGCCTGGAGGTCTTACATACACCACTGTACCCCCGAAGCCCCCTGCAGAGACTCTACTAGAGCTGCTGGCAAGAGAGGGGTAAGACGTGGCTACTGGGAGATTTTGGACTTACTTTGACCCTTGTGCTCTCTGGAAAGTATAGAGCCTAAAAAACAACATACCCGGCCTTGGGGGTGAGCAGAAATGGGGAAAGCTTCACCCTGTTCATTAGCCAGAAGTGACCACCAAGGAAAGTTCCATTTGTGAGCGGAAAAATGGGTCATGTTACATAGGTTGTGGTTTGATTGCTAATTTGGGAGTGCTTTAGTTGAATTGTTGTTGGATGATATGGGAACCAGCAGCTGGATTGTAAAACGAATGTTTCAGGTGACTCTAATCGTCATGCTGGTGGGTATAGCTGGAGATTGCATAAGTACGATGTATGAGCAGCACACGATGAATCAACAGTGCCCAGACCAGGAGTAAGCACACGATTCCACCTCGGTTACTATGACCTTAATTAATAAAACAGGACACTGTAAAATGCTTTGATTCACGAAGGTGGTAAAACAAATAAACTTTTGCTCAAATTTAAGTTCTAAACGCTGTGAAATAATTACTACTTTCTGTTGAGTCTTCTAGCAATGAATTTTGGTAATAATGACCAGTCAGGGGAGGAACCTCCTTGGAGAAATAGGACACAATGGAAACTAAGAAATTGGGAACCGCAGAGCCTGCAGCCAAAGCGCGGTGGGAGGGGGAGGTTCACTGTAAAATATCTTGTCTCATATATTGAAATTTGCTTTTCAGCATCTGGAATAAATGCGGTAATTTCTATGCATTCAATATGAGTCAATGTGAACTTTTCACCTGAAGACCACGGCCAGCTCCCCTTCTCCCTTCTGAACATTCCAGCCTATCTTTCTTTACATTCTGGCCCTGAAGCAGTCACGGTGTTGTGGTAAAAATAAAGAGGCGTCCAATTGTTTTCTTCTCTTTATTTACATAACCTGTTTACAAACAAACTTTTCTATGTACAGTACAAAAGAAAAGTCTGATTTCTCCTCTCCGTCCACAACTTCCATCCTGATGCCACCCTACCCTTCCCCCACCAATAAGATCTACCTAAACTTTCATCCAAGTAGTGACCCATTTACCTCCCAACAGTACCATACAATATCTTCTCTTCAACTTCATCCATATAACGTCCCCACCACCATCCAATCAATACATTGGCTCCTCTTCAATTCCCAGCCATAAGATGTCTCCTCACCTTCCAGCTAACATCCCCGGCTCCCTCCCAGTTATAAGACTTCTCATCCTCTGCCTTAACGTCCATCCATATGACAGAATTACCTTTATCGCAGATGTAAGATGTCTCCTTGGTCTCTACCTGAACTTTCATCATTAAAATACTCCTCATCTCTCACCCAACAATAAGATGTCCCCTCATTCTCTATCTTCATGTACAGTTTAGACACCTTTAATCTGTCAAACATCCCAGAAACTGGATTTCTCCTCAATCTCCACTCAATGTAGAATTCAGTCGATTATCTGAAGAAGCCTCAAAAACTTGTTCCAGTAGTAAGATGGCCCTTATTTACAGTAATATATAATATGGTATTATTCTTTACATTTCATAAGGTCTTCTACAATGGACATGTGTCACCTCGAGATGTAGCGTGTAGGAAGCCTAAATCATGGGTTTACTCTCTAATATAGTTGATAACGGAACTTCTCGCGACCAAATGAAGACCCACATTTATAAAGTGCTAATGAATTGTTAAAAGGGATTTCTATGTTGCATATATGAGGTTAGTCAAATATGAAATGTGTTCACTTCTATTTCTACAAATTTCAGTTTATTCAACTGTGATTTATGCTAAATACTTTGAAGTTGATGACCAAAATTGTGTCTTTTATGACATCGCCTTTTACAAATGAAATGACCTAAAGACGTGCATGAAGAGAGGAACCCGTCACATTGAATGGGAGACAACAGAACTAGCAAGCTGGTCACATGCCTTAACCGTTTGGAGATGACCATACCTGCAGCTTGTCATGTGATGTTAGAGGGGTCACAGACCTGTTTGCACCCCTGTATATGATCTAACTTCTGTGGCTGGGCTATATGTCGACAAGGGCCACAGGTCTTGCTGTTTTTACATGAATAGATTAACTGCTTCCACACATGTTTCTTCATGTCCTTATTGGCGTTCAGATGCCTGGTTTAGCGAATAGAGTGCACAATATGACTATATAACGCAACCAGGAGAGAAACTATCATCTCCCCTTGTCTACTGCTGCCAGTAGGACATGTGACATCATGTTGTGACGTGAACAAAGGTCAGACGAGTGCATTGAATATTCACGCCTTCTCCTATTGGCTTGTGGCTCCAGACATGGATGTATCTGCAAGGGTAAGAATGCATGGGATTGTAAATATTCACAGGCTACAAACACCAAGGAATCCCAAACCCAACAAGCGATCAGTTATGTTGTGGTATCACACCAGCAAGATTACCTTCCTACAGGAGGGCAGGGGTGGGGTGGATTACCATCAAAACGGCAAAAACAAAGAGGAAGCAGCACACTGAGTAATACTCCTAGTATGGAGTAGAACACAGGGTTTAGAATGGACCTCTAGTTATGAAAGTATGGAGCAAATATCTGGGTACAGCAAAGAACACCTCTTATGGTGTTATTACACTGGTTTGGGGCCCAAACATCTCTAGATAGGCAGAAGGGTCTAAGTAGGGGTTAGAACATTAAGTAGCAGGGCACTATGAATTAAGTATATCTACAGTATGAACTAGAGCTCAGTATACCCAGTAGAGATTTTGGTACTTGAATTTTAAAGTATGAAGGGAGTAGAGTGGAGTAGAGCTCTTACTTGAATTAAAGCTCTCAGTCTGTGGTAGAACATTGGGAACAGTAAAGTAGAGCTTTATCTATGAAGTATTGAGGAGATCTCTATGAAGTAGAACATCGGATATAGTGGAATAGAACTATGGAGGATATCTCTAACTGAATTAGAGATCTAGCTTTGAATTGGAGACCCTAGAATGTGGTATAACATTGGGTATGGTCAATATGAGTTCTATGTATGGAGCGGATCTCTAACCATGAATTAGAGATCTTAATATGTGGTAGAATATCGGGTAAGGTGAAGTAGAGCTCTAGCCATAATTTAGAGATCTTAGTAGGTAGATCATGTGGTATGTTGGAATAGAGTCTTAGTTACAGAGGAGAGCTCTAGCTTTAAATTGGAGATCCTGGAATGTCGTTGAACATTGGATATGATGTAATAAAGCTCTAGGTATGGAGAAGAGTTCTAGCTGCGAATTAGACAACTTGTACGAGGTATGAGGACCGTTGGATATGGTGAATATGAGTTTGAGTTATGGAGCGGATCTGCAGACATTAATTGGAGATCCTAGAATGTGGTAGAACATTGGGTAGGATGGAGTAGAGCTCTACTATGAATAAGAGATCTTAGAATGGGGTAGAATATTGGGTAAGGTGGAGTAGAGCTCTAGCTATGACTTGGAGATCTTAGAATGGGGTAGAACATTTGGTAAGGTGGAGTAGAGCTCTAGCCATGACTTGGAGATTTTAGAATGTGGTAGAACATTGGGTAAGGTGAAGTAGAGCTCTAGCCATAACTTGGAGATCTTAGAATGTGGTAGAACATTGGGTAAGATGGAGTAGAGCTCTACTATGAATAAGAGATCTTAGAATGGGGTAGAATATTGGGTAAGGTGGAATAGAGCTCTAGCTATGACTTAGAGATCTTAGAATGTGATAGAACATCATATGCATGGCGAAATAGAGTTCTGGTTATGGAGGAGACCTCTAAGTTTGGTCTAAAACATTGGTTAGAGAGATCTTAGTAGGTGTGGAATAGAGATTTTGGTATGGAGTAGAATTCTACAACACTGGGCAGAGTAGTGATCTTAGACTGGGTATACAGAAAGGGTCTAGGTATGGGATATGATTGCTCTGTTAAATAAAGGGAAACAATAGGAAGAAGAGAGAATTTGCACAAGAACAGATGAAAAGAAGTATTTTAAAATAAACAGGCCGGAATTTTCCCATAAGGCAGATGAGAGCAGTCTACAATAGCGAGAGCACATTACAAAGGTATGAAGTATGAGTCTACACTGAAAAGGTAGGAGGTCCAGGACATGTCTATTTTGGAGGAAATAGGAAGAATCTATAGGAAAATAAACACAAAATAGCAAGGTGACTTTCATGGGATCAACTGAGGAGCCAGAAATGAGGAATTGTTTGGAGACCTTGGAGAGGAAGGGAATGGAGTAATGATGGAAGAGTCTTGGAGGGTACAAGACGAGTACTGAAAGGCAGGATTTAACAGTGCAAAACAAAATTCACTGTTGGTTCAGTGCAACATAAAAAATTGTAAAGTGAATCTCCTTTTCGCCATTGAATTATCGATGCGCCACAACCTAATTGATATAGTCTACTAAACTTCTTCTAGCTGGACTGGCGAGGGATATTTTTCCCAGAGCCCCTCGAGTTCTGCTCTGAGTCCCAGCCAAAAGACGTGGCTGTATGACACAGCTGAGTGGGCCGTGAGTGGGAGGACCAATCACATGCCACTATAAACAGACTGAGGCTTGCGATTGGTTCTCCCGCTCACATCTGTCCTCTGCCTCCATGGAGTAGAAGCCGCAGTATGCTTCATTTCAGTTCAGGAACGATATTTCCTTTTGGGAAGATTAATGAAATGAGATAAAGGGGTGGATTGTTAGGAGTGTTCCTAGCTGTGTGGAGGGGCATATGGCTGTTTACATTCTGAATGTTGCATCAGCTCAGAGGTACCAAGAACTGGTCTCGTCCTATATTGTTGAGCTGTATCTTGCACCAGTTGTATGTCCACAGTGAGGATCATTTCTAGTCGCACTTTACCCGATGTAAACCACAGGCCGCCTCGATGTCTCCTCCCTCTCATTATCCATTTAATCCATGAATAAGACTCAACAGAGCAGTAATGTCTTGGCACACTTCTAGGTTGCACGACGGGATCTTAGTGTTGCAAGTGACAGGAGAAAAGGATAGAAAGAGAAGCCAATACTAAGAGTAACATCTACAGAAGAGAAATCTACCCTGGTGGGAGAGTCAGTGACATCGGAGCTTCCACAGGACACTGGGACTCACTGACTGAATACAAGTGGTTGGCAGGTACAATTATGTTGGATAATTGACCCAAGACGTCTTAGTGGTCTGCGTGTGCACATCCAATGGAACAGAACAGTTCTCTGGTAATGGTCCTGCTCAGCAAATATCTCCATTGCATGAGTGCCAAGACTAAGAACCCCAACACTGGAAGTGGTATAAGCTGGGCACAGGCAGAAAACCCCAACGATAGATGTAATACAAATCAGAGGTGGATGGCAAATTCCAGTCCTGGAAGTGATGTTTGTTGGGGGCAGATAGAAAATCCCTGTACTGGAAGTGAAGTATGGACATGGCAACCTGTGGCGCTCCAAGTGTTTTGAAACTTCAAGCCCCAGCAAGCTTTGCCAGTAGATAGCAAGCCGATAGCTGGCAAGGTATACTGGGACTTGTAGTTTCACAACACCTGGAGAGCTCCAGGAAAATTGGGAATTAAGATTGATGCAATGTGTAGGACACAGTGAACCTAGTCCTAGGTGCAACATACAGCATGGAAGGGTTTGTGGTGGGTGGGGGGGATTTTACAGTTAAGCCTTTTTCATGGTCATGGAATCCATCTGGGCACACATCTCAACCTCTAATAGAAACAGGAGAAAACCTAAGCTTGCAGAGACACATTGTTACTGTAGTAGACCTGATAGGACTAATCTTTGGGCGATTAATAGGACACATAAACAAGGGAGGGACATGGAAGACCCAGTACACACCTCACAGGTAGGTTCCATAAGCCACTTTCTCCGTGACACTGGTCCTCACTTGTGGTTCCACAAATTCTAGAATGGCTGCCTGGAACAAGCTCTGAGGACTCAGAAGAACTAAGGGGAATCCACTTTTCTTCATAAGTTAGTCTAAACCCTCCACCAAAAGACCGTCCAGAGACTCATATGTAAAGCGCTTTATTCCTTGTTTATAAAGCTAAGCATAGTGTGTAAGGCATAATTACTCTCAATCCGTGCTGACAACTTCTTTCCTTTCCACAGCGGTTGGTGTCACTGACTCAGGGAAAATGTGCTTGAGCCAAATGTTGGTCTTCTGCATGGGTAGAAGGTACATAAGACACTGGTACGTTAGCGGACAGACTTGGGACACATATTGAGCTTCTGCTTGACTCGGGGAATTATTGGACAGAATATTAGGACTCAGCAATTGTGGTGTTGTTAAACTGGGAGACTCCAGAGGATCAGGCTATGTTTTCACCTCATGTCTGGTTCCTGCATGAACTAGAAGATGGTTGGGTTCTATGTTGGTCTTTTGAAAGAGTCAATTGCTTCGGCCTCTCTTCACATGTTGGATGGGAGCTTCGGTTTGCTAATGTCCACTTCGGGGCTGAAAGCTACTGATCCCTTGCGTGATGGTGCTGGTTGTCGAGATGTAGTAACAGGAGACTGAGGAGTAACTGAGCCACTGACTGATCCAGACAGGATGAGAGACCCTGAAGGCACCTGCTGAGAAGAGGGCTTGACAATCAGTACGGATACAGAAGGCGAGGATTTATTAGTAACAGCCCCCGGGGAGTCTGCAGCTTGTGGGGATGCTGCACTGTCCTGCTGTTGGGCTGCTTTGTTGGGCAGTGAAGGCTGAGAGGCTGAAAGGAGACGTACATCCTGTGATAGTCTGCCAATAGGAAGTCCTTGTATGCTTCTGTGTTTGACAAGATACTGGGGGGAGCTCGTTGCTTGCTGCATGAGAAGAGAGATGTGAGAACCACTGGCTCTGGACAGACTATAGTGCAGAGTCCTCCCAGAAAGTTGCCCCAAGACAGCATGAGAGCTCGTAAGTCCTGCTGATTGCTGCAAGACAGAGGTTGATGCAGAAGTCCCCCGAGATCGGGATAGTTGCACTTGTGAAGCCATAAGTGGTTTTGCAAGGACTGGATAATCCACTCTCTGTATTTGGCATAGCTGTAAAGGAGACACCGCAACACCTGGCTTCTGGACACCACGTGGAGAAGAGGGAGTGATGCCAACTGGAGTCTGCAAGTGAGACTGGACACCAGATGGAGAGCTCACAGAGGTGGGTCGGGACACTCCAACATTGGGCTGGGACCTTCTTGCCTGGCGGCTGGTATATGCAGTCTCCGGTAAGGAAGAGGGTGGCAGGAAGACGTGTGCATGAAGGTTTTGCTGATGGGTGAGTGCAATGGCCACATTTGTGGTGGCGGCAGCAGTTTGAAGGGGAGCATGAACCAGGGGCTCCCAGATGAGAGTCTTATTGAGGCCGGGGTCCCTCATCGTCCCTAGTGCCTGTAGATCCTGGAAGTTATGCGCCATGTCTTGATCGTGCTTCACAATCTGCTGAATGATCTCATTATTCACAGAGCCACTGCTGTTCTCCGCACGTTTACGCAGGAGGATAGAGTTCTTCTTACCTAAGGGCAAGACGGACACAAGGAAAGGAACGTGATGCTGGGAGGGAGCTGGCGGTGAGAGCGGAGACAGCTGATACAAGGTACAAGAGCTTGGTTAAGAGGTAAATATGGAAGAAGGTATACATACTTGTGGAATAACGATAGGAGAAGGGTAATATAGAATTTGGGGGAAACAGACAGAGGGCAATAAAGAAAATGAGGATTCAAGAGAATGATGCTACAGAAAATAAGAAGAGGGTAATAAAGCTAGGTTACAATGATAGTAAATAGAGATAGGTACAAAAGAAGGGCGATACAGAAAATGGGGGATAAACAAGACAAGTCAGGATACATACATATATGTGTGTGCGTTATGTATCACTGTGTCCAAGGTTCATTAACTAGTGCGTTTCTTTGTACCCACCAATCCTATCTAGCCGGTCCATGGCCACAGACTCGAACGCTCGACGCATCATTGGATATTCCTCGAGGACCTCGTTAAAGTTGTCCACAGACAGAGAGTAGAGGCGACAATATGTGTCAGCGCGCACACTGGCCGTCCGACGTCCACGGGTCAGCAGGCAGATCTCTACAGGTCACAAACGTGTGTGTCAGTTTTTTCATCATACAAACCACCGTTGTCTGAGACTCAACCGACCAGGAACAAGATGAGAAGGACACGTCTCAGCCCCACCACACCACATTCTGTCCCCATTTTAAAATATTCTGGAGGAGGGATATGATTGGAGATGCCCATACACCTGAATTGGTGGAATCTGTGAGCTACACACTTTTTAGAAGGAATACTACACCATTAGGAACATATAGAGTGAACCTCAGTTAATGTAAACCTTTTCCCAGATACATAAATAAGGCAGTTCATTCTTTCTGGGCACTCACCTCCAAAGTATGACCCATCGGAAAGCTTAGTTTCTTTGCTGCCCCGGGTCAATATGCTGACTACCCCGTGTTGGATGAAATACATCTTTTTACCCACAGTCCCTTCACGAATGATGTAGTCAGTCGGCTGGAAGACCTCAAAGCGAAGCTTTGTCAGCATGGCAGTCACGAAGTTGGGGTCAGCATTGGCGAAAAGCGGCATATTGGCTACGAGGTTCCGGCAATTAAAATTAACAATTTCCTTAATAAAAAATAAAAAATATGGTTATTGGGAGAATGATATGATGAGTAGAGAGGAGTGACCCATTGGGGAAAGAAATGGGGTGAAATGGAGAACTCACAGTTCAGGGACGGTGATGGGAGGTGATAATGGAGTATTCCCACCTCAGGGACGTGGAGTAATGTCTTACCACAGGGAAGTGACATGAGGTAATAGTGGAGTATTGGCTTACAATAGGGAAGTACTTACTTCTTTAAGCGGCTCACTAAGTTCCCCTAGAATGTTTTCCTCATCGAACATTTTGCCCTGGTAACGATGCTCGTAATACTCATGAATCCTCTGTCGGGTATCTGGGGGCAGTTTGTGAAAGGACATGTACTGCTCCACCTGCTTATACTGTGGGATACAGAGAGGAAACGTGGGATCAGTATACAGGTAGTACCCTCCTTTCTTTCCTCAGTCTCTCTTTTGGTCTATGCTCTGCTCACCTTCTCCTGGTACTGACGCCGGGAAGAGTCCAGAGACTGGATGAGAGCTGTGGCGTGGCCGATAAACATGGCATAACACGTGGCCCCCACGATCATACTGAGCATGGTAAGCCACACGTCAGTCATTCCTTCCGGCGCCTGCTGTCCGTACCCAATGCACAGCATGTGACTCATGGCCTTGAAGAGCGCGTGAGAGTACTGCTTGCCCCAGGAGGCGTTCTGGTAAGGAGAGACATGGAGTCAGTGACTGGACCATGAGAACACGGAGCCAT
Source organism: Mixophyes australis (assembly GCA_036250195.1). Taxonomy (NCBI): domain Eukaryota; kingdom Metazoa; phylum Chordata; class Amphibia; order Anura; family Limnodynastidae; genus Mixophyes; species Mixophyes australis. The sequence goes on from JAVHZZ010000012.1 coordinate 93,054,161, forward strand.
GCTGGATGGTGGGGGCGCATTTTGCAATATCAACTCCCACAAGTCTCAGCTTTCTCAGGTGCAACATGGGAGACAGAATGTCAGCTCTGCAGAGCCACAGGGCTGCCAATGGCTGTCCAAATAGATATTCAGATTGGGCCTGATTTTTCCATACATATATTAATTTTACTAAACATGCTTATTACTGGCGTGTCCTGGGCTACATGCTATTTTAGAAGTGTCATGCGACTAACAAACTTCTTACCATGTTTTTTAACATACCATTTTTATATGTTAATTATGATTTAGAACATACTCTTTATACAACCTGCATTAGCACAATAAACCAAACCTTATACTTTCTAGGCAGTATACATGCCCTTGTCATGTGTCACATGCAGTAAGCATGCACTGCTATCCCTTACATACATACGACATGCCAGCTGTAATTTTTGAAGTTCACTTGCTATATGTGCTCCTGCACACGCTACATGCAATGAATGCAGTCATACGTTAAGCATGCTCCATCATACATTCTAGCACTTCTATGTTCCGGCAATATTGCATGCAGTAGGCGTGCTCTTGCAGATCTCCATACCTACAGCGACATGAAATGGGAAAAACCTCACGGCAGCTGAAAAACGCATCTGTTAATTGTCCGCATGTCAATCATATGTGCAAGTCTAGTACATATCATGTGTCTGTGATGTGTACTGCTGCTACTGGGACTACGGAGTGGCCCTACAGGAATCCAGTTACTAGTCTGCGGGGCCACATTAAAGTCTCATGCACGGGTTCCCTATCTCACCGCGTGACGGCAGCGTGATACGTGTGATCATGTAGCGCTTCACATGTAGAAGATTAAGGGATTCATTTACCAAACTCGGATAATACATTAGACGAACAGTTTTTTTTTGCAATCCTTTTGTTGGAAATAAAAATAAAGGCATCAGTACATTATATCGAACTTACTAATAACAGATGGAAATCAGACATATTACAATAGAATACAGTATTCTCACTATAATAGGATAGCAGAGAAACCCAAAACTGGGGGGTGGGGGGTTCAGCTGATTCTCGCTATATCAGGGAAACCCATGAACGGGGGGGAGAGGGGGTTGGGAGAAACCCAGGATGTGGCAGTTCAGGGAGTACTAGAGTTTAGTGGTAGAGGTGTAGAATAAGGTATTAGAAGTATAGGAAGCAGCAGTACCAGGTACAAGGAGTATTAGAAGCATGTACAGTATAGTATATACAGGTAGGAAGTGTCAGCAGTAATAGAGGAAGTACAGCAAGTACTAGAAGTATGTATGTAGGTGTCTCTATATGCTCCTGATGCTATATATACACCTGCGGTGTTTCCCTGTGACTCTGTAACTGAGTAACGGGGCAATGAGTCACTAATGAGTCTCAGCTGTAATGTGATAACGAGATGACATAATATCCTCTCTGGAGATAAAGGGTTACAGAGTGATCGCTGACAGCTGCGGCCTCAGAACTATACCCGGCAGACACGACTCTATCCGACATCACATATAACCGCATGGTATGGTCCAACAGCCCCAATGTGTTATATAAGAGACATCACATATATAACCACATGGTATGGTCCAGCAGCCCCAATGTGTTATATAAGAGACATCACATATATAACCACGTGGTATGGTCCAACAGCCCCAATGTGTTATATAAGACACATCACATATATAACCACGTGGTATGGTCCAACAGCCCCAATGTGTTATATAAGACACATCACATATATAACCACGTGGTATGGTCCAACAGCCCCAATGTGTTATATAAGACACATCACATATATAACCACGTGGTATGGTCCAACAGCCCCAATGTGTTATATAAGAGACATCACATATATAACCACGTGGTATGGTCCAACAGCCCCAATGTGTTATATAAGAGACATCACATATATAACCACGTGGTATGGTCCAACAGCCCCAATGTGTTATATAAGAGACATCACATATAACCACATGGTATGGTCCAACAGCCCCAATGTGTTATATAAGAGACATCACATATATAACCACATGGTATGGTCCAACAGCCCCAATGTGTTATATAAGACACATCACATATATAACCACATGGTATGGTCCAACAGCCCCAATGTGTTATATAATAGACATCACATATATAACCACGTGGTATGGTTCAACAGCCCTAATGTGTTATATAAGACACATCACATTTATAACCACATGGTATGGTCCAACAGCCCCAATGTGTTATATAAGACACATCACATATATAACCACGTGGTATGGTCCAGCAGCCCCAATGTGTTATATAAGAGACATCACATATATAACCACGTGGTATGGTTCAACAGCCCCAATGTGTTATATAAGAGACATCACATATATAACAACATGGTATGGTCCAACAGCCCCAATGTGTTATATAAGACACATCACATATATAACCACGTGGTATGGTTCAACAGCCCCAATGTGTTATATAAGAGACATCACATATATAACCACATGGTATGGTCCAACAGCCCCAATGTGTTATATAAGACACATCACATATATAACCACGTGGTATGGTCCAACAGCCCCAATGTGTTATATAAGAGACATCACATATATAACCACATGGTATGGTCCAACAGCCCCAATGTGTTATATAAGAGACATCACATATAACCACATGGTATGGTCCAACAGCCCCAATGTGTTATATAAGAGACATCACATATATAACCACATGGTATGGTCCAACAGCCCCAATGTGTTATATAAGACACATCACATATATAACCACATGGTATGGTCCAACAGCCCCAATGTGTTATATAATAGACATCACATATATAACCACGTGGTATGGTTCAACAGCCCTAATGTGTTATATAAGACACATCACATTTATAACCACATGGTATGGTCCAACAGCCCCAATGTGTTATATAAGACACATCACATATATAACCACGTGGTATGGTCCAGCAGCCCCAATGTGTTATATAAGAGACATCACATATATAACCACGTGGTATGGTTCAACAGCCCCAATGTGTTATATAAGAGACATCACATATATAACCACATGGTATGGTCCAACAGCCCCAATGTGTTATATAAGACACATCACATATATAACCACGTGGTATGGTCCAACAGCCCCAATGTGTTATATAAGACACATCACATATATAACCACATGGTATGGTCCAACAGCCCCAATGTGTTATATAAGACACATCACATATATAACCACATGGTATGGTCCAACAGCCCCAATGTGTTATATAAGACACATCACATATATAACCACGTGGTATGGTCCAACAGCCCCAATGTGTTATATAAGACACATCACATATATAACCACGTGGTATGGTCCAACAGCCCCAATGTGTTATATAAGACACATCACATATATAACCACGTGGTATGGTCCAACAGCCCCAATGTGTTATATAAGACACATCACATATATAACCACGTGGTATGGTCCAACAGCCCCAATGTGTTATATAAGACACATCACATATATAACCACATGGTATGGTCCAGCAGCCCCAATGTGTTATATAAGTGACATCACATGTATAACCGCATGGTAACCCCCCATTTATAACATACTACATGGCAGACCCCTCCTGTATAATACATGCTTGCAATTTGCTTTTAAACCGTGACTTCTCCATATATCCCATAATGATGGTATAATGATACTACTGGCATTATATGCAAATGAGAGGGAGGAACCAGAACAAACATTTACAGTCTGCCGCCAGGGGCGACAGTGGCCATTCTCACCCCCTTTAGAAGCTGCCATAAACCCAACGTGGTAAATATCACTGATTTCCAGAAAATGGTCATTGTGCGCCCCCATGTTGCCTGAGACAGCTGCCACATCACTCCCATGCTGGTCCTCATGGGCTGTAGTATTATAAACGTCCTACACCAGCAGCAACCAGAATACTCTTCTGTATCTTAGGTATAGCCCTGTGACATCTATATGGGAGGGTGATGAGTGACTAAACTCCAGAATAACTTCCAGGAAAGAGATTGGAAACACCGGCAGCTCCCAGGACGTTACACCCCGGTATCCTGGCTACATCCAGGGGTCCTCTCTCCCGTGTTATTATTGGGGCTCTCCTGTGACAGTCACCAGCCGGAGACGCAGACTGCTGAGAACATTGTGTGTTGGAGGGAACAAGAGACATCTGCCCAACGCTGATCAGCGACGAGTGTTTACAAGTGAACGGTGCCCAAATCATTGTTTTTGTGGCTGAGTCTCAATTTTCCCCCGCTCTTGGCCAAGGGATATTAACTCCTAGCGTGCGCGCGCTAGCATGAGACTGATAAGTAGAGAGAGATCACTCACCACCATCTTGCTGATGTAAACCCAGCAATCCTCTGGGAAATCCTGCAGCATAGGGACCAGGAACTGCAGACAGCCATCCCAGTGACACAGCAGCAACATCATCCCTATGAGATTGAAGATCCGAACCACCGCGCTAGCCAGGTCGTAGGTCATGTGGAAGATCTGGCCGACAAAAGAAAGATGCAGATCACACTTACATACATGACGATCAGATATGTTCTCCTCTAATATCATGTGTCAATCAAACACCGTCCCACCCATGTACAGATCCCCTGTGTTACATGACTTAATATTACTAGGGATGTATTTACCATACAGCCAACCTAAGTACATACCTAGGGCCAGGGCTGTATTTACATATAGGAAACCTAGCCACATGCCTAGGGCCAGGGCTGAATTTACTATATAGGAAACCTAGCCACATGCCTAGGGCCAGGGCTGTATTTACATATAGGAAACCTAGCCACCTGCCTAGGGCCAGGGCTGGATTTACTATATAGGAAACCTAGCCACATGCCTAGGGCCAGGGCTGAATTTACTATATAGGAAACCTAGCCACATGCCTAGGGCCAGGGCTGAATTTACTATATAGGAAACCTAGCCACATGCCTAGGTCCAGGGCTGTATTTACTATATAGGAAACCTAGCCACATACCTAGGGCCAAGGCTGTATTTACTACATAAGAAACCTAGCCACATGCCTAGGGCCAGGGCTGGATTTACTATATAGGAAACCTAGCCACATGCCTAGGGCCAGGGCTGTATTTACATATAGGAAACCTAGCCACATGCCTAGGGCCAGGGCTGGATTTACTATATAGGAAACCTAGCCACATGCCTAGGGCCAGGGCTGTATTTACTATATAGGAAACCTAGCCACATGCCTAGGGCCAGGGCTGTATTTACTATATACAGGCATGGCCAAAAGTTTTGAGAATGACACAAGAAATGGTTTTCACAAAGTTTGCTGCTTCTGTGTTTTTAGACCTTTTTGTCAGATGTTGCTATGTTATACTGAAGTAAAGTTACAAGCATTTCATGTCAAAGGCTTTTATTGACAATTGCATTAAGTTTATACAAACAGTCATTATTTGCAGTGCTGACCCTTCTTTTTGAAGACCTCTGCAATTCACCCTGGCATGGTGTCAATCAATTTCTGGGACACATACTGACTGATGGCCGCGCATTCTTGTCTAATCAATGCTTGGAGTTTGTCAAAATTTGTGGTTTTTGTTTGTCCACCCACCTCTTGTGGATTGACCACAAGTTCTCAATGGGATTAAGGTCTAGGGAATTTCCTGGCCATGGACCCAAAATTTCAATGTTTTGAGCCCTGAGCCACTTAGTATCCGCCTTATGGCAAGGTGCTCCATCATGCTGGAAAAGGCATTGTTCATCACCAAACTGTTCTTGGATGGTTGGGAGAAGTTGCTCTTGGTACCATTCTTTTTGCATGTTCTCAGGCAAAATTGTGAGTAAGCCCACTCCCTTGGCTGAGAAGCAACAACACACATAAATGGTCTCAGGATGCTTTACTGTTGGAATGACACAGGACTGATGGTAGCGCTCACCTTTCCTTCTCCGGACAAGCATTTTTCCAGATGCCCCAAACAATCTGAAAGGGGACCCATCAGAGAAAATTACTTTACCCCAGTCCTCAGCAGTCCAATCCCTGTACCTTTTGCAGAATATCAGTCTGTCCCTGATGTTTTTGGAGAGAAGTGGCTTCTTTGCTGGCCTTCTTGACACAAGGCCATCCTCCAAAAGTCTTCACATCACTGTGTGTGCAGATGAACTCACACCTTCTGGTGCCATTCCTGAGCAAGCTCTGCACTGGTGGTGCCCCGATCCCGCAGTTGAATCAACTTTAGGAGATGGTCCTGGCGCTTGCTGGACGTTCTTAGGTGCCCTGAAGCTTTCTTCATAACTATTGAACCTCTCTCCTTGAAGTTCTTGATGATCTGATATATGGTTAATTTAGGTGCAATCTTACTAGCAGCAATATCCTTGCCTATGAAGCCCTTTTTGTGCAGATAACCATGGTTTCCTTGCAGATAACCATGGTTAACAGAGGAAGAACAATGATTTCAAGCACAACCCTCCTTTTAAAGCTTCCAATCTGTTATTCTAACTCAATCAGCATGACAGAGTGATCTCCAGCCTTGTCCTCGTCAACACTCTCACCTGTGTTAATGAGAGAATCAGTGACCTGATGTCAGCTGGTCCTTTTGTGGCATGGCTGAAATGCAGTGGAAATGTTGTTTTTGGGATAAAGTTCATTGTCATGGCAAAGAGGGACTTTTAAATTAATTGCAGTTCATTTGATCACTCTTCATGACATTCTGGAGTATATGCAAGTTGCCATCATAAAAACTGAGGCAGCAGAGTTTGTGAAAAATAATATTTGTGTCATTCCCAAAACTTTTGGCCATGACTGTAGGCAAAATTGGTACATACCTAGGGACACTATTGTTCAAGGGGCAACATAGAAAAGGTTTTAAGTAGATTTTATTTATTGTTATTATGTGGAGACACAAACATTTTGGGAGCACAAGTTCTCGCAATGCTCAGGGAATTTTCAACTCGAAGACTTCTTATATCTCTCAGCATTTATACCCTCTGTCAATCATACCTGGATAGAGAGTATCTATCTATCTATCTATATATATCTATATATAAATATATGTATATACATACATCAGATCTGAACACATATACAGCAGACTAGTGAAAGCACTTCATGTCCGGTGAGTACATAAACATATGCCAACACTAGTTATGTGTTTTATAAAGGTAGAATCCTGATTCTGAGGCACAGTTATGGAACATATCCATAGAAATCTGTCTAGAATACATTCATTATATATTACCTCCTCCCATTGGTGGATGTATCGGATGAGCCGGGAGAGTCGAAGCAGCCGAAGAAGACTGAGGATTTTAGTAAACCTGACGATTCGGAGGGCACGGGCTGTCTTGTACACTTCAGAGTCCACACGTGTTTCCAGGTCCACAATGAGGAATATATAGTCCACTGGGATGGAAGACACGAAATCCACCAGAAACCAGGTCTTTAAATATTTCATCTTGATGGTGTGTGGATCCAGAATGATCTCTGTGTTGTCCTCAACCACAATTCCTGTTCGGAAATTCAGGACCAGGTCAGCCAAGAAAAAAGTGTCTGAGAGGACATTAAACACGATCCAGGGTGGGGTATTTTCATCCTTGAAAAATGTGATCCCCACTGGAAGGATTATCAGGTTCCCAACCATGAGGAGAAGCATAATTAGATCCCAATAAAACCTGAAGGAAGGGGAGAAGGTAGAAATGGAAAGGGGAGAAAAGTAAAGCAACAGTGAAGTCAATGAGGAAAGATATATGGACAAATGTAGATAAAGAGGACAGAAAGGTCAATGCTGTTTGGAGAGGTGGGATTCAATTTGATCAAAAATAGACATGAATTGCCCAAGACCTTTTTCTTTCCTTTCCTCAGCTCCAAGATCGCTACAACTTGCCATCCTCAGAAACATACAGATACTTGCAAATCAGACATTGGGTCAGAACTGTCTCTAGGACCCCCTACTCTCTTATTTTGCTCCCATCGTCTGTCATAAACAGACTGACAAAGGGTAGTGGTAGAGGTGGAATAACGTTTTGGTATCACTACATGTACTCACTGATTCCCCCTGCTAAAACTCCTGCACAAACCCAGTGGGACACGGATGTGAATTTAAGGCTCACTGAGCAACAATGGGAAAGAATTTATATAACTTCCTACCGTATGTCCAAATGCATTAACCATACAGAGATGCAGGTCAAACTTCTCAACCGGCTGTTCCTTACCCCGGAGCGGTTACACAGGTTCTGGCCAAGTCAATCAAAATTCTGCATCAATGTACCCAAATAGCCGATATTTCCCATGTTTTCTGGGCTTGCCCAGTGATTCAGCCGCTGTGGGGCGAGGTATTTGCTCTGATCTCAATTGTCTTAAAGACTCCGGTCGCCCTAGACCCAGCCCTGGCTCTTCTCCATGTCTACCCGACTTCCATTCCGAAGCACGACCGCTACCTCTTGGGCCATATATTGATACCTGCTAGAGCAGCAATAGCACAAAACTGGAAGTCTCAGGCCCCCCCAACCACTACCCAAATCATCTCTAAGATACAATATAGTTTTGAGATGGAAACAATAGATACGCCCTATTCCTCATCTGCATCAGCTCCCATCATGAGATGGTTTAGGTGGCATCACAGATGGCCCTGGGGCTCCTCAAGAGATTCCCAACTTCCCAGCAGCCCACTCCCCAGCGGCCCTCATAGTATCCCCCCAGCCTGTCGAGCAGTTCCAACCCCCTGATACCCCTTCCATGGTAGAAACATCTTCAGTAGGTCAAAATGAAGGTTGATATGTTTTGCTGTATCATTTTTTTTCTTTTACCACTAAATGTTAAATGTACATTGTTTATATAGTGTGCCTTATGTTACTCTAGTGATTCCTTTCCCCCTGCGCAGGGACCCCCTATGTGTTTTCCTTTGTTTGTATTCTTCTCTTCCGCTCTTTTTTTTTCTGTACCCCATATATCTTTAAAAATGTGCAATAAAAATATTGATGAAAAAAAAATAAAATAGACATGAAGAAAGACAATGTGAAGGAGAGGTGGAAAAGAATTGTATATGGAAGATATGGAGGAAAGAGGAGGAAAGAAACCTTAAAGCCACCAAAGATACATTTACACATTATATTTTCCACCAACATTCTGGTAATTTAAGTGAAAACAAATAAGGTGATTATGGGCCGTGACCACATAACAGTGACCCAGAGAGGCTTAATGGAGACCACAGTCCTCAGAACCCAATGTCGGCTCCTTGGGACCTTGGATCAGTCACTTTGTCCTCTAGTTTCCTAGACACCAAGATCTAGATGGTAAACTCTGCTGAGCAGAGAAGCTGTGTCTGACTAATTGTGTACCCAGCCCTGTGTGAAACCGTGTCAGGGCCAATCCAGTGCCTGAACGTTTTCATGGCTACTCACGAATGCTCACAAAATATCGTAGCTGTTGAAACCCATTACAACATATTAACACATTCGTGCAGTTGTCCCGAACTGTTAAATACATTTTCGGCTAAAGAGCTCCCCCCCTTTGTTGGAGATGTAACGCTCACGTGGGCTCCCAACTCCACATATGGTGGTCCTGCCCCAAGATGTCCCCATATTGGAACGAAATAATTAATCTTTCCAAAATGATTACGGTTGCAGATGTGCAGACTGACCCTGGTTTCTGACTCCGGTCCTTATCCAACATTCCCAACTCTTCATACAAAAATATCACTCCTTAAACACCAGAACGATGTAGCTAAATCTCTGAACCTGGTTCGTTGGAAGTCCCCAACACCTCCCACTATGTCTGGTTTACACGCATTGATTTTTACATGTGGATGGAAGACCTATTCCCTCGGCCAGTAACCAGACCTCTGAGTTGGTTGGAATTTAAAGGAACGGAAGACTAATGTACAAGATTGCTATCCTCTCTCCCACCGCACTGATGAGAGACCAATCTGTCAGTTTATTGCCAGTCCTATGAGCAGGGGCAGGCTGGGCTGGGGGGCATCTCCCCATGGGCCTGTCCCATAGTCGGCTATCTTGGGCTGGGACCATCTACATTTTTTTTCCTTTAAAATAGGCTGCTGAGTCGAGGTCTTGCCCCCCCCCCCCCGGGCTAAAATTTGCCAGCCCTCCCCTGCCTATGAGTTACCCAGCTACTCTGCTACATAGTTTGCATCCTGGAATTGTACCCCCTTTGGCTACCTGATATACTTCCCACCACTTTGTACGCACCTTTCTATCCCTTCCCCTTTACCTCCACCACCTTCTCCTCTCCCACTATCCCCTTGTCTGGATGTCTTTCCCCCTGTGTTAGTATCTTTTATTGAATACACTGGAAATGTTTCTGTGCTGTTGACTTGTCATGTTGATTCCATGTGAATTCTTATTGTTGATTACTATGCCACATATAAATAAAGAATCCGGAAAACTATATGTAATCCATGTGAGGCCAAGCATAGGCAAACCGAGGGGGGGGGGTTCCTAGTTCCTGGAAACCCCCTCCAAGCCTGGGGCACTGTATAATTGAGGCGGCTGGACCCTGCTCAAGCTTCACACGGCTCTGCTTGATACCGGAGAGCTCTGTGCACCTAACAGTAGTGCACGCAGCATTGTCCATGTATATTATGGGGATAGGAAGAGTTGGAGAGAAGCCAAGCACTGTCTAATAGTATAGCCACGCCCCCATGCATGCTGGTCACGCCCACTGATGGCGTGGTGTGGAAACCGCCATCTACAAATCCTGCGTTTGCCCCTGCCAAGGCACAGCGTAAAACTGGTCCCAGTGAGTACCTGGAGCCGGGCAAGTGCTCCGAGATACCGGAGTGAGATTACTGCTATTAGATAAGGGGGTAGAAAGGCTGCATATTTTAGGGGCGCTCTATGCTGTACAGACCATCGCACCCTACTTTAAAGTCGTTTTCTAACACCTAACTTGCTATTTGTTATTTTATTGTTGCCGACACCCTTACAATAAAACTATTATTAAATGATAATGGGCAAAATGAATAAATCAATAAACAAGATAACCATTTTATTAGAAAACTTCCCAGTTACAGAAGGTAAAACACAAACCAGCAGCACACTGCTCCCAGGGTCCCACGCTGGGCTGACATTCACCCCTATACTGTGTCAGCAGGGCATGATGTAACTCTAGCCTCCTAATCCCTATCTATCCTATCACGGCCTACGTAGGAGTCACGAGGGCTCTCCCAGGTCAGCTGGGACGTGTGGCAGATTCCGGCTTTATACAAAGCCGATCGACCTAATGAAGTGGAGATTAGCAGGCAGCACCTTGCAGTGTGACACGATGACTTTCAATCTCAATTCTCCGCAGACGCTCTAGATACTTCTATGGATGAAGGAAAGAGCGGCTGTCCCTCACATAAATATATTGGGGGCCTTCCACGCTCGGCTTCCTCCACCCAGTGGGGCACTTAGAGGGCACATGGATAGCTTGGCACATTACACAATGATGGTCAGTGACATAGATGACTGCTGGACCACAGGAATCCTCCACTCGTACGGACTGATGGAGCCCCCTAATCCCACTGTCTGCTCCTGAAGAATGCTGCCCAGTCCTGTCCACACGTCAGTGTGATGCCAGTCTCCGTCACCAGCCCTTTTATACTCGGGCAGAGCCCCAGGGGGTCAGTAGAGAGGTTGGGGAGCGACTGGTGTGGAAAGAAGTGAAAGAAGGTGAGATAGGGGATAGGTGGGGTAGAGAGAATGAGGATACAGAGCCTGTCTGGCTCCCTGGGTGGTCCGGGGTGAGCAGACCACCTGGCAGCATCTTTATCTATAATTTATAATAACAACCCTCCCCCAACCCACCGTTACAAAGGGACATGTTCTGCTTCTATACAGAGGGGGAGAGGAGTGACGGGGCCGCTGAGAAGTGGAGGGGCGAGTAGTGGGAGTCGGGTTAGGGTCTCCTGCCCATGATAACACATAATATATATTTATATATCAGTACAGTACAGATATAACCATACTGTATACTGCAGTGAGCCGAGTCTATCTCTGCCTGCTCGTTATATGTGATATCCACGTATATATTGCAGTTGTACAGCAAGATGAGTCTTACGTTAATCTGTAGATGGGACAGCACCGTGCAGGGTGTACATACATGAAAATAGTTTATAGTTCATATTTATTTGTTGGAACCAATGAGATTGGGGCTGGAACTTTGTCTATCCCTATATAAAGGTGCAGCCGGATTCCCTCCCTCCCCCCCAGTTATATATAGATTTATTGTACGGTCAGAGAGGAGCCGAAGGTGATCTCCAGCCTACGCCATTACCCAGACTCCTTCTATCAATAACTGGTAATATGTAATGACTGCGTCTCACCACACCAGGACCTCGCCAATGCATCACATAATGTCCCACTGGGATATATTACAGGAAATAAGATTATCAGATAACTCTCAGCGGACCTCAGGAGGACCCCAATGTTCCTCCATAAGAATCAGGTGTACAGCGGTATTATCACACCCTCTGCGGATCCTGCCTTTGTCTTACTACGGCAATCATTCATGTAATCATACTTACCAAAATACATAAAGGCAAAATTGTGAGAATAAAAGCCTTGCCCCCAATCAGCCCAAACTTCGCCCCTAACTTACCAAACAATCCCCCCATTTGGGAAAATTTCCCTGCACTTCAGGCAGATCCGTGAATAATGACAGATAGGAGGTGTATAAGAAAGTGCAGACCTGGAGCGCACTGAGCGTATCCCCTATACTTATGGCAGACCTAGGCAGTCACCTACGGTGCCAGAGTATAGGGACGTATAACCCACACGCCAGCCTGTACCCTAATGTGCTGCAGGCTCCCCCAACATAGGTTGTATGTGTAATGTGTAGATCACATGCGCTCAGCATGTATGTATAAAACGTTTATTACTCCTCTGTATCACTTATACTCAGTGGGGGAAGAGTATAAATATATTTGCACAGATCCTGCACTGACTGTATAATCCCCTGACCAGCACCTTGTGGTAGGAAAAGTGTCATCATAGTGCTGGATTCCGGAGCTACTTATCCATCCTACATGTCTGCTCACCTCATGGCTGATAAGCCCCGCCCTCTTCTGGATAATTACTTGTATAACATGTAATATGTGTGTATATTACATGCAGTGAGTACCGGTATAACATGTAATATGTGTGTATATTACATGCAGTCAGTATCTGTATAGCATGTAGTACGTGTGTATATTACATACAGTATCTGTATAACATGTAATATGTGTGTATATTACATGCAGTCAGTATCTGTATAACATGTAATACGTGTGTATATTACAAGCAGTCAGTATCTGTATAGCATTTAGTACGTGTGTATATTACATACAGTATCTGTATAACATGTAATATGTGTGTATATTACATGCAGTCAGTATCTGTATAACATGTAATACGTGTGTATATTACATGCAGTGAGTATTTGTATAACATGTAATACGTGTGTATATGACATACAGTCAGTATCTGTATAACATGTAATATGTGTGTATATTACATGCAGTGAGCATTTGTATAACATGTTATACGTGTGTATATGACATACAGTCAGTATCTGTATAACATGTAATATGTGTGTATATTACATGCAACCAGTATTTGCATAACATGTAATACGTGTGTATATTACATGCAGTCACTATTTGTATATCAATATGTGTGTATATTACATGCAATCAGTATTTGCATAACATGTAATACATGTGTATATTACATGCAATCAGTATTTGTATAACATGTAATACATGTGTATGTTACATACAGTATTTGTATATCATGTAATACATGTGTATATTACATACAGTATTTGTATAACATGTAATATGTGTGTATATTGTATATCATGTAATATGTGTGTATATTACATGCAGTCAGTATTTGTACAACATGTAATATATGTGTATATTACACACAGTATCTGTATATCTTGTAATACATGTGTATATTACATACAGTATTTGTATAACATGTTATTAGTGTGTATATTACATGCAGTCAGTATTTGTATATCATGTAATATGTGTGTATATTATATGCAGCATTTGTATAACATGTTATTAGTGTGTATATTACATGCAGTCAGTATTTGTATATCATGTAATATGTGTGTATATTATATGCAGTCAGTATTTGTATAATATGTAATAATTGTGTATATTACATGGAGTATTTGTATAACATGTAATACATGTGTATATTACATGCAATCAGTATTTGCATAACATGTAATACATGTGTATAATACATACAGTATTTGTATAACATGTTATAAGTGTGTATATTACATGGAGTCAGTATTTGTATAATATCTAACAGGTGCGTATATTACACAGTATTTGTATAACATGCAATACATGTGTATATTACATGCAATCAGTATTTGTATAACATGTAATACATGTGTATGTTACATACAGTATTTGTATATCATGTAATACATGTGTATATTACATACAGTATTTGTATAACATGTAATATGTGTGTATATTGTATATCATGTAATATGTGTGTATATTACATGCAGTCAGTATTTGTACAACATGTAATATATGTGTATATTACACACAGTATCTGTATATCTTGTAATACATGTGTATATTACATACAGTATTTGTATAACATGTTATTAGTGTGTATATTACATGCAGTCAGTATTTGTATATCATGTAATATGTGTGTATATTATATGCAGTCAGTATTTGTATATCATGTAATATGTGTGTATATTATATGAAGTCAGTATTTGTATAACATGTAATAATTGCGTATATTACATGGAGTATTTGTATAACATGTAATACATGTGTATAATACATACAGTATTTGTATAACATGTTATAAGTGTGTATATTACATGGAGTCAGTATTTGTATAATATCTAACAGGTGTGTATATTACACAGTATTTGTATAACATGCAATACATGTGTATATTACATGCAATCAGTATTTGTATAACATGTAATACATGTGTATGTTACATATAGTATTTGTATATCATGTAATACATGTGTATATTACATACAGTATTTGTATAACATGTAATATGTGTGTATATTGTATATCATGTAATATGTGTGTATATTACATGCAGTCAGTATTTGTACAACATGTAATATATGTGTATATTACACACAGTATCTGTATATCTTGTAATACATGTGTATATTACATACAGTATTTGTATAACATGTTATTAGTGTGTATATTACATGCAGTCAGTATTTGTATATCATGTAATATGTGTGTATATTATATGCAGCATTTGTATAACATGTTATTAGTGTGTATATTACATGCAGTCAGTATTTGTATATCATGTAATATGTGTGTATATTATATGCAGTCAGTATTTGTATAATATGTAATAATTGTGTATATTACATGGAGTATTTGTATAACATGTAATACATGTGTATATTACATGCAATCAGTATTTGCATAACATGTAATACATGTGTATAATACATACAGTATTTGTATAACATGTTATAAGTGTGTATATTACATGGAGTCAGTATTTGTATAATATCTAACAGGTGCGTATATTACACAGTATTTGTATAACATGCAATACATGTGTATATTACATGCAATCAGTATTTGTATAACATGTAATACATGTGTATGTTACATACAGTATTTGTATATCATGTAATACATGTGTATATTACATACAGTATTTGTATAACATGTAATATGTGTGTATATTGTATATCATGTAATATGTGTGTATATTACATGCAGTCAGTATTTGTACAACATGTAATATATGTGTATATTACACACAGTATCTGTATATCTTGTAATACATGTGTATATTACATACAGTATTTGTATAACATGTTATTAGTGTGTATATTACATGCAGTCAGTATTTGTATATCATGTAATATGTGTGTATATTATATGCAGTCAGTATTTGTATATCATGTAATATGTGTGTATATTATATGAAGTCAGTATTTGTATAACATGTAATAATTGCGTATATTACATGGAGTATTTGTATAACATGTAATACATGTGTATAATACATACAGTATTTGTATAACATGTTATAAGTGTGTATATTACATGGAGTCAGTATTTGTATAATATCTAACAGGTGTGTATATTACACAGTATTTGTATAACATGCAATACATGTGTATATTACATGCAATCAGTATTTGTATAACATGTAATACATGTGTATGTTACATATAGTATTTGTATATCATGTAATACATGTGTATATTACATACAGTATTTGTATAACATGTAATATGTGTGTATATTGTATATCATGTAATATGTGTGTATATTACATGCAGTCAGTATTTGTACAACATGTAATATATGTGTATATTACACACAGTATCTGTATATCTTGTAATACATGTGTATATTACATACAGTATTTGTATAACATGTTATTAGTGTGTATATTACATGCAGTCAGTATTTGTATATCATGTAATATGTGTGTATATTATATGCAGTCAGTATTTGTATATCATGTAATATGTGTGTATATTATATGAAGTCAGTATTTGTATAACATGTAATAATTGTGTATATTACATGGAGTATTTGTATAACATGTAATACATGTGTATAATACATACAGTATTTGTATAACATGTTATAAGTGTGTATATTACATGGAGTCAGTATTTGTATAATATCTAACAGGTGTGTATATTACACAGTATTTGTATAACATGCAATACATGTGTATATTACATGCAATCAGTATTTGTATAACATGTAATACATGTGTATGTTACATATAGTATTTGTATATCATGTAATACATGTGTATATTACATACAGTATTTGTATAACATGTAATATGTGTGTATATTGTATATCATGTAATATGTGTGTATATTACATGCAGTCAGTATTTGTACACCATGTAATATATGTGTATATTACACACAGTATCTGTATATCTTGTAATACATGTGTATATTACATACAGTATTTGTATAACATGTTATTAGTGTGTATATTACATGCAGTCAGTATTTGTATATCATGTAATATGTGTGTATATTATATGCAGCATTTGTAAAAAAGGTATTAGTGTGTATATTACATGCAGTCAGTATTTGTATATCATGTAATATGTGTGTATATTATATGCAGTCAGTATTTGTATAACATGTAATAATTGTGTATATTACATGGAGTATTTGTATAACATGTAATACATGTGTATATTACATGCAATCAGTATTTGCCTAACATGTAATACATGTGTATAATACATACAGTATTTGTATAACATGTTATAAGTGTGTATATTACATGGAGTCAGTATTTGTATAACATGTAATACATGTGTATAATACATACAGTATTTGTATAACATGTTATAAGTGTGTATATTACATGGAGTCAGTATTTGTATAATATCTAACAGGTGTGTATATTACACAGTATTTGTATAACATGCAATACATGTGTATATTACATGCAATCAGTATTTGTATAACATGTAATAATTGTGTATATTACATGGAGTATTTGTATAACATGTAATACATGTGTATGTTACATGCAATCAGTATTTGCATAACATGTAATACATGTGTATATTACATGCAGCATTTGTATAACATGTTATTAGTGTGTATATTACATGCAGTCAGTATTTGTATATCATGTAATATGCGTGTATATTATATGCAGTCAGTATTTGTATAACATGTAATAATTGTGTATATTACATGGAGTATTTGTATAACATGTAATATGTGTGTATATTACATGCAATTAGTATTTGCATAACATGTAACACATGTGTATATTACATGCAGTATTTGTATAACATGTTATAAGTGTGTATATTACATGCAGTCAGTATTTGTATAACATGTAATACATGTATATACTACATACAGTATTTGCATATCATGTAATATGTGTGTATATTACATGCAATTAGTATTTGCATAACATGTAACACATGTGTATATAACATGCAGTATTTGTATAACATGTTATAAGTGTGTATATTACATGCAGTCAGTATTTGTATAACATGTAATACATGTATATACTACATACATTATTTGTATATAATGTAATATGTGTGTATATTACATACAGTATTTGTATATCATGTAATACATGTGTATATTACATACAGTATTTGTATATCATGTATTACGTGTGTATATTACATACAGTATTTGTATATCATGTAATATATGTGTATATTACATGCAATCAGTATTTGTATATCATGTAATATGTGTGTATATTACATGCAGTCAGTATTTGTATAACATGTAATATGTGTGTATATTACATACAGTATTTGTATATCATGTAATACATGTGTATATTACATGCAATCAGTATTTGTATATCATGTAATATGTGTGTATATTACATACAGTATTTGTATATCATGTAATACATGTGTATATTACATGCAATCAGTATTTGTATATCATGTAATATGTGTGTATATTACATGCAGTCAGTATTTGTATAACATGTAATATGTGTGTATATTACATACAGTATTTGTATATCATGTAATACATGTGTATATTACACGCAATCAGTATTTGTATATCATGTAATATGTGTGTATATTACATGCAGTATTTGTATAACATGTAATATGTGTGTATATTACACACAGTATTTGTATATCATGTAATACATGTGTATATTACATACAGTATTTGTATATCATGTAATACGTGTGTATATTACATACAGTATTTGTATATCATGTAATACATGTGTATATTACATACAGTATTTGTATATCATGTAATATGTGTGTATATTACATACAGTATTTGTATAACATGTAATAAGTGTGTATAGTACATGTAGTCAGTATTTGTATATCATGTAGTATGTGTGTATAGAACATGAAGTCAGTACATTTACGTATATGTATATTCTTCTCTATGTGTGTCATATCTACATATATGAGCCCTGGATCACTTGGTTATTAGTGTGTATACTATAATATTAATGGTAGAAGTCAGAAGCATCAGTAAGGTGAGGTGTATGGACAGCGACCACTAACCTGAAGTCACTGTACGGGTGGATTATCCAGAATCCAGCAGATTTAACTCTTTGCTGCTCAATCTCCACAGCCTTGTGACTCCCAAACATTCGCAGGGAAAACTTATTGACAGCCGGCTGCAGGAGGGCCCCAAACTGGCGCTGCATGAAGGTGCCAGGTTCTTCTCCATCAATCTGCTCTGGAGCCTCCGACTTTGGGAGAAGGGAGCCTTGTCCGGGTCCTGATGACTGACTTTGACTAGAGTCTGGAGACTGGCTTTGCCCAAGGGCTGGAGTTTGGTTAAGCCCAGAAGAAGTCTGACTAATGCCTGTGACTGAAGGCTGCCTAGGTCCAGAAGCTGGGATCTGACTGGGAACAGAAGACTGAAAGGAGCCAGGGTGCTGAACTGCCCCTGAGGTGTGAGGCTGGTTGAGTCCTGTAGAAGTAGGTTGGTTGGGTCCAATAGTAGAAGATTGGTTGGGTGCAGAGGCAGAAGTTTGGTTGGGTCCTGTAGACAGAGATTGGTTGGATCCTTTAGAAGCAGGTTGGCTGGGTGTAGAGGCAGAAGTTTGGTTTGGTCCTGTAGATGGAGGTTGGTATGGTCCTGTAGAAGGTGGTTGCCTGGGTGTAGAGGCAGAAGTTTGGTTGGGTCCTGTAGAAGGAGGTTGGTTGGGTCCTGTAGAAGTAGGTTGGCTGGGTGTAGAGGCAGATGGTTGTTTGGGTCCTATGGAAGGAGGTTGGTTGGTTCCTGTAGATGGAGGTTGTTGGGGTCCTGTAGGAGGTTGGTGGGGCAATGTAGAAGGAGGTTGGTTGGGTCCTGTAGATGGATATTGGCTGGGTGTAGAAACAGAAGTTTGGCTGGGTCCTACAGAAGTAGTATGGTTGGGTCCTGTAGAAGGAGGTTGGCTGGGTTCAGTGGTAGGAGTTTGGTTGGGCAATGTAGAAGGAGTTTGGTTGGGAACAGATATAGGAGACTGGTTGGATCCAAGTATAGAAGAGAGGCAGGAACCTGTGTTAAGAGGCAGATTGGATGTGGACAGAGGAGGCTGGTTGGTTCCGCAGTTAGGAGGCTGAATAGGTCTAAATGCAGGTGGCTGGTTGGGTCCACGGTTTGAAGACTGATTAGGTCCACGGCTCGGAGGCTGATTGGGTCCACGACTCGGAGGCTGAGTGGGTCTTACTGTAGGTGGCTGGTTAGTTCTTGGGGTAGGTTTGTTGGAGCATGTGACATGGTTCGGCCTGGGACTTACCGTCTGTCCAGTAACCTCCACAGATACTGCTGCAGGAAGCCGCATTGCTTCTACGACAGGGGGCTGCATAGGAACAGGGGATGAAGGAGGAGTAGTACTTTTAGCAGGTAAATGTGAAGGTCCTAAGGCTGAAGGCTGAATGGGTCCTGGGACAAGAGATTGTATGGATCCTGTGGCAGAAAGCTGCAAAGGGGCTGTAGCAGGAATGTTCCCAAGTCCAGGAACAGGAGGCTGCATGGGTCTTGGGGTAATGAGTGACAATGGTCCTGGAGCAGTAAGCTGAACTGGTCCTGAGGCAGGAGGCTGAACCGGTCCTGGGCCTGTAGTCTGCATAGGACATGGTGCAGAGGCCTGCAAAGGACCAGTGGCAGGAGGTTGAACAGGTCCTGAGACACAAAGTTGCATGGGCCCCAGTGAAGATGACTGCACAGAGTCAGGAGGCTTGTTCGGTGTAGGAACAGGAGCCACATTAATAGATGATGGGGTTTTAACGGATACCGGGGCACCAGCTTGCTGATTGGATCCTTGAAGTGGAGTATCCTTGTATCCTAGAGCAGAAGTTAGGGTGCATCTAGTAGTTGCATGGCTCTGTGGGGGAATTGTCCCGGGGCTAGAAGCACTCTCAGTGTGTCCTAAACTTGGAAGCTGTTTTTGTTCTAAAGGAAAACTATGTTCTGTAAGTGAAGGTCCAGCACTGAATGTACACTGCCCAGACACATACTGAGTGACTCCAGAACAGTGACTTTTCTGGCTGGGTCCAGAGTCAGGATGTAGTCCAGGAGGATACTGAAGACTTGACAGCTCAGCCACCTCTTCTCTGGCCATACTAGACTCTCCATCCACCATCATACGGCTGGCTGGGGAGTACTGCCCATTCTTAGGCTCCATGATGCTCAGACAGATGTCCGTCCCCAGGTGCCCATGTTCCGATCACTGGCAGGGTTCTGGCCTGTCTTCCCTCGCAGCCCTACTCTGCCCTCCGACCTGAACAGCACCAAATAAGCTCATTATCTCCATGACATCCTGTAGCGGGAGCTGAGGGATCCTGAGCACACACCCAGGTGAGGAGACGGAGGAGGGAGACTGATAGTAGGTAGACAACAGAAAGAGATCTCATGTAAGGAAGGGGGGAGGGTGTAGGGAGGCAAGTGATGACAGGGAGGGAGGAGGGAGGAAATGATAACGGAGGCAGGGATGCTACAGGATACAGGGATGATGCTGGAGCTGAGGATAACAGCCAGTAGTAATGCAGAGAGCAGAAGGACGGGAGGAGTGTAGGATAAAGACACCGGCTCAGAGGAGAACTGTAGGAGAGAGATGAATGGAGGAAGACAGCTAATAACTGTCTGGGCAGCTCACACTGATAATGCTGGGTCTCTCTCTCCTTGACAGAGCTGAGGAAGAGGATACAAGCACAGCTGAGAGGTGTGAGCAGCAACATCTTAACCTGTAGCGCCCTCAGGTGGCCACCTATAATCTCAGCATTTACATAGAATAGGTGACTGCAAGACGAGAGCAAAGTGGGACATACTGTTATAAGGACATCCAGCAATGTCAGGGTCACTGGATTATAAAACACCTTCATGCATCGATGTCAGGGTGACCCCCAAGCTGTAATACTGGTCCCCAGTGATGACAAGGTGACCCCACGCTGACATGTACAGTATGTCAGAGTGATGTCAAAGCTGAAATCCTGGGATATCAGGGTGACCACCGCATGCTGTAATACTGGGGTACAGAGATATCAGGGTGACCACCGCATGCTGTAATACTGGGGTACAGAGATATCAGGGTGACCACCACATGCTGTAATACTGGGGTACAGAGATATCAGGGTAACCACCGCATGCTGTAATACTGGGGTACAGAGATATCAGGGTAACCACCGCATGCTGTAATACTGGGGTACAGAGATATCAGGGTAACCACCGCATGCTGTAATACTGGGGTACAGAGATATCAGGGTGACCACCGCAGGCTGTAATACTGGGGTACAGAAATATCAGGGTGACCCCCCAATCACTCAGTAATACTGGGGTACAGAGATTTCAGGGTGACCCCCCAATCACTCAGTAATACTGGGGTACAGAGATATCAGGGTGACCCCCATTATGTAATACTGGGGTACAGAGATATCAGGGTGACCCCCCATCACTCAGTAATACTGGGGTACAGAGATATCAGGGTGACCCCCATTATGTAATACTGGGGTACATAGATATCAGGGTGACCCCCCATCACTCAGTAATACTGGGGTACAGAGATATCAGGGTGACCCCCATTATGTAATACTGGGGTACATAGATATCAGGGTGACCCCCCATCACTCAGTAATACTGGGGTACAGAGATATCAGGGTGACCCCCCATCACTCAGTAATACTGGGGTACAGAGATATCAGGGTGACCCCCCATCACTCAGTAATACTGGGGTACATAGATATCAGGGTGACCCCCCATCACTCAGTAATACTGGGGTACAGAGATATCAGGGTGACCCCCCATCACTCAGTAATACTGGGGTACAGAGATATCAGGGTGACCCCCATTATGTAATACTGGGGTACATAGATATCAGGGTGACCCCCCATCACTCAGTAATACTGGGGTACAGATATCAGGGTGACCCCCCATCACTCAGTAATACTGGGGTACAGATATCAGGGTGACCCCCCATCACTCAGTAATACTGGGGTACAGATATCAGGGTGACCCCCCATCACTCAGTAATACTGGGGTACATAGATATCAGGGTGACCCCCCCGCCCCCCCATCACTGGGGTACAGTACAGAACGGGTCAGGGATCCCCCGTACAGTTACCTGAGATTCCCACACTCAAAATGGCCGCCGGCTGTCAGCTAAGCCCGCCCATCTACACGCCCATTGTCCTCCGATTGGTCGGTTTAAGCCGCGAAAAGTTCATATGACGGAAAGAAAACTATGGATTGTCAGACGGCTGTGCGAGGTGCGAGGGGGGAGACAGGGGGGTGTGCGAGGTACGAGGGGGGAGACAGGGGGGTGTGCGAGGTGCGAGGGGGGAGACAGGGGGGTGTGCGAGGTACGAGGGGGGAGACAGGGGGGTGTGCGAGGTGCGAGGGGGGAGACAGGGGGGTGTGCGAGGGGGGAGACAGGGGGGTGTGCGAGGTACGAGGGGGGAGACAGGGGGGTGTGCGAGGTACGAGGGGGGAGACAGGGGGGTGTGCGAGGGGGGAGACAGGGGGGTGTGCGAGGTGCGAGGGGGGAGACAGGGGGGTGTGCGAGGTGCGAGGGGGGAGACAGGGGGGTGTGCGAGGTGCGAGGGGGGAGACAGGGGGGTGTGCGAGGTACGAGGGGGGAGACAGGGGGGTGTGCGAGGGGGGAGACAGGGGGGTGTGCGAGGTGCGAGGGGGGAGACAGGGGGGTGTGCGAGGGGGGAGACAGGGGTGTGTGCGAGGGGGGAGACAGGGGGGGTGTGTGAGGTGCGAGGGGGGAGACAGGGGGGTGTGCGAGGGGGGAGACAGGGGTGTGTGCGAGGGGGGAGACAGGGGGGTGTGTGAGGTGCGAGGGGGGAGACAGGGGGGGTGTGCGAGGGGGGAGACAGGGGGGTGTGTGAGGTGCGAGGGGGGAGACAGGGGGGTGTGCGAGGGGGGAGACAGGGGGGGTGTGCGAGGGGGGAGACAGGGGGGTGTGTGAGGTGCGAGGGGGGAGACAGGGCGGTGTGCGAGGGGGGGAGACAGGGGGGTGTGCGAGGGGGGAGACAGGGGGGGTGTGCGAGGGGGGAGACAGGGGGGTGTGTGAGGTGCGAGGGGGGAGACAGGGCGGTGTGCGAGGGGGGGAGACAGGGGGGTGTGCGAGGGGGGAGACAGGGGGGTGTGCGAGGGGGGAGACATTGGGGTGTGCGAGGGGGGAGATAGGGGGGTGTGCGAGGGGGGAGACAGGGGGAGGTGCGAGGGGGGTAGACAGGGGGGTGTGCAAGGGGGAGGTGCAAGGGGGGAGACAGGGGGGTGTGCGAGACAGGGGGGTGTGCGAGGGGGGGAGACAGGGGGTGTGCGAGGGGGGAGGCTAGAGATACATAGGGTGGTGAGAGAGGGGGGAGACATAGAGGGTGTAACAGGGGAGAGACTGGGAGATAGAGGTGAGACTGGGGGGTGTGAGGAGGGAGATAGGGGGTGTAAGAGGGGGCAGGCTGGAGAGATAGGGGGGGTGTGAGAGGAGGGAGGCTAGAGAGACATAGGAGGGTGTGAGAGGGGGCAGGCTGGAGAGATAGGGGGTGTAAGAGGGGGCAGGCTGGAGAGATAGGGGGGGTGTGAGGAGGGAGGCAGGAGAGAGATAGGGAGGTGTGAGAGGGGGCAGGCTGGAGAGATAGGGGGTGTAAGAGGGGGCAGGCTGGAGAGATAGGGGGGGTAAGAGGGGGCAGGCTGGAGAGATAGGGGGTGTAAGAGGGGGCAGGCTGGAGAGATAGGGGGGGTGTGAGAGGAGGGAGGCTGGAGAGAGATAGGGGGGGGGTGTGAGACGAGGGAGGCTAGAGAGACATAGGAGGGTGTGAGAGGGGGGCAGGCTGGAGAGAGGGGGGAGACATAGAGGGTGTAACAGGTGAGCGACTGGGAGATAGAGGTGAGACTGGAGAGATGGGGAGAGGGTGGGGGGTGTGAGGAGGGAGATAGGGGTTGTGTGCGGGGAGGCCTGGGGGGACAGTGATAATGGGGGCTCTGAGGAATTGTTTGAGACTATGATTCGGGGGATGCTGTGAGGAGATTTGTTGGATGTTTGATAACTTGGGGGGGGAGAGGAAATCTGTGGGATGCTGCAGAGGTGTGGGGGGGATCATCTGAGGGGGGGGGGAGAGGAAATCTGTGGGATGCTGCAGAGGTGTGGGGGGGATCATCTGAGGGGGGGGGGAGAGGAAATCTGTGGGATGCTGCAGAGGTGTGGGGGGGGATCATCTGAGGGGGGGGGAGAGGAAATCTGTGGGATGCTGCAGAGGTGTGGGGGGGGATCATCTGAGGGGGGGGGGGGAGAGGAAATCTGTGGGATGCTGCAGAGGTGTGGGGGGGATCATCTGAGGGGGGGGGGAGAGGAAATCTGTGGGATGCTGCAGAGGTGTGGGGGGGATCATCTGAGGGGGGGGGGGGAGGAAATCTGTGGGATGCTGCAGAGGTGTGGGGGGGGATCATCTGAGGGGGGGGAGAGGAAATCTGTGGGATGCTGCAGAGGTGTGGGGGGGATCATCTGAGGGGGGGGGAGAGGAAATCTGTGGGATGCTGCAGAGGTGTGGGGGGGATCATCTGAGGGGGGGGGGAGAGGAAATCTGTGGGATGCTGCAGAGGTGTGGGGGGGATCATCTGAGGGGGGGGGGGGAGGAAATCTGTGGGATGCTGCAGAGGTGTGGGGGGGATCATCTGAGGGGGGGGGGAGGAAATCTGTGGGATGCTACAGAGGTGTGGGGGGGATCATCTGAGGGGGGGGGGGGGGAGGAAATCTGTGGGATGCTGCAGAGGTGTGGGGGGGATCATCTGAGGGGGGGGGAGAGGAAATCTGTGGGATGCTGCAGAGGTGTGGGGGGGATCATCTGAGGGGGGGGGAGAGGAAATCTGTGGGATGCTGCAGAGGTGTGGGGGGGGATCATCTGAGGGGGGGGGGGGAGGAAATCTGTGGGATGCTACAGAGGTGTGGGGGGGGATCATCTGAGGGGGGGGGGGGAGGAAATCTGTGGGATGCTGCAGAGGTGTGGGGGGGATCATCTGAGGGGGGGGGGGGAGGAAATCTGTGGGATGCTGCAGAGGTGTGGGGGGGATCATCTGAGGGGGGGAGAGGAAATCTGTGGGATGCTGCAGAGGTGTGGGGGGGATCATCTGAGGGGGGGGGGAGAGGAAATCTGTGGGATGCTGCAGAGGTGTGGGGGGGGATCATCTGAGGGGGGGGGGGGAGGAAATCTGTGGGATGCTGCAGAGGTGTGGGGGGGATCATCTGAGGGGGGGGGGGAGGAAATCTGTGGGATGCTACAGAGGTGTGGGGGGGATCATCTGAGGGGGGGGGGGGGAGGAAATCTGTGGGATGCTGCAGAGGTGTGGGGGGGATCATCTGAGGGGGGGGGAGAGGAAATCTGTGGGATGCTGCAGAGGTGTGGGGGGGGATCATCTGAGGGGGGGGAGAGGAAATCTGTGGGATGCTGCAGAGGTGTGGGGGGGGATCATCTGAGGGGGGGGGGGAGGAAATCTGTGGGATGCTACAGAGGTGTGGGGGGGATCATCTGAGGGGGGGGGGGGAGGAAATCTGTGGGATGCTGCAGAGGTGTGGGGGGGATCATCTGAGGGGGGGGGGGAGAGGAAATCTGTGGGATGCTGCAGAGGTGTGGGGGGGATCATCTGAGGGGGGGGGGGAGGAAATCTGTGGGATGCTGCAGAGGTGTGGGGGGGATCATCTGAGGGGGGGGGGGAGGAAATCTGTGGGATGCTACAGAGGTGTGGGGGGGATCATCTGAGGGGGGGGGGGGAGGAAATCTGTGGGATGCTGCAGAGGTGTGGGGGGGATCATCTGAGGGGGGGGGGAGAGGAAATCTGTGGGATGCTGCAGAGGTGTGGGGGGGATCATCTGAGGGGGGGGGAGAGGAAATCTGTGGGATGCTGCAGAGGTGTGGGGGGGATCATCTGAGGGGGGGGGGGAGGAAATCTGTGGGATGCTACAGAGGTGTGGGGGGGATCATCTGAGGGGGGGGGGGGAGGAAATCTGTGGGATGCTGCAGAGGTGTGGGGGGGGATCATCTGAGGGGGGGGGGGGAGGAAATCTGTGGGATGCTGCAGAGGTGTGGGGGGGATCATCTGAGGGGGGGGGGGAGAGGAAATCTGTGGGATGCTGCAGAGGTGTGGGGGGGATCATCTGAGGGGGGGGGGGGGGAGATTAATTCTGGAGAGCCTTGAGAAAGGTGGATGTAACATTCAGTAAATGTGTTTTAGAGGTCCTGGAGTAAGGTAGGAGTGATAGCGGAAGTGGTACAGACCATTTAGAGAGGCGTTTACTCCAGGTTTGGGTTAGGCCTGGTGTCGCTCCTACTTAGGTGGGGCGTCCATTCCTTTGCCAGTTGCTTCCTGACTCAAGGCTCGGGTCACGACTAGGAAATGGTCGGGCAATTAGAGAACTTGCAGCACTTTACCATTTCTTCCTGTAGCATTGATATTTGTGGGGAACACAGGTCATGTGACACTAGACTAACCTGCAGTATGCTTAGGAAGCGGGGAGAACATAGGTCATGTGACACCAGACTAACCTGCAGTATGCTTAGGAAGCGGGGAGAACATAGGTCATGTGACACCAGACTAACCTGCAGTATGCTTAGGAAGCGGGGAGAACATAGGTCATGTGACACCAGACTAACCTGCAGTATGCTTAGGAAGCGGGGAGAACATAGGTCATGTGACACCAGACTAACCTGCAGTATGCTTAGGAAGCGGGGAGAACATAGGTCATGTGACACCAGACTAACCTGCAGTATGCTTAGGAAGCGGGGAGAACATAGGTCATGTGACACCAGACTAACCTGCAGTATGCTTAGGAAGCGGGGAGAACATAGGTCATGTGACACCAGACTAACCTGCAGTATGCTTAGGAAGCGGGGAGAACATAGGTCATGTGACACCAGACTAACCTGCAGTATGCTTAGGAAGCGGGGAGAACATAGGTCATGTGACACCAGACTAACCTGCAGTATGCTTAGGAAGCGGGGAGAACATAGGTCATGTGACACCAGACTAACCTGCAGTATGCTTAGGAAGCGGGGAGAACATAGGTCATGTGACACCAGACTAACCTGCAGTATGCTTAGGAAGCGGGGAGAACATAGGTCATGTGACACTAGACTAACCTGCAGTATGCTTAGGAAGCGGGGAGAACATAGGTCATGTGACACCAGACTAACCTGCAGTATGCTTAGGAAGCGGGGAGAACATAGGTCATGTGACACCAGACTAACCTGCAGTATGCTTAGGAAGCGGGGAGAACATAGGTCATGTGACACCAGACTAACCTGCAGTATGCTTAGGAAGCGGGGAGAACATAGGTCATGTGACACCAGACTAACCTGCAGTATGCTTAGGAAGCGGGGAGAACATAGGTCATGTGACACCAGACTAACCTGCAGTATGCTTAGGAAGTGGGGAGAACATAGGTCATGTGACACCAGACTAACCTGCAGTATGCTTAGGAAGCGGGGAGAACATAGGTCATGTGACACCAGACTAACCTGCAGTATGCTTAGGAAGCGGGGAGAACATAGGTCATGTGACACTAGACTAACCTGCAGTATGCTTAGGAAGCGGGGAGAACATAGGTCATGTGACACCAGACTAACCTGCAGTATGCTTAGGAAGTGGGGAGAACATAGGTCATGTGACACCAGACTAACCTGCAGTATGCTTAGGAAGCGGGGAGAACATAGGTCATGTGACACCAGACTAACCTGCAGTATGCTTAGGAAGCGGGGAGAACATAGGTCATGTGACACCAGACTAACCTGCAGTATGCTTAGGAAGCGGGGAGAACATAGGTCATGTGACACCAGACTAACCTGCAGTATGCTTAGGAAGCGGGGAGAACATAGGTCATGTGACACCAGACTAACCTGCAGTATGCTTAGGAAGCGGGGAGAACATAGGTCATGTGACACCAGACTAACCTGCAGTATGCTTAGGAAGCGGGGAGAACATAGGTCATGTGACACCAGACTAACCTGCAGTATGCTTAGGAAGCGGGGAGAACATAGGTCATGTGACACCAGACTAACCTGCAGTATGCTTAGGAAGTGGGGAGAACATAGGTCATGTGACACCAGACTAACCTGCAGTATGCTTAGGAAGCGGGGAGAACATAGGTCATGTGACACCAGACTAACCTGCAGTATGCTTAGGAAGCGGGGAGAACATAGGTCATGTGACACCAGACTTATGCTTAGGAAGCGGGGAGAACATAGGTCATGTGACACCAGACTAACCTGCAGTATGCTTAGGAAGTGGGGAGAACATAGGTCATGTGACACCGTCATGTGACACCAGACTAACCTGCAGTATGCTTAGGAAGCGGGGAGAACATAGGTCATGTGACACCAGACTAACCTGCAGTATGCTTAGGAAGCGGGGAGAACATAGGTCATGTGACACCAGACTAACCTGCAGTATGCTTAGGAAGCGGGGAGAACATAGGTCATGTGACACCAGACTAACCTGCAGTATGCTTAGGAAGCGGGGAGAACATAGGTCATGTGACACCAGACTAACCTGCAGTATGCTTAGGAAGCGGGGAGAACATAGGTCATGTGACACCAGACTAACCTGCAGTATGCTTAGGAAGCGGGGAGAACATAGGTCATGTGACACTAGACTAACCTGCAGTATGCTTAGGAAGCGGGGAGAACATAGGTCATGTGACACCAGACTAACCTGCAGTATGCTTAGGAAGTGGGGAGAACATAGGTCATGTGACACCAGACTAACCTGCAGTATGCTTAGGAAGCGGGGAGAACATAGGTCATGTGACACCAGACTAACCTGCAGTATGCTTAGGAAGCGGGGAGAACATAGGTCATGTGACACCAGACTAACCTGCAGTATGCTTAGGAAGCGGGGAGAACATAGGTCATGTGACACCAGACTAACCTGCAGTATGCTTAGGAAGCGGGGAGAACATAGGTCATGTGACACCAGACTAACCTGCAGTATGCTTAGAAAGCGGGGAGAACATAGGTCATGTGACACCAGACTAACCTGCAGTATGCTTAGGAAGCGGGGAGAACATAGGTCATGTGACACCAGACTAACCTGCAGTATGCTTAGGAAGCGGGGAGAACATAGGTCATGTGACACCAGACTAACCTGCAGTATGCTTAGGAAGTGGGGAGAACATAGGTCATGTGACACCAGACTAACCTGCAGTATGCTTAGGAAGCGGGGAGAACATAGGTCATGTGACACCAGACTAACCTGCAGTATGCTTAGGAAGCGGGGAGAACATAGGTCATGTGACACCAGACTAACCTGCAGTATGCTTAGGAAGCGGGGAGAACATAGGTCATGTGACACCAGACTAACCTGCAGTATGCTTAGGAAGTGGGGAGAACATAGGTCATGTGACACCAGACTAACCTGCAGTATGCTTAGGAAGCGGGGAGAACATAGGTCATGTGACACCAGACTAACCTGCAGTATGCTTAGGAAGCGGGGAGAACATAGGTCATGTGACACCAGACTAACCTGCAGTATGCTTAGGAAGCGGGGAGAACATAGGTCATGTGACACTAGACTAACCTGCAGTATGCTTAGGAAGCGGGGAGAACATAGGTCATGTGACACCAGACTAACCTGCAGTATGCTTAGGAAGCGGGGAGAACATAGGTCATGTGACACCAGACTAACCTGCAGTATGCTTAGGAAGCGGGGAGAACATAGGTCATGTGACACCAGACTAACCTGCAGTATGCTTAGGAAGCGGGGAGAACATAGGTCATGTGACACCAGACTAACCTGCAGTATGCTTAGGAAGCGGGGAGAACATAGGTCATGTGACACCAGACTAACCTGCAGTATGCTTAGGAAGTGGGGAGAACATAGGTCATGTGACACCAGACTAACCTGCAGTATGCTTAGGAAGCGGGGAGAACATAGGTCATGTGACACCAGACTAACCTGCAGTATGCTTAGGAAGCGGGGAGAACATAGGTCATGTGACACTAGACTAACCTGCAGTATGCTTAGGAAGCGGGGAGAACATAGGTCATGTGACACCAGACTAACCTGCAGTATGCTTAGGAAGTGGGGAGAACATAGGTCATGTGACACCAGACTAACCTGCAGTATGCTTAGGAAGCGGGGAGAACATAGGTCATGTGACACCAGACTAACCTGCAGTATGCTTAGGAAGCGGGGAGAACATAGGTCATGTGACACCAGACTAACCTGCAGTATGCTTAGGAAGCGGGGAGAACATAGGTCATGTGACACCAGACTAACCTGCAGTATGCTTAGGAAGCGGGGAGAACATAGGTCATGTGACACCAGACTAACCTGCAGTATGCTTAGGAAGCGGGGAGAACATAGGTCATGTGACACCAGACTAACCTGCAGTATGCTTAGGAAGCGGGGAGAACATAGGTCATGTGACACCAGACTAACCTGCAGTATGCTTAGGAAGCGGGGAGAACATAGGTCATGTGACACCAGACTAACCTGCAGTATGCTTAGGAAGTGGGGAGAACATAGGTCATGTGACACCAGACTAACCTGCAGTATGCTTAGGAAGCGGGGAGAACATAGGGTCATGTGACACCAGACTAACCTGCAGTATGCTTAGGAAGCGGGGAGAACATAGGTCATGTGACACCAGACTAACCTGCAGTATGCTTAGGAAGCGGGGAGAACATAGGTCATGTGACACCAGACTAACCTGCAGTATGCTTAGGAAGTGGGGAGAACATAGGTCATGTGACACCAGACTAACCTGCAGTATGCTTAGGAAGCGGGGAGAACATAGGTCATGTGACACCAGACTAACCTGCAGTATGCTTAGGAAGCGGGGAGAACATAGGTCATGTGACACCAGACTAACCTGCAGTATGCTTAGGAAGCGGGGAGAACATAGGTCATGTGACACCAGACTAACCTGCAGTATGCTTAGGAAGCGGGGAGAACATAGGTCATGTGACACCAGACTAACCTGCAGTATGCTTAGGAAGCGGGGAGAACATAGGTCATGTGACACCAGACTAACCTGCAGTATGCTTAGGAAGCGGGGAGAACATAGGTCATGTGACACTAGACTAACCTGCAGTATGCTTAGGAAGCGGGGAGAACATAGGTCATGTGACACCAGACTAACCTGCAGTATGCTTAGGAAGTGGGGAGAACATAGGTCATGTGACACCAGACTAACCTGCAGTATGCTTAGGAAGCGGGGAGAACATAGGTCATGTGACACCAGACTAACCTGCAGTATGCTTAGGAAGCGGGGAGAACATAGGTCATGTGACACCAGACTAACCTGCAGTATGCTTAGGAAGCGGGGAGAACATAGGTCATGTGACACCAGACTAACCTGCAGTATGCTTAGGAAGCGGGGAGAACATAGGTCATGTGACACCAGACTAACCTGCAGTATGCTTAGGAAGCGGGGAGAACATAGGTCATGTGACACCAGACTAACCTGCAGTATGCTTAGGAAGCGGGGGAGAACATAGGTCATGTGACACCAGACTAACCTGCAGTATGCTTAGGAAGCGGGGAGAACATAGGTCATGTGACACCAGACTAACCTGCAGTATGCTTAGGAAGTGGGGAGAACATAGGTCATGTGACACCCAGACTAACCTGCAGTATGCTTAGGAAGCGGGGAGAACATAGGTCATGTGACACCAGACTAACCTGCAGTATGCTTAGGAAGCGGGGAGAACATAGGTCATGTGACACCAGACTAACCTGCAGTATGCTTAGGAAGCGGGGAGAACATAGGTCATGTGACACCAGACTAACCTGCAGTATGCTTAGGAAGTGGGGAGAACATAGGTCATGTGACACCAGACTAACCTGCAGTATGCTTAGGAAGCGGGGGAGAACATAGGTCATGTGACACCAGACTAACCTGCAGTATGCTTAGGAAGCGGGGAGAACATAGGTCATGTGACACCAGACTAACCTGCAGTATGCTTAGGAAGCGGGGAGAACATAGGTCATGTGACACCAGACTAACCTGCAGTATGCTTAGGAAGCGGGGAGAACATAGGTCATGTGACACCAGACTAACCTGCAGTATGCTTAGGAAGCGGGGAGAACATAGGTCATGTGACACCAGACTAACCTGCAGTATGCTTAGGAAGTGGGGAGAACATAGGTCATGTGACACCAGACTAACCTGCAGTATGCTTAGGAAGCGGGGAGAACATAGGTCATGTGACACCAGACTAACCTGCAGTATGCTTAGGAAGCGGGGAGAACATAGGTCATGTGACACCAGACTAACCTGCAGTATGCTTAGGAAGCGGGGAGAACATAGGTCATGTGACACCAGACTAACCTGCAGTATGCTTAGGAAGTGGGGAGAACATAGGTCATGTGACACCAGACTAACCTGCAGTATGCTTAGGAAGCGGGGAGAACATAGGTCATGTGACACTAGACTTGCCTGCAGTATGCTTAGGAAGCGGGGAGAACATAGGTCATGTGACACTAGACTTGCCTGCAGTATGCTTAGGAAGCGGGGAGAACATAGGTCATGTGACACCAGACTAACCTGCAGTATGCTTAGGAAGCGGGGAGAACATAGGTCATGTGACACCAGACTAACCTGCAGTATGCTTAGGAAGCGGGGAGAACATAGGTCATGTGACACTAGACTTGCCTGCAGTATGCTTAGGAAGCGGGGAGAACATAGGTCATGTGACACTAGACTTGCCTGCAGTATGCTTAGGAAGCGGGGAGAACATAGGTCATGTGACACTAGACTTGCCTGCAGTATGCTTAGGAAGCGGGGAGAACACAGGTCATGTGACACTAGACTAACCTGCAGTATGCTTAGGAAGCGGGAAGAACACAGGTCATGTGACAGGGGCTATCTAGTCGAATAAATGCTGGGAGAATGTGGGGTATTCAGGTCATGTGGGTGCAGCTCTTCATGTTACAGGGGCCTATCCCTTAGGGGGGCGGGTTATATGCTGCATGATGGGGTACAAAGGCCGTGTTATTGTTTTCTTTCCTTCCTCTAGAATTTCAGGAGTCCATGGAGGAGCTGAAGTCAGAGCTGGAAAGACTGACTCACAACATACAGGATGTTACCAAATACCAGGCCCAGGTTTTTCAGGTCACCAAAGTTCTGGTAAGAACCAAAACATTCGGAACCCATGCGGGAAACTTAGCATGAGTATGCACTCTTGATTAGGGAGGAATATGGAGCTGGGTGCTTACCAAACATGCTTCCTTCATCTTTCTGACAGTGCTCCTGGATGGAGAACATCGAGGCCTTAGCCAAACAAAGAACTCAAGTGACCCCATTCCGTGACCCTAGGAAATGAAATGTGGACTCTGCCATCAGGTGGTCTCCTCTTCCAATGTTTGCTGCTCACAAGCTTTTATTATCAGTTCCAATATTTGGAAGAGAGGTGTGAGCTCGGTCATATGATGATACCTCAACCTGTGCCTCACCCGAAGACTGATGCAAGATCTCGAACGGTATCTGCTCTGTACAACTTGTTTAGAAGAATGGCTGCTCCCTGATCTGTGATTGCAATAACGTGTAAATATTGTGGGGGAGGGGAGGTAAAACATCACATCAGTGGTGTTACAATTACTACTGTGTGTGGTTTAAATAAATCCTTGAAAAGCATTTTAGATGTTTCATTTTGGGTGGTGGACTAAGGGTGCCAATGGACTATGCTCTATTTTACCAATGTGTTCACTTGTAATAAATTGAGCAGGCAGCTTTGAGAAACAGTTTTGTTTGCCGCTCCTGTACTTATAAAAATGCTCTCTCAATTAACTTGGAATTAGTGACACATTGTTTGTTTTGTCTGTTAGTTTATTTTCCCTGCAAAATCCCCTCTGTTTAATCAACCTGCTGTACTACTTGCTCAGCCGCTCCCTACCCATGCTACAGCTAATTCAGTCCCCTATCTCATCATTGTACTTTCAATTCTAAAGGCTTTGTCCGCCATAACAAGCAGTAAGAAATTATACTGACTTTGAACCACTCTCCTCTCTCATGACTCTGCAATAACTCAGCTACTCCATCACCTGTGCCTTATTACTCTCCATTTAACACTTCCACCCACTTCCCCACATCATTACGTTATACTATCCAGACATCCATAAATAAACTACATCTTCTGCAGCCTCACTCCGCACTACCTCTCTGATTACACAGGACATTGCAATTGGGTAATTCTTTTAATTCCCTCATTTTTTGCTATTTTACGGATTAATCCCAATGCTTGCCAAAATATTTTTTTTTTCTCTTTTCATGGCATTATCTTTAGGACTATATCATCCCTCACCCATCCTGCAACACACTGTCCACATTGCCCCTTCATTACTTCACTCACCTCTAGTGAACACTCATGAACTGTTTTCCTATTTAAATTCAATAACTTTAACAGCCTCACCCTGCCGCCAGAAACTAAAAGGCCACACATCTTACAATCATCTTTCATATCTTTCTTCCTCCCTGCTTCTATTAGCTGGTGATATATCACCTAATCCAGGTGCCCCTCACTTCTCCCACACACATACATCTGAACACTACAGAAATCCGGCAAACCTCAAGCACATCACCTGCCCCCCCCTCTCTTCCAAAGTCCTTTAGATGTGCCCTTTGGAATGCACGCTCTGTTTGTAACAAACTTACCTCCGTACATGATCTCTTCCTCTCATACAACTTCAACCTTCTAGCAATAACAGAAACATGGCTCATGCAATCAGACACTGCCTCACCTGCAGCCCTTTCACATGGTGG
This sequence comes from Mixophyes australis, assembly GCA_036250195.1. Classification (NCBI taxonomy): domain Eukaryota; kingdom Metazoa; phylum Chordata; class Amphibia; order Anura; family Limnodynastidae; genus Mixophyes; species Mixophyes australis. Next base: position 93,089,860 of record JAVHZZ010000012.1, read on the forward strand.
TCTCCATTTCACCCACACCCCCAGACCAGGAGGCAGACAAGGAGGGGGGGGGGGGTTGGACTACTTCTCTCCCCACAGTGCACATTCACAGTTCTACCAAGTATCCCTTCACTCACATTCACATCTTTTGAAGTACATGATGTTAGGATTTTTAACCCATTCTCTATGCGTGTTGCTGTCATCTATCGTCCCCCTGGACCACACCAACAATTTCTTGAACACTTCTCTGCATGGCTCCCTCACTTCTTATCTACTGATATCCCCACCATCATCATGGGTGATTTCAACATCCCTATTTCTAATCCACGTTCCAATGCTGCTTCCAAACTACTCTCTCTAACCTCCTCACTTGATCTCTCCCAGTGGATTGAATCCGCTACTCATCAGGATGGCCACTGCCTTGATCTAGGTCTCTTGACTATGCTCAGTTTCGGATTTCCTTAGCACTCCTTTCCCCCTCTCGGATCATTACCTTATTAGCTACTCGCTCACCCCCAAGTTCTTTATCCTTCTCAATGTCAAACTCTCCCAAGCCTCCTTAAGCTGGTACACACTACAGAAATTTCGACCAACTTTTTATGCCGAGCAATTTTACATGCGACTGATGTTTCGATCGCTCGGTCCATGGACTGCATACACACTAGCCTTGTTTAAGATGATAAAGGGAAGAGCGGATGTCCCTTTAGCGACTTTTTACAGCCATGTAGTCGTGAGCAATGACTGTAATTTCGTACTCACTGTTGTGGATCGGTCGGAAGTTTATACACACTACACAGTGGAAACGAGATTGGAACGAAAATATTAAACGGTATGACCAACCAAATGAGGTGATAATCGTCCATTTGGGCAGACTTTCGACCATCGTGTCACTGTACACACTGACCCGACTTTTGAACGAGCGGTCGTATGTCGGCTGTTTGAGACGATTATTGGATGAAAACAGTGTAGTGTGTACCCAGCTTTACAACCGCAGCAATATCAACTATATTGATCTTCCACAGCTTTCCACCTCTCCAACACTTTCTCTCCCCAATTTCTACATTCTCCTCCCCAATTGTAAAGCGCTACAGAATTTGCTGGTGCTATAAAAAAAAATGATGATGATGATCGGGCAGTACCCCATTTTCACCAAAGCTTAGCAACTGCCCTTGATCAAGTGGCTCCAGCGACACTACATACTCCTCATAGACTTTGTTGCCAACCGTGGCACACTAAAGTAGCATTAACTCTACAAAAACTTTCTCGTAAAGCAGAACGTCACTGGCGTAAATTTTGTACCTATAATGATTTCATCACATATAATGGTATCTACCACTCCTATAGAAATGCTCTGGACACTGCAAAACAAAAATACTACCAATCTCTCATCTATGCTCAGACTTCTAACCACCAAACGCCTTTTTAACACATTTAAATCTCTTCTTAATCCAACCCACATCCTCCAACTACCATCAGTGCCCAGAATCTTGCTTCCTATTTGAAGGACAAAATAGATAAGATCAGACTTGAAATGGTATCATCTCCCTCGACAAGCAATCAGCCGAATTCCTTTCCAGCACCCTCTGACACTCTCTCTTCATTTGAACCCACAAATGAAGAGGAAATTTCTATTCTCTTCTCATCTTTCTCCTCTACCTCCTGTCCTCTTCATCCCATTCCCTCACAAATTAGTAGGTCCCTGTCTCCTGTGCTCATTCCCCCTCTAACTAAAATCTGTAATCTATCTCTTTCTACTGGTATTTTTCCATCACTATTCAAGTATGCAGTGATTACTCCCATTTAAAAAAAAAAAAAAGCTTGAGAGAATTGCCTACACTCGCCTCACACACTTTCTTACAGCAAACAACCTACTGGATTCTCTTAAGTCAGGATTTCGCTCTCAACACGCCACAGAGACTGCGCTGACCAAAGTTGTCAATGATTTGATCACAGCAAAAAGTAAAAGCCATTACTCGTCTAATTCTCCTGGATCTCTGCTGCATTTGACACTGTTGACCACTGTCTCCTCATACAAACACTACAATCCCTAGGTCTTGAAGACACTGTCCTATCCTGGTTCTCATCCTACCTATCTAATCGCTCTTTCAGTGTTAATTTCTCTGGATCCACCTTTATCAGTTGGAGACCACAAGGCTCAGTCCTAGGTCCTCTGCTATTCTCTATCTACACCACTTCTCTAATAAGCTCCTTTGGATTTCTGTATCATCTCAATGAGGATGATACACAAATCTATCTATCCTCTCTATTTATCTCTCACCATCTGTGTTGTCTCGCGTTACTGACTGTCTTTCTCCCATTTCATCTTGGATGTCTTCTCGCCAACTCAAACTCAGGCTTTCAAAAATTGAATTAATAATATTCCCACCCAAAAACAGAAGCTTCCTGCCTGACATTTCTGTTGATAACATGACCATAAATCCAACCCCTCAAGCTCGCTGCCTAGGTGTAATCCTTGACTCACAACTATCATTTATTCCCCACATTGACTCTATATCTAAATCATGTTACATACATACATCTAAAGAACATTTCCAGAATACGCACATATCTCACACAAGACACTGCAAAAACCTTAATTCATGCACTTATCTCCTGCATCGACTATTGCAATTCCCTCCTTACTGGTCTTCCCTAAATCAGACCTGAACCCCTACAATCTATTTTGCACACAGCGACTAGATTGATTTTCCTTGCAAACCATTCTTCCTCTGCTGAGCCACTCTGTCAGTCTCTATTGGTTGCCTGTATTTCAACGAATCCAATATAAAATTCTAACATACAAGGCCATCTACAAAATTGCACCGACATACATCTCCTCACTTGTCTCAAAATATCTCCCGACTCAACACCTCCGCTCTGCACAAGATTTGCTTCTCTCTTCCACTCTCATCACGTCCTCTCATTCTCGGGTTACAGGACTTTTTCTGGACTGCACCCACTTTGTGGAATTCCCTCCCTTGCACAGTAAGACTTTCCTCTAGTCTTCAAACCTTCAAGCGTTCTCTGAAAACCCACCTCTTCAGACAAGCTTATAATATTCCTCAACCACCATCTTAATCTCCCTAGGTTAATTTATTACCACGCTCTAACACAAGACAACAACCTTCTGACCAACATTGCGGTGTGACTGATCACACAGCCCACTCAATATTTTTTACCTTTGCATTCTAGCTGGTCCATTGTGCAATATGATGTAGCACATGCCCTTGTGTTTCAAACTCCCATTGTCCTATAGATTGTAAGCTTGTGAGCAGGGTTCTCTTACCTCTCTGTCTGTATGTATTACCCAGTATTGTTTTATTAATGTTTGTTCCCAATTGTAAAGCGCTACGGAATTTACTGGCGCTATATAAATAAATGTTGATGATGACATTGCTGACCAATATTCATGAGGCAAAGGCTCTTAGTGAACTGCATGGCAGCAATACTGGTTCAGCGTTCAAAATGGCTGCTTTTACTCCATAGGCGACAATCCCTCTTTAAATTCTTTTTCCATCGTCCCGGATGTTTTCCTATTTTTATGAATATTTTGATACTCTACTGGTATGTAATACTACTATATGTACAGCATTAATGTTCCCTTCTTCTTTTCTGTACCCAAGCACCTGGTGTTGTTACTGAAAATACATACAAAAGAAATAAAAAAATGTTTTTTTTCCATTGTGCCTTTTGCATTAATTACACAGTACTTCTATGCTGGGTGCCCTCGCACAGCATGGTGAGCTGTGAAAAGGGGAGCAGCACCAATGGGCAAATATTAGATGTCCCTCTCCATGAGCTTACAGTCTGACGTGATACACAAGGCAGTGTAATAACATTGTACGTGCTGGTGTGGCTACTGTACTATAAGTCAGCGGCACCATCCGCCTCCAATAATAAAGCAGATGTTTTCTGGCGGTGCAGCTTACGGCGTTGTGATATGGTTGGAATGAGGAGACGGTGCGAGTTGGAGACAAGAAACGCTTGTGGCAGTATCTTTTGTTGGTTAAGGCCCCCGGAGGTCACTGGAGAGCTATTACCGCACATCCGGAACACATCCGGAGAAGTTGACATACGTTTGCAGTTCCCATGTCCAGAATTGTGTTACAAAACGAGAATCTTGAAGGTGAGCTGTGAAGAAAATAAAGCTATCCCGACACCAAGCAAATATTAAAGGATCACTTAACCCCAAAATGTTGAACCAATAAAGGTTACACTGTTCAGTGTTACCCTGTTAATCCACCACAGCTGTTACAAAGTAAAACCTCTCCCCTCCATTGAATCTCCTCCCACATCTTTAGGACTGTCCTGATGGGGTCTCATGCTAGGACTACAGTCCGTTAATCTGCTGTGATATGACTGGCCCGCCCTATGTATGAATCCACCAATCTACATAGCGCAATTCTGAAAAGCAAGTCTGCAAAGCTGTCAGTCATTAACTTTAGTTAGAAATCACCTTTCTATTAATGTGGATGAGAGAGAATCCTGGACATATTCAGTACAAGCACTGCAGTTATTTAATGTATCTGCACGGTTTTACACATCTTTTCATATATATATATTGATGAAAGATAGCTTTTCTTGCTCTCTAAGGGGTATATTTACTAAAAGCAGTGGCGGATCCAGGGGGGGCCATCGTCCCCCCTAGCAGGGGCTTGCTGCTGACGGCTGCACACTGTCCAGGTCCGTTCAGCATTGACAGTATGCTGCCCGGCTGCTCTGATTGTGTTTTAAACACAATCAGCAGCGGGACAGCACACTGCCAATGCTGAACGGACCTGCACATACTGTGCAGCCGTCAGCAGCTTTAGAAAGGGGGCGGGGCCTAAATCGCGCCCCCCTAAAATCACCCCAGGTAGAGCAGTTGCCTAGATCCACCCCTGACTAAAAGGCGGGTTGGAAAAAGTGGAGATGTTGCCTATAACAACCAATCAGATTCTAGCTGTCCTTTTGTAGAAAGTACGAAATAAATTATAACTAGAATCTGATTGGTTGCTATAGGCAATGCCGGTCTGATCACCGAGTCGGTACACGTGGGCTAATGCCGGTCTGATCACCGAGTCGGTACACGTGGGCTGATGCTGGTCTTCGCACCGAGTCGGTACACGTGGGCTAATGCCGGTCTGATCACCAAGTCGGTACACGTGGGCTGATGCCGGTCTGATCACCGAGTCGTTCATGTGGGCTAATGCCGGGCTGATCACCGAGTCGGTTCACGTGGGCTGATGCCGGTCTGATCACCGAGTCGGTTCACGTGGGCTAATGCCGGGCTGATCACCGAGTCGGTACACGTGGGCTGATGCCGGTCTGTTCACCGAGTCGGTACACGTGGGCTGATGCCGGTCTGATCACCGAGTCGGTACACGTGGGCTGGTGCCGGTCTGATCACCGAGTCGGTACACGTGGGCTGGTGCCGGTCTGATCACCGAGTCGGCACACGTGGGCTGATGCCGGTCTGATCACCGAGCCGGTACACGTGGGCTGATGCCGGTCTGATCACCGAGCCGGTACACGTGGGCTGATGCCGGTCTGATCACCGAGCCGGTACACGTGGGCTGATGCCGGTCTGATCACCGAGCCGGTACACGTGGGCTGATGCCGGTCTGATCACCGAGGCGGTACACGTGGGCTGATGCCGGTCTGATCACCGAGTCGGTACACGTGGGCTGATGCCGGTCTGATCACCGAGTCGGTACACGTGGGCTGATGCCGGTCTGATCACCGAGTCGGTACACGTGGGCTGATGCCGGTCTGATCACCGAGTCGGTCATGTGGGCTGATGCCGGTCTGATCACCGAGTCGGTACACGTGGGCTAATGCCGGTCTGATCACCGAGTCGGTACACGTGGGCTGATCACCGAGTCGGTACACGTGGGCTGATGCCGGTCTGATCACCGAATCGGTACACGTGGGCTGATGCCGGTCTGATCACCGAGTCGGTCACGTGGGCTAATGCCGGTCTGATCACCGAGTCGGTACACGTGGGCTAATGCCGGTCTGATCACCGAGTCGGTACACGTGGGCTGATGCCGGTCTGATCACCGAGTCGGTACACGTGGGCTGATGCCGGTCTGATCACCGAGTCGGTCATGTGGGCTGATGCCGGTCTGATCACCGAGTCGGTACACGTGGGCTAATGCCGGTCTGATCACCGAGTCGGTACACGTGGGCTGATCACCGAGTCGGTACACGTGGGCTAATGCCGGTCTGATCACCGAGTCGGTACACGTGGGCTGATCACCGAGTCGGTACACGTGGGCTAATGCCGGTCTGATCACCGAGTCGGTACACGTGGGCTGATCACCGAGTCGGTACACGTGGGCTGATGCCGGTCTGATCACCGAATCGGTACACGTGGGCTGATGCCGGTCTGATCACCGAGTCGGTCACGTGGGCTAATGCCGGTCTGATCACCGAGTCGGTCACGTGGGCTAATGCCGGTCTGATCACCGAGTCGGTACACGTGGGCTAATGCCGGTCTGATCACCGAGTCGGTACACGTGGGCTAATGCCGGTCTGATCACCGAGTCGGTACACGTGGGCTGATGCCGGTCTGATCACCGAGCCGGTACACGTGGGCTGATGCCGGTCTGATCACCGAGCCGGTACACGTGGGCCCCTGGGTGTGGTACTGGGCCCTAGATACATAAACGTGGTACTGACCCAGCAGAGGCTGCACCTGAGCAGTTAGGACACAGAAAGTAGATTTAATAAGTGGTAATTTGCTGACAGCCACAAGTAAGAGAAGGTTAGTCAGGATGAGCACACTGATGATTACTATGGACTTATAATACATTTACACATAGCACACTCCGTGCACGCCCCTGTATCTCTCCGGAGCACTGGCAGGATTCCCGCACACAAGATGGCGGAGCGGGCGGCGTCACGTGGCCAGGGATGGAAGCTTCTAGGCGGAGAGGAGGCGGGCGGCCAGCGACCAGTCAGCGCGCAGTGTGACGTGTCACGTGTCGATGGGCGGGGCCTGGCACTCTGAGGTGACGCAGACAGGAGGGCGGCCCAGCCACCAGTCAGCGCGCAGTGTGACGTGTCACGTGTCGGTGGGCGGAGCCTGGTACTCTGAGGTGACGCAGTCAGGAGGGCGGCCAGCGACCAGTCAGCGCGCAGTGTGACGTGTCACGTGTCGGTGGGGAGGGGCCTAGCACTCTGAGGAGACGCAGACAGGAGGGCGGCTCAGCCACCAGTCAGCGCGCAGTGTGACGTGTCACGTGTCGGTGGGCGGAGCCTGGCACTCTGAGGAGACGCAGACAGGAGGTGGAAGGAGGGCGGCAGCCCCGGAGTCTCTGACCGCAAACACGGACTTCTTGTGGGACAAGAGAACCGGCCTGGCTGCGAGGACGGTGAGAGAGCGGCAGGGAGCCCGGGGGAGGGCGGGGAGACTGGTAGAGGCGGCCCCGGGGGGACCGCAGCGCAAGATGGCGGCTGGAGACAGGGACACAAAATGGCGGACGGGGATCAGCTCCCTGTTGTTGTTATTATATATATTATATATCCCCCTTATAGTATTATGTTTGTCCTCACTGCTGTATAGTCACCCTGGTATGTTATATTTCCCATATATATTATATAGTGTCCTATAATGTAATATATCCCATATATATTATATAGTGCCCTATAATGTTATATATCCCATATATATTATATAGTGTACTATAATGTTATATATCCCATATATATTATATAGTGTACTATAATGTTATATATCCCATATATATATAATATAGTGTCCTATAATGTTATATATCCCATATATATATATTATACAGTGTCCTATAATGTTATATATCCCATATATATTATACAGTGTCCTATAATGTTATATATCCCATATATATTATATATAGTGTCCTATGTTATATATTCTATATATATTATAGTGTCCTATAATGTTATATATCCCATATATATATAATATAGTGTCCTATAATGTTATATATCCCATATATATATATATATATATATATATATATATATATATATATATATATATAATAGTGTCCTATAATGTTATATATCCCATATATATATTATATAGTGTCCTATAATGTTATATATCCCATATATATATATTATATAGTGTCCTATAATGTTATATATCCCATATATATATATATATTATATAGTGTCCTATAATGTTATATATCCCATATATATATATTATATAGTGTCCTATAATGTTATATATCCCATATATATATATATTATATAGCGTCCTATAATGTTATATATCCCATATATATATATTATATAGTGTCCTATAATGTTATGTATCCCATATATATATTATATAGTGTCCTATAATGTTATATATCCCATATATATATATATATATATATATTATATAGTGTCCTATAATATATATCCCATATATATATATATTATATAGTGTCCTATAATGTTATATATCCCATATATATTATATAGTGCCCTATAATGTTATATATCCCATATATATTATATAGTGCCCTATAATGTTATATATCCCATATATATATTATACAGTGTCCTATAATGTTATATATCCCATATATATATATTATATAGTGTCCTATAATGTTATATATCCCATATATATATATATATATATATATATATATATATATATATATTATAGTGTCCTATAATGTTATATATCCCATATATATATATATATATATTATATAGTGTCCTATAATGTTATATATCCCATATATATTATATAGTGTCCTATAATGTTATATATCCCATATATATTATATAGTGTCCTATAATGTTATATATCCCATATATATTATATAGTGCCCTATAATGTTATATATCCCATATATATTATATAGTGTCCTATAATGTTATATATCCCATATATATTATATAGTGCCCTATAATGTTATATATCCCATATATATTATATAGTGCCCTATAATGTTATATATCCCATATATATTATATAGTGCCCTATAATGTTATATATCCCATATATATTATATAGTGCCCTATAATGTTATATATCCCATATATATTATATAGTGCCCTATAATGTTATATATCCCATATATATTATATAGTGCCCTATAATGTTATATATCCCATATATATTATATAGTGCCCTATAATGTTATATATCCCATATATATATAATATAGTGTCCTATAATGTTATATATCCCATATATATTATATAGTGCCCTATAATGTTATATATCCCATATATATATTATATAGTGTCCTATAATGTTATATATCCCATATATATATTATATATTGCCCTATAAAGTAATATATCCCATATATATTATATAGTGCCCTATAATGTTATATATCCCATATATATTATATAGTGTCCTATAATGTTATATATCCCATATATATTATATAGTGCCCTATAATGTTATATATCCCATATATATATATATATATATATATATATTATATAGTGTCCTATAATGTTATATATCCCATATATATTATATATAGTGTCCTATAATGTTATATATCCCATATTTATATATTATATATAGTGTCCTATAATGTTATATATCCCATATATATTATATAGTGCCCTATAATGTTATATATCCCATATATATATATATATTATATAGTGTCCTATAATGTTATATATCCATATATATTATATAGTGCCCTATAATGTTATATATCCCATATTATATCCCATATATATATATTATACAGTGTCCTATAATGTTATATATCCCATATATATTATACAGTGTCCTATAGTGTTATATATCCCATATATATTATATATAGTGTCCTATGTTATATATTCTATATATATTATAGTGTCCTATAATGTTATATATCCCATATATATATATATATTATATAGTGTCCTATAATGTTATATATCCCATATATATATTATATAGTGTCCTATAATGTTATATATCCCATATATATATATATTATATAGTGTCCTATAATGTTATATATCCCATATATATATATATTGTATAGTGTCCTATAATGTTATATATCCCATATATATATATATTATATAGTGTCCTATAATGTTATATATCCCATATATATATATATATATATATTATATAGTGTCCTATAATGTTATATATCCCATATATATATATATATATATATATATATATATATATATATATTATATAGTGTCCTATAATGTTATATATCCCATATATATTATATAGTGCCCTATAATGTTATATATCCCATATATATATTATACAGTGTCCTATAATGTTATATATCCCATATATATTATACAGTGTCCTATAATGTTATATATCCCATATATATATATATATTATATAGTGTCCTATAATGTTATATATCCCATATATATATTATACAGTGTCCTATAATGTTATATATCCCATATATATTATATAGTGTCCTATAATGTTATATATCCCATATATATTATATAGTGCCCTATAATGTTATATATCCCATATATATTATATAGTGCCCTATAATGTTATATATCCCATATATATTATATAGTGCCCTATAATGTTATATATCCCATATATATTATATAGTGCCCTATAATGTTATATATCCCATATATATTATATAGTGTCCTATAATGTTATATATCCCTTATATATCCCATATATATTATATAGTGTCCTATAATGTTATATCCCATATATAATATATAGTGCCCTATAATGTTATATATCCCATATATATTATATATAGTGTCCTATAATGTTATATATCCCATATTTATATATTATATATAGTGTCCTATAATGTTATATATCCATATATATTATATAGTGCCCTATAATGTTATATATCCCATATATATATATAATATAGTGTCCTATAATGTTATATATCCCATATATATTATATAGTGCCCTATAATGTTATATATCCCATATATATATTATATAGTGTCCTATAATGTTATATATCCATATATATTATATAGTGCCCTATAATGTTATATATCCCATATATATTATATAGTGTCCTATAATGTTATATATCCCATATATATATTAGTGTCCTATAATGTTATATATCCCATATATATTATATAGTGCCCTATAATGTTATATCCCATATATATATTATATAGTGCTCTATAATGTTATATATCCCATATATATATATATATATATATATATATATATATATATTTTATATAGTGCCCTATAATGTTATATAGCCCATATATATTATATAGTGCCCTATGTTATATATCCCAGATATATTCTATAGTGCCCTATGTTATATATCCCAGATATATATATATTCTATAGTGCCCTATTTGTTGTATATCCTATATATATATTATATAGTGACCTATGTTATATATCCCATATATATTATATAGTGCGTTATAATGTTATATATCCCATATATATATATTATAGTGCCCTATAATGTTATATATTCCATATATATTATATAGTGCGTTATAATGTTATATAACCCATATATATATTATATAGTGCCCTATAATGTTATATATCCCATATATATATATTATATAGTGCCCTATGTTATATATCCCATATATATTATATAGTGTCCTATAATGTTATATCCCATATATATTAGTGTCCTATAATGTTACATATCCCATATATATATATATATATATATTATATATAGTGTCCTATAATGTTATATATCCCATATATATATTAAATAGTGCCCTATAATGTTATATATCCCATATATATATTATACCGCCTATTATAATGTGCACACTCGGTGACATACAAAACATTACACAATAAGGGGTGTATATAATATGTCACCACTTATAATATACATGTGCTACCCTAACCTATATTGTGTCCCAATTGTAAAGCGCTACTGAATATCTTGGCGCTATATAAATAAATGATGATATACTTTATAGCTCAATAACTGCCATATAAAATATAATAACCTGGATATGTGTTCTGTCCCCAAGTGCTCTAATACATATGTTTCTCTCTTAGTGATGTATCATAACCCTGATATAATGTTATATCTCCCTTATTGTATGATAGTGTGATATTAGTAATATCATCATTCTGTATTGCTACAGAATGATGATATAATATATATTATATAATATATATTAATAATGCTGATATAATATAGTATGTACTACTTATTGTCACCATTGTGGGTGGGGTCTGGTGTTCATAGGATAAAGAAAATATGACAGATGAACAGATGGCAAATACAATATCCCTGAAATAACCTGCACAGAAGGATAACTTAAAGCCATATATATTATAGATGACTTTAGACATCGGTCCCTTAGTTCACACACTGCCTTAGACATTGTGTACTCGTAGCTGCACCTCAGAGGTTGCCATGTTGTCCCGCCAGTATCCTGGCACAGCGTGGTGTTATACTTACCTCGAGGATCATGGGAGGAAGGTGTCTGGGCCTGTTCTTATAGTGTAACTTGTAGCTGTGCCGACTATGTACGTACTTCCAGCCTGTGGTGTGAATGACCGTAGTAATTAGTATGAGGGAGGGTCTGGCGGTTTACTGAGTAGTTTCTCTTGTCCCAGATGCCGCACTCCAGACGGTACCGTTCATCGGAGAGAGGCAGCAGAGGTAGCTACCACGAGCGTTACAGAAGCCGCAAGCACAGGCGGAGAAGAAGCAGGTCGCGGACCAGTAGCAGTGACAGAGGCCGTGACCGGCATCACAGACATGGTGACAGTTACCATGACAGGTCGCGCAGGTGAGCGCAGATCTTGCTTTCCTCACCTCCTGGAATGATAGAGACAACGTTAGTTCACCATGCCAGTGGCTCGTAGGTCTTGGTGGCGGGTGACACAATGGCTTAGGTTGTTATGGGTTTCCCATGTTGTACGACAGACCATGTGTTCTCACTCCCAGCTATGAAGCACGGTCGTCGGACAGGAGGGTCTATGAGCGCAGATACTGTGACAGTTACCGACGGAATGACTACAGCAGGGACAGAGACCGAGGGGATGTGTACTATGAAGCGGAATACCGCCACTCATACGATTACCGAAGGTCCCGTGACGACAGCTACAGGAGCTGCAAGAGCAACCGGCGCAAGCAGAAGCGCAGGAAGCGCAGAACAAGGTCTTATAGCCAGTCCACATCGGTGAGTATTCCCTGGACTCCTCTCATTACACTCCCCCTTTCTCTTTCTTTTCTTAAAGCAAGACTGGGTAAGTGTTATCCCCTCCCTCCCTGCTGTGTATAAAGGGTTAATACAGAACTGTGTACTCCTATTCCTGAGATTGTTCATTCCCTGTGATTAAGAGACTAGATGGCTTGTTAGATGCTGTGTATGCCGCACCCATCACTATAATATTGTCTGTCTAAATATTTACCTTGTCACGGTTACCGATGTGTTTTATACCCCAATAAAGTCGGGTGACAGCGTTGATTAGCGAGTGTGCGTCATTTGAGTCACTTGAGTAGCGAGTTTCTCACACCGGTCCTGCTCTCAGAATCCCTGAGCCCATACGGGCACCGACTGCTGTGCGCACTCTGCTTGCAGGGCCAGTTTGATACCTCGCTGTCCGTACGCCGTGTGTCATATCTGATTCTTGGTGCTGGGACCAGTCCTTGTCTTAGGTGTGCTTGTTGGGGTGTAATAACGCTTTACTGCTGATTTACATGTTTGTGTAGCTTTTCTTGTTAGTAAGCATGTATGTATGACGTTTGTGTATATATAGGGCCCCCCTCGCTGATCCTGTGAGCATTGAGAGCTTTATTGAAGGTTAATATGAAGACGATAGACTTAGGGCAAACCTCAGGGGGTTGGTTACTAACGTGAAGACGTGAACTTTTTTTACTTTTTGCTCCTGCTTTGCAACGATGAAAACAGAAAATAAGCAGAATGTTTTGGTTTTTTTCTTTTTTTCTTTTTTTAATTTAATTTTATTTCTGAGTTAGTGTATTTGTATCTTGACCTGTTCCCTTGCAATATCCCTATCGTTATATATTCCTATGTGCCGTATGAATTGGCTGGGAATCTACTGCACACCCTCCTACCTCAAACTACAATGTGAATTTCCAAACCAACCAACCTATGTGCCGCTGGTTTGAAAATCTGATTGGCTGGTGAATGGTGGTGTTTTGCCGGGATTGACGGGGCCCGTTTCAACAGAGGAGTCGACAGAGCAGCAGGCAGGCCAAGAGTGTGGAAGACGACGTGGAGGGTCACCTGATCTATCGCAGCGGCGACTGGCTACAAGAAAGATGTACAGCCAAATCGTAACATAATTTAGCTCTCTAGTTCTAAGATCCCCCTTCCCCAGAGACGCTGCAAGCCTATCTGTTTTTTTGTGTTTATCTGATTTTACTTAAACAAAGACGCCCCTTCCTCCTCCTCCTCTTCCTTTATTATTATTAAAGCTACAATGTATATAGTGTTCTTGTATTGCTAGTTGGAGGGCAGGAAGCTAGTGTAACTGATTGTGGCTCAACGCCCAGCCTGAGAGGCATGTCACTGGCTCTAGCTGCCTGCAGTTCCTGGGCTCCCTCTTATCCCGTCTTCTCTGCTTCCCCTCACAGATGAGATTGTCAGCACACTGGGCGAGGGAACGTTTGGCCGAGTGGTGCAGTGTATAGACCATCGGAGGTGAGTATTGAACCTAATCCAATGTACAGTTATTAATAAACACCCACACTATGCCCAGCCCTCTGTCTGGTGCCTCTGTTACTGTGGGCTGAAGAACGTAACCCATGTTGTGTGTGTTACATGGAGTGTCAACCTTCTAAGGGTGCACAAGTGGGATTCTGATAAATCCTCAGTTGGCATCTAAACTGGCTGCTTTCATAATTATGTGGTGTTAATTGCTACTTCCACTAGTGTCGCACAACATTATTTCCCCACGGAGATGCTGGGATATCTGCGTACAAGCTGCTATGTGTCTCTCTAATGGTTTCCTGTCTTATGCTTTAGGGGAAGTGCCAGGGTAGCTCTTAAAATCATTAAAAATGTTGAAAAATACAAGGAGGCCGCGCGCCTGGAGATCAACGTCCTGGAGAAACTGAATGAGATGGACCCCGACAATAAGCAGTAAGGAGCTCGCTCGCTGTCGTCTTACCCTAGGTCTGTCCCCAGGCCTTGTTCCTATGTGTAACTAGTACGTTTTGTGTTCTCCTCAGCTTGTGTGTACAAATGTTTGACTGGTTTGACTACCACGGACACATGTGTATCTCCTTCGAGCTTCTGGGTCTGAGCACATTTGACTTCCTGAAGGAGAACAACTATCTTCCATACCCTATCCACCAAGTGCGACACATGGCTCAGCAAGTGTGCCAGGGAGTGAAGTGTAAGTGTTACTGGTTAGAGAGGGGGTGGAGGTGTCCTCAGAATGATTCTACAATGGGCTCCTGTCTTTTCAGTTCTCCATGACAACAAACTCACTCACACGGATCTGAAGCCGGAGAACATACTCTTTGTCAATTCTGACTTTGAGCCGACGTACAATATGGAGAAGGTGGGTGGTCAGTGTCTGTCCTGCATATTAAATACCAGCTCTCGTTGGACTTGTTCTGTGTTAGACATGAGACTGGGGTTTGGTCTTCAGGCTTTACCTAATTCTTGTTCTCATGGTCTCTCCCTGTGACCTCCCTCACTCCAAGAAGAGAGATGAGCGGCGTGTAAAGAACACTGATATCCGAGTGGTGGATTTCGGCAGTGCCACTTTCGACAATGAGCACCATAGCACCATTGTGTCCACCCGTCACTACCGGGCACCTGAGGTCATCTTGGGTGAGTGTTCTCCGCTGTTGGTTTGGTTTGTGCTGAGATGACCTCACTCGTACCTGACTTTCCCACCTTGTATTTCCAGAGCTCGGCTGGAGTCAGCCCTGCGATGTCTGGAGCATCGGGTGTATTATCTTTGAGTATTACGTGGGTTACACACTCTTCCAGGTGAGGATTTTAGCTGGTGAAACGCTTGGGCGACCTCTGTTATTACGTGTATGTCTCATAGAGGCCTTTTTCCACCTGCAGACTCATGACAACAGGGAGCACTTGGCAATGATGGAAAGAATCCTGGGCCAGATACCACCCCGGATGATCCGAAAGACGAGGTGAGCCGCTCCGGAACATACGTGCTTGTCTGTCTTCACGTGTGTTGTGCCATCTAGTTACCAAGCCTTTTATCTCTCCAGGAAACAGAAGTACTTTTACCACGGACGACTGGATTGGGACGAGAACACGTCTGCGGGACGCTATGTGCGGGAGAACTGCAAGGCTCTGCGGGTAAGTGCTGTGCTCCTCTGTGTATAACCTACATACGGGTAGTACTAGTGTATGACATACGCTTGGTGTGCTGACGTGTTCCCTATCTTACAGAGGTACATGGTCTCCGAAGCAGACGACCACCAGCAGCTGTTTAACCTTATCGAGGGCTTGTTGGAGTACGATCCGTCCAAACGCTTCACCCTGTCAGCAGCCCTGAAACACCCCTTCTTTAATGCGCTAAAGAGCGAGCACATGACGAAGCACTGGGATACCGGGCGTGACATCAGCCGATGAGGAGATCACACCAAACGTTTTGCTTTACAACCCTGGTGCTTTGTCCTATATTGTTTTTTTATTTTTAAATGAATGAACTGAACGCTTTGCAGTCAGGTAAAGCTGTTAATATGTGAAATAGTCTATATAAATATATATATATTCTGGCGCACAGGCTTACGACAGGAGCAGTGGCTGCCTTGTACATAGATGACCCTGCTCCATCTGGTGGTGGATGGCCTACACTGCACCTGTACAGTTGTCCTATAATTTATAATGTCAGTGTTACGGGGAGGAGCATCTCGCAGTGTTTTTATATAAAGTTTTGTACAGTCTTTGTGAGAAATAAACACAATCTGTTTGTATGTGAGCTGTGCCATGTTTTATAATCATACGCTGAATAACCAGGGTCCCTGTAAAAATGGGACCTCCTAATAATCTAACAGACCATTAAGTCATACCCATGTATAAACTACATTAATGTGATTGTTGCCATCGTCCGTATGGTGGGTAATAAAAGTGTATATGTATATGTATATGTATATGTATATGTATATGTATATGTATATGTATATGTATATGTATATGTATATGTATATGTATATGTAAGGTCAGGAGGCAGCTGGGGTTAGGGCACCGGGATGTGGATCCTGGATGAGCAGCACTTCATTCCGCAGACATTGTCCAGATAAACCAATTCTGTAACTGGATGGTCTCGCCTTATTTCCACTCTGCCGATTTACCAGTCACTATTAACATCCATTGGTTCCACTTGTGGACTGATAAACTACTTCACATTGTGGGGCCCCCAGTTGCAGGAGGGTATCGCTAACACCCCCAGGCTCCTGTACAGTCACATAGTGTGCAGCTGCTGCAGCGCCTCTTTACTCTGCCTAACACCTCCTGGCCGCTTACTTTAGATGAGGACTGCTGGGTTAGAGGGAAGAGTGCTTATAGCAGGAGATCCAAGAGGGACTGTCTGTAATCTGTCACATGAACAGTGTAGACCTTTGTTGGGTTGTTTATTGATGGTGATGTTACGTAGGCTGCTATATAAGGGCTTACACGTTTCTGTAGTCCTCCTTTAATCAATCCAGGCCGCTTCCCTTACCCTGACCTGGATGTCTAGTGGCAGCAGCATATTCCACTTACATATTCTACAGAGTACTTTACATGCACTACATGGCCAAAAGTATGTGGACAACCCTTCTAATTAATGTGTGACCCATTTCTAACGGGCGTATGACATCCAGCGTACAGCCATGTGATCTCCATAGTTGCACATTAGCGGTAGAATGGGTCCTTCTGGAGAGCTCCGTGACTGTCAGTGTGGCACTGTCATAGGATGTCCACCTTTCCATACGTAGTGCATAAAGATAGACTGAGATTCAATACAACACTATCGAGTTCCAAACGTCCGCATTATAACTTCGTCAGGAGCTCTGTGGATTGGGTTTCCATAGCTGAGCAGACATACAAGCTTCAGATCACCATGTGCAGTGCCAAACTGACCGGAGGGCTGTAAAACACACCTCCATCGGACTGGTGTGGTGGAAACAGTCTCTGGAGTAATGAATCATGCTTCACCCACCTGTCAGTCTGATGGATGAATCTGGATTTGGTGGATGCCAGGAGAACAGTTCCTACTCAAATGGCAACTGCACAAAGTGAGGGCCTTCAAAATATGGTTTCTGGAGTTTAGTGTGGAAGAACTTTCCTGTGTAGAGCCCTGACCTCAGCCCCAGTGAAGTATGGGAACGTCGACTGCGCATCAGACCATATCATCCAACATCCATGCCCTACCTCACTAATACATATGTGGCTGAATCGAAGGGCATCCCTGCATCTAGTGGAAAACCTTCCCCGAAGAGTGGAGGCTGTTACTTGTGCCAGTTGTGGGAATGGTACCGACCAGAATTGTCCCTCTATTCAAACTCCATTTGAATGCATGTATTGGCCCATGTTTTGAAAGGGATCATCTTATTAAATTACTATTGTTAATAGAATTAAGTTAAAATCTAGAAGTCTTAACTATTCCTGGCAAAATAATATTTTGTCCCAGGTCATGGTAGCTGATCCATGAATCTTAACAGGAACTATAGAAGCTTGTTGGCAAAGGAGGGTAGACCTGCCAGGTGTTGTAGCTGTCCTTGGCTAATTCCCCAAACGTTTGCTGGTAGGGATCATAGACGTGGCTTGTGCATGCTCGCTGGGCGCAGTAGGCCCTGGTGCCCCTTCCTGCTCTACGTCTCGAGAACAATCACCCACTCCACCTCGGTTGTACCTCCTAAGATGTCCAGCTTTCAGGCTAGCTAGGCAGTTAGACGTCCCTCGGCTGAACTTAACCTGTGGTCCCTGCTTGGGTTCAGCGCCTTTCTCTAATGATTAATACATTGTCCAGGTGAAAGCCAGGTCTAGTACACAGGAACAGGTTAGATGGCTGTATAGGCCCAGCAGGAGTCAATGCCCACGTGTCTACAGGAGAACACAAGGGGAGCGCAAAAATCCTGGTCAGTATAGCTGAGGGTCTGGTACACAGGAACTCTGTAAGCGCATATGTGCGGTGTGCCAAGAGGCTGGGCCCCAGATCTGGTACACAGGAACTCTGTAAGCGCATATGTGTGGTGTGCCAAGAGGCTGGGCCCCAGATCTGGTACACAGGAACTTGGTAAGCACATAGGTGCGGTGTGCCAAGAGGCTGGGCCCCAGATCTGATACACAGGAACTTGGTAAGCACATAGGTGCGGTGTGCCAAGAGGCTGGGCCCCAGATCTGGTACACAGGAACTTGGTAAGCACATAGGTGCGGTGTGCCAAGAGGCTGGGCCCCAGATCTGGTACACAGGAACTTGGTAAGCACATAGGTGCTGTGTGCCAAGAGGCTGGGCCCCAGATCTGGTACACAGGAACTTGGTAAGCACATAGGTGCGGTGTGCCAAGAGGCTGGGCCCCAGATCTGGTACACAGGAACTTGGTAAGCACATAGGTGCGGTGTGCCAAGAGGCTGGGCCCCAGATCTGGTACACAGGAACTTGGTAAGCACATAGGTGCGGTGTGCCAAGAGGCTGGGCCCCAGATCTGGTACACAGGAACTTGGTAAGCACATAGGTGCGGTGTGCCAAGAGGCTGGGCACCAGATCTGGTTCATCCAATCCTCAATTGGGGAATTGGGAGTGCGGCAGCCAAACTCTGCCAACTGCACCAGGGACCAATGTTATGGGCAGGGGCCCTTCTGGGGCACAGGTGGGGATTATATATCTGGTATGAGCAACACATGACACCAAGGAACCACATGCAGAGGTCTTACCTGGTCTGTATTGGTGGCAGGTAACATGGATACCAGGATGATATGAGCCTGAGGAACTGTAATACCCATAATGCATCTGATATCTGTACGTTGAAGGCCACGTATTATATAGACCTTTCATTCTTAAACCCACCTTCTGTTCTCTTATTGCCAGTAACTAAAGGGGGTCACATTGATGGGTGTGGGGGGTAATAATCCCCAGGCTGTCGGGTCCGTGTCACAAGTATAAATAAATAAGGATTGTGACGCTAATTGATCCCAACTTAAAGGATTATTATGAAGCTTTATCTTCCCAGCACTGCTGAGGTATTACAGCTACACGATGGACGCTGGGCTACGGGTGAGTTCTATAAATCAATATTCTTCTATACTATCCAGTGTGAGTGACATCTGTATACTAGGTGTGAGACTTATATCCAGTGTGAGTGACATCTGTATACTAGGTGTGAGTGATATCTGTATACTAGGTGTGAGTGACATCTGTATACTAGGTGTGAGTGACATCTGTATACTAGGTGTGAGTGACATCTGTATACTAGGTGTGAGTGATATCTGTATACTAGGTGTGAGTGATATCTGTATACTAGGTGTGAGACTTATATCCAGTGTGAGTGACATCTGTATACTAGGTGTGAGACTTATATCCAGTGTGACATCTGTATACTAGGTGTGAGACTTATATCCAGTGTGAGTGACATCTGTATACTAGGTGTGAGTGATATCTGTATACTAGGTGTGAGTGATATCTGTATACTAGGTGTGAGTGATATCTGTATACTAGGTGTGAGTGACATCTGTATACTAGGTGTGAGTGATATCTGTATACTAGGTGTGAGTGACATCTGTATACTAGGTGTGAGTGATATCTGTATACTAGGTGTGAGTGATATCTGTATACTAGGTGTGAGTGATATCTGTATACTAGGTGTGAGTGACATCTGTATACTAGGTGTGAGTGACATCTGTATACTAGGTGTGAGACTTATATCCAGTGTGAGTGACATCTGTATACTAGGTGTGAGACTTATATCCAGTGTGAGTGACATCTGTATACTAGGTGTGAGTGACATCTGTATACTAGGTGTGAGTGATATCTGTATACTAGGTGTGAGTGACATCTGTATACTAGGTGTGAGTGACATCTGTATACTAGGTGTGAGTGACATCTGTATACTAGGTGTGAGACTTATATCCAGTGTGAGTGACATCTGTATACTAGGTGTGAGACTTATATCCAGTGTGAGTGACATCTGTATACTAGGTGTGAGTGACATCTGTATACTAGGTGTGAGTGATATCTGTATACTAGGTGTGAGTGACATCTGTATACTAGGTGTGAGTGATATCTGTATACTAGGTGTGAGTGACATCTGTATACTAGGTGTGAGTGACATCTGTATACTAGGTGTGAGTGATATCTGTATACTAGGTGTGAGTGACATCTGTATACTAGGTGTGAGTGACATCTGTATACTAGGTGTGAGACTTATATCCAGTGTGAGTGACATCTGTATACTAGGTGTGAGTGACATCTGTATACTAGGTGTGAGTGACATCTGTATACTAGGTGTGAGACTTATATCCAGTGTGAGTGACATCTGTATACTAGGTGTGAGTGACATCTGTATACTAGGTGTGAGACTTATATCCAGTGTGAGTGACATCTGTATACTAGGTGTGAGTGACATCTGTATACTAGGTGTGAGTGACATCTGTATACTAGGTGTGAGTGACATCTGTATACTAGGTGTGAGTGACATCTGTATACTAGGTGTGAGTGACATCTGTATACTAGGTGTGAGACTTATATCCAGTGTGAGTGACATCTGTATACTAGGTGTGAGTGATATCTGTATACTAGGTGTGAGTGACATCTGTATACTAGGTGTGAGTGACATCTGTATAATAGGTGTGAGTGACATCTGTATACTAGGTGTGAGACTTATCCAGTGTAAGTGACATCTGTATACTAGGTGTGAGACAACTAGTTACTGGATGGGTGAGTACTGATCATTGTGTGATGAGGCCACTGGAGATCTGAAGATCTTGTAAAGCTACAGATTATAGTTAATCTTATAATCTTCTCCATGTCAATACGAGTTCACCAACAGCAGGTGTGTGCGACACAGTGCCATTACAAACACGCCATTTCTTCACTGCTGTTACACACCTCATGCAGAGCTTCACATGTTCACCAATGCCATACTGCTTAACCACCCGAACCTTAGCCTCAGCCCAACACCTAAACCACTGTCCCACACCTACCACCAAATCTTCACTACAAACCTGCAGTCCGACACATAACTCTTCACACCTCCCCTTCTGCCCCACACCTACCACCAACTCTCCACATCTGCAGCAACACACCTTCAAACGCACTTCATGCCTCAACCACTGCCCCACACCTCAACCTCTTTTCTACATCTACCACCAAATCTACACACCTCAGCTGTTGTCCTACAGCTACCACCAAAGCTCCACACTTCAGCTGTTGTCCTACAGCTACCACCAAAGCTCCACACTTCAGCTGTTGTCCTACATCTACCACCAAAGCTCCACACTTCAGCTGTTGTCCTACAGCTACCACCAAAGCTCCACACTTCAGCTGTTGTCCTACATCTACCACCAAAGCTCCACACTTCAGCTGTTGTCCTACAGCTACCACCAAAGATCCACACATCAGCTGTTGTCCTACATCTACCACCAAAGCTCCACACCTCATCAGTAGTCCTACAGCTACCACCAAAGCTCCACACCTCATCAGTAGTCCTACAGCTACCACCAAAGCTCCACACCTCATCAGTAGTCGTACAGCTACCACCAAAGCTCCACACATCAGCTGTTGTCCTACATCTACCAGCAAAGCTCCACACCTTAGCTGTTGTCTACATCTACCACCAAAGCTCCACACCTCATCAGTAGTCCTACAGCTACCACCAAAGCTCCACACCTCATCAGTAGTCCTACATCTACCACCAAAGCTCCACACCTCAGTAGTCCTACATCTACCACCAAAGCTCCACACCTCATCAGTAGTCCTACATCTACCACCAAAGCTCCACACCTCATCAGTAGTCCTACATCTACCACCAAAGCTCCACACCTCATCAGTAGTCCTACATCTACCACCAAAGCTCCACACCTCATCAGTAGTCCTACAGCTACCACCAAAGCTCCACACCTCATCAGTAGTCCTACAGCTACCACCAAATCTCCACACTTGAACCATTGTCTCATACTTACCACCGGACCCCCACCTACTAACTGATGCCCACTTCTACCACCACTGCTCCACACCTCAGCACTTTCTCTCACCTACAGCCAACACTGCACACTGTAACTGTTACTCCATCTGGATACCTGTATGATGTCCATGCGTGTGAGTTAGCAGAGACATAAGACATGACTCCTGTCCATTAACCTCTTGTGTGATCTTCGTCCTATTAGATCTGAATATTTGAGATTCAGGTCACTTGTATTGTGCCTTTGCCACCTGTGTCCTGTGATATCCCAAAATATGGCTTCTGTAACCAAGACACTGTTTGGGGGACCTGCAAAGAGTATATCATGCTGCACATCTGGGTTCAAGCAGGAGCACCGACCACCCAGCGAGGACAAGTCCAGAGTAAACATTATGAGAAGATGGAGCGCAGACGAGCAACACGGCAGGGTCTTACAGCCTGACACGTGAGATTGGGGGGACACGATGGGGGTTTACCTATAGCCAAGTGTACGTTATCCCTAATATAATATATAACCGGTGCATGTTATCCCTAGTGTAATATACAGTATATCCTGGTGTATGTTATCCCTAATGTAATATACAGTATATCCTGGTGTATGTTATCCCTAATATAATATACAGTATATCCTGGTGTATGTTATCCCTAATATAATATACAGTATATCCTGGTGTACGTTATCCCTGGTATAATCTATAGCCAGGTGTAAACGGTATTCCTAGTATAATATACAGTATATCCTGGTGTATGTTATCCCTGGTATAATCTATAGCCAGTGTATACGGTATTCCTAGTATAATATACAGTATATCCTGGTGTATGTGATCCCTGGTATAATATACAGTATATCCTGGTGTACGTTATCCCTGGTATAATATACAGTATATCCTGGTGTATGTTATCCCTGGTATAATATACAGTATATCCTGGTGTACGTTATCCCTGGTATAATATACAGTATATCCTGGTGTACGTTATCCCTGATATAATATACAGTATATCCTGGTGTATGTTATCCCTGGTATAATATACAGTATATCCTGGTGTACATTATCCCTGGTATAATATACAGTATATCCTGGTGTATGTTATCCCTGGTATAATATACAGTATATCCTGGTGTACGTTATCCCTGGTATAATATATAGCCAGGTGTATACGATATTCCTAGTATAATATGCAGTATATCCTGGTGTATGTTATCCCTGGTATAATATACAGTATATCCTGGTGTATGTGATCCCTGGTATAATATACAGTATATCCTGGTGTATGTGATCCCTGGTATAATATACAGTATATCCTGGTGTATGTTATCCCTGGTATAATATACAGTATATCCTGGTGTACGTTATCCCTGGTATAATATATAGCCAGGTGTATACGGTATTCCTAGTATAATATACAGTATATCCTGGTGTATGTGATCCCTGGTATAATATACAGTATATCCTGGTGTATGTTATCCCTGGTATAATATACAGTATATCCTGGTGTACGTTATCCCTGGTATAATATATAGCCAGGTGTATACGGTATTCCTAGTATAATATACAGTATATCCTGGTGTATGTTATCCCTGGTATAATATACAGTATATGCTGGTGTACGTTATCCCTGGTATAATATATAGCCAGGTGTATACGGTATTCCTAGTATAATATACAGTATATCCTGGTGTATGTTATCCCTGGTATAATCTATAGCCAGGTGTATACGGTATTCCTAGTATAATATACAGTATATCCTGGTGTAAGTTATCCCTGGTATAATATACAGTATATCCTGGTGTACGTTATCCCTGGTATAATCTATAGCCAGGTGTATACGGTATTCCTAGTATAATGATGTCCGCCATTCTCTCTTGTGCAGGAAGAGGAGAGATTCGCTGTACGCCCAGCAGAAGGCGGAGAGGGCGATGATGAGGGAACACTTCCGGGAGAAATACAACCTGCATAAGGTAAGTGTGGCGGGTGAGTGCGAGTAAGCGTGTTCTCAGCCCACACTCATCCTGTCTCCCTCTCCCACCAGAACGCACACGACCAGCAGCAGGTGAAGGCGGCTGGAGGTAACGTCAGACTGCCCAAGGACCTGCGGGCGATAGTGCGCAAGGACGAGGTGGACACAGAGCATTTCTCCATCTCAGACTTCCTGAGCTACAAGAACCTGGATCTCAGCTACCTGAGAAAGGGCACTATGGAGTCACTGCGGCCAGGGAGCCGCTGCCTGGTCATGTGACCCGGCCATGTGACTGGAGATCACCAAGATGTGTGTTATATTAATAAACGAGCAGTAATACGCTACCTGTATTATGTACAATATATGTTATTATATGAATACAACATGTGTCCATTAATAAGGTCAGTAGGGGGAGAAGTGCAGATAGCACTATAGGAGTTATTATTATTAATTATTATTATGAGGGGCAGTGATTAGGATATATGGTAATGAGGAGGACAGAGATTAGGATATATGGTAATGAGGACAGTGATTAGGATATATGGTAATAAGGACAGTGATTAGGATATATGGTCATGAGGGGCAGTGATTAGGATATATGGTAATGAGGACAGTGATTAGGATATATGGTAATGAGGACAGTGATTAGGATATATGGTAATGAGGGGCAGTGATTAGGATATATGGTAACGAGGGCTGTGATTAGGATATATGGTAACGAGAGCTGTGATTAGGATATATGGTAATGAGGACAGTGATTAGGATATATGGTAATGAGGACAGTGATTAGGGTATATGGTAATGAGGAGGACAGTGATTAGGACACATGGTAATGAGGGCAGTTATTAGGATATATGGTAATGAGGGGCAGTTATTAGGATACATGGTAATGAGGAGGGCAGTGATTAGGATATATGGTAATGAGGGGCAGTGATTAGGATATATGGTAATGAGGAGGACAGTGATTAGGATATATGGTAACGAGGGCTGTGATTAGGATATATGGTAACGAGAGCTGTGATTAGGATATATGGTAATGAGGACAGTGATTAGGATATATGGTAATGAGGACAGTGATTAGGATATATGGTAATGAGGACAGTGATTAGGGTATATGGTAATGAGGAGGACAGTGATTAGGACACATGGTAATGAGGGCAGTTATTAGGATATATGGTAATGAGGGGCAGTTATTAGGATACATGGTAATGAGGAGGGCAGTGATTAGGATATATGGTAATGAGGGGCAGTGATTAGGATATATGGTAATGAGGAGGACAGTGATTAGGATATATGGTAATGAGTAGGACAGTGATTAGGATATATGGTAATGAGGAGGACAGTGATTAGGGTATATGGTAATGAGGAGGACAGTGATTAGGATATATGGTAATGAGGAGGACAGTGATTAGGATATATGGTAATGAGGACAGTGATTAGGATATATGGTAATGAGGAGGACAGTGATTAGGATATATGGTAATAAGGAGGGCAGTGATTAGGATATATGGTAATGAGGAGGGCAGTGATTAGGATATATGGTAATGAGGAGGACAGTGATTAGGATATATGGTAATGAGGAGGACAGTGATTAGGATATATGGTAATGAGGAGGACAGTGATTAGGGTATATGGTAATGAGGAGGACAGTGATTAGGATATATCATAATGAGGGCAGTGATTAGGATATATGGTAATGAGGGGCAGTGATTAGGATATATGGTAATGAGGAGGACAGTGATTAGGATATATGGTAATGAGGAGGACATTGATTAGGGTATATGTTAATGAGGACAGTGATTAGGATATATGGTAATGAGGAGGACAGTGATTAGGATATATGGTAATGAGGACAGTGATTAGGATATATGGTAATGAGTAGGACAGTGATTAGGATATATCATAATGAGGGCAGTGATTAGGATATATGGTAATGAGGGGCAGTGATTAGGATATATGGTAATGAGGAGGACAGTGATTAGGATATATGGTAATGAGGAGGACATTGATTAGGGTATATGGTAATGAGGAGGACAGTGATTAGGATATATGGTAATGAGGACAGTGATTAAGATATATGGTAATGAGGACAGTGATTAGGGTATATGGTAATGAGGAGGACAGTGATTAGGATATATGGTAATGAGGAGGGCAGTGATTAGGATATATGGTAATGAGGAGGGCAGTGATTAAGATCTATGGTAATGAGGAGGACAGTGATTAGGATATATGGTAATGAGGACAGTGATTAGGATATATGGTAATGAGGAGGACAGTGTTTAGGATATATGGTAATGAGGACAGTGATTAGGATATATGGTAATGAGTAGGACAGTGATTAGGATATATGGTAATGAGGAGGACAGTGATTAGAATATATGGTAATGAGGACAGTGATTAGGATATATGGTAATGAGGACAGTGATTAGGATATATGGTAATGAGGACAGCGATTAGGATATATGGTAATGAGGAGGGTAGTGATTAGGATATATGGTAATGAGGAGGACAGTGATTAGGATATATGGTAATGAGGGCAGTGATTAGGATATATGGTAAGGAGGAGGACAGTGATTAGGATATATGGTAATGAGGAGGACAGTGATTAGGATATATGGTAATGAGGAGGGTAGTGATTAGGATATATGGTAATGAGGAGGACAGTGATTAGGATATATGGTAATGAGGACAGTGATTAGGATATATGGTAATGAGGACAGTGATTATGATATATGGTAATGAGGAGGGCAGTGATTAGGATATATGGTAATGAGGAGGACAGTGATTAGGATATATGGTAATGAGTAGGACAGTGATTAGGATATATGGTAATGAGGAGGACAGTGATTAGGATATATGGTAATGAGGAGGACAGTGATTAGGATATATGGTAATGAGGAGGACAGTGATTAGGATATATGGTAATGAGGAGGACAGTGATTAGGATATATGGTAATGAGGGCAGTGATTAGGATATATGGTAATGAGGAGGACAGTGATTAGGATATATGGTAATGAGGAGGACAGTGATTAGGATATATGGTAATGAGGAGGACAGTGATTAGGATATATGGTAATGAGGAGGACAGTGATTAGGATATATGGTAATGAGGAGGACAGTGATTAGGATATATGGTAATGAGGAGGACAGTGATTAGGATATATGGTAATGAGGAGGACAGTGATTAGGATATATGGTAATGAGGAGGACAGTGATTAGGATATAGTTGACGTCAGAGTCACATGACTGAGGACACGTGATCGGCTCCTTTCTCCGCTTCCGGGTCTGGTCTCAGCCAATCAGCAGAGCGGAGAGATGGCGCAGCCCGACCGGGGGAACCCGTTCTCCGAGCTGGACAACCCGTTCCAGGTACCGGTCACCTGCATGTACCCCGGGGTAATACCCTATAATACCCCCCCTAGTATAATATCCCCCCTCCCCTCCTCCCAGGTACCGGTCACCTGCATGTACCCCCGGGGTAATACTCTATAATACCCCCCCACCCCCTAGTATAATACCCCCCACCCCCCTAGTATAATACCCCCTCCCCTCCTCCCAGGTACCTGTCACCTGCATGTACCCCCGGGGTAATACCCTATAATACCCCACCCTAGTATAATACCCTATAATACCCCCCCCTCCTCCCAGGTACCGGTCACCTGCATGTACCCCCGGGGTAATACTCTATAATACCCCACCCTAGTATAATACCCCCTCCCCTCCTCCCAGGTACCTGTCACCTGCATGTACCCCCGGGGTAATACCCTATAATACCCCACCCTAGTATAATACCCTATAATACCCCCCCTCCTCCCAGGTACCGGTCACCTGCATGTACCCCCGGGGTAATACTCTATAATACCCCACCCTAGTATAATACCCCCTCACCTCCTCCCAGGTACCGGTCACCTGCATGTACCCCCGGGGGGGACTGTCCTCACTATGTACCCCCAGTGTAATACCCTATAATACCCCCCCCCTCCTAGTATAATACCCCCTCCCCTCCTCCCAGGTACCGGTCACCTGCATGTACCCCCGGGGTAATACCCTATAATACCCCACCCTAGTATAATACCCTATAATACCCCCCCTCCTCCCAGGTACCGGTCACCTGCATGTACCCCCGGGGTAATACTCTATAATACCCCACCCTAGTATAATACCCCCTCACCTCCTCCCAGGTACCGGTCACCTGCATGTACCCCCGGGGGGGGACTGTCCTCACTATGTACCCCCAGTGTAATACCCTATAATACCCCCCCCCTCCTAGTATAATACCCCCTCCCCTCCTCCCAGGTACCGGTCACCTGCATGTACCCCCGGGGTAATACTCTATAATACCCCCCACCCCCTAGTATAATACCCCCCACCCCCTAGTATAATACCCCCTCCCCTCCTCCCAGGTACCTGTCACCTGCATGTACCCCCGGGGGGGACTGTCCTCACTATGTACCCCCCTAGTATAATATCCCCCCCCCCCCCCTAGTATAATATCCCCTCCCCTCCTCCCAGGTACCGGTCACCTGCATGTACCCCCCGGGGTAATACTCTATAATACCCCCCACCCCCTAGTATAATACCCCCCCACCCCCTAGTATAATACCCCCTCCCCTCCTCCCAGGTACCTGTCACCTGCATGTACCCCCGGGGGGGACTGTCCTCACTATGTACCCCCCTAGTATAATATCCCCCCCCCCCCCTAGTATAATATCCCCTCCCCTCCTCCCAGGTACCTGTCACCTGCATGTACCCCCGGGGGGGACTGTCCTCACTATGTACCCCCCTAGTATAATATCCCCCCCCCCCCCCTAGTATAATATCCCCTCCCCTCCTCCCAGGTACCGGTCACCTGCATGTACCCCCGGGGTAATACCCTATAATACCCCACCCTAGTATAATACCCTATAATACCCCCCTCCTCCCAGGTACCGGTCACCTGCATGTACCCCCGGGGTAATACTCTATAATACCCCCCACCCCCTAGTATAATACCCTATAATACCCCACCCTAGTATAATACCCTATAATACCCCCCCTCCTCCCAGGTACCGGTCACCTGCATGTACCCCCGGGGTAATACCCTATAATACCCCCCCTAGTATAATACCCTATAATACCCCCCCTCCTCCCAGGTACCGGTCACCTGCATGTACCCCCGGGGGGGACTGTCCTCACTATGTACCCCCCCCTAGTATAATACCCCCTCCCCTCCTCCCAGGTACCGGTCACCTGCATGTACCCCCGGGGGGGACTGTCCTCACTATGTACCCCCAGTGTAATACCCTATAATACCCCCCCCCTCCTAGTATAATACCCCCTCCCCTCCTCCCAGGTACCGGTCACCTGCATGTACCCCCGGGGGGGGACTGTCCTCACTATGTACCCCCCCTAGTATAATACCCCCTCCCCTCCTCCCAGGTACCGGTCACCTGCATGTACCCCCGGGGGGGACTGTCCTCACTATGTACCCCCAGTGTAATACCCTATAATACCCCCCCCACCTAGTATAATACCCCCTCCCAGGTACCGGTCACCTGCATGTACCCCCGGGGGGACTGTCCTCAGTATGTACCCCCTAGTATAATAACCACCTCCTTCCAGGTACCGGCCCCGGGGCAATATACCCTGTATGTACCCCAGTATAATACCCCCCCCCCAGTATAATACCCCCCCTCATCCGGCATAAGACCCTGTATTCACCCCCCCCCCTTTTACCACCCCAGTGTAGTACCCCCTCACCTGTATTATATACCCCACTCCCAGGTACCGGGGCACTGTCCCCACTATGTACCCCCTCCTAGGTACCGGCCCCCTCTCTCCAGTCACCCCCTCCCAGCACTGACACTTTGGACATTACATTATTACATCCCCCCAGACTTGATTTCCTTTCATTTATCAACATCACCCCAACCCCCTTCTGACCCCCCCAGACATCACTAACCCCCCCTCCTCCCATGTACCCCCCCCCACCAACACCCCAGACATCACTAACCCCCCTCCTCCCATGAACCCCCCCCCCCACCAACACCCCAGACATCACTAACCCCCCTCCTCCCATGTATACCCCCCACCAACACCCCAGACATCACTAACCCCCCTCCTCCCATGTACCCCCCCCACCAACACCCCAGACATCACTAACCCCCCTCCTCCCATGAACCCCCCCCCCCACCAACACCCCAGACATCACTAACCCCCCTCCTCCCATGTATACCCCCCACCAACACCCCAGACATCACTAACCCCCCTCCTCCCATGTATACCCCCCCCCACCAACACCCCAGACATCACTAACCCCCCTCCTCCCATGTATACCCCCCCCCCACCAACACCCCAGACATCACTAACCCCCCTCCTCCCATGTACCCCCCCCACCAACACCCCAGACATCACTAACCCCCCTCCTCCCATGTATACCCCCCCACCAACACCCCAGACATCACTAACCCCCCTCCTCCCATGTATACCCCCCCCACCAACACCCCAGACATCACTAACCCCCCTCCTCCCATGTACCCCCCCCCCCCCACACCAACACCCCAGACATCACTAACCCCCCTCCTCCCATGTATACCCCCCCACCAACACCCCAGACATCACTAACCCCCCTCCTCCCATGTATACCCCCCCCACCAACACCCCAGACATCACTAACCCCCCTCCTCCCATGTATACCCCCCCCACCAACACCCCAGACATCACTAAGCCCCCTCCTCCCATGTACCCCCCCCCCCCACCAACACCCCAGACATCACTAACCCCCCTCCTCCCATGTATACCCCCCCACCAACACCCCAGACATCACTAACCCCCCTCCTCCCATGTATACCCCCCCACCAACACCCCAGACATCACTAACCCCCCCTTCTCCCATGTATACCCCCCCACCAACACCCCAGACATCACTAACCCCCCTCCTCCCATGTACCCCCCCACCAACAACCCAGACATCACTAACCCCCCTCCTCCCATGTACCCCCCCCTCCCCACCAACACCCCAGACATCACTAACCCCCCCTCCTCCCATGTACCCCCCCCCCCCACCAACACCCCAGACATCACTAACCCCCCTCCTCCCATGTACCCCCCCCCCCCCACCAACACCCCAGACATCACTAACCCCCCTCCTCCCATGTATACCCCCCCACCAACACCCCAGACATCACTAACCCCCCTTCTCCCATGTATACCCCCCCACCAACACCCCAGACATCACTAACCCCCCTCCCCCCATGTATACCCCCCCCACCAACACCCCAGACATCACTAACCCCCCTCCTCCCATGTACCCCCCCCACCAACACCCCAGACATCACTAACCCCCCTCCTCCCATGTATACCCCCCACCAACACCCCAGACATCACTAACCCCCCCTTCTCCCATGTATAGCCCCCACCAACACCCCAGACATCACTAACCCCCCTCCTCCCATGTATACCCCCCCCCCACCAACACCCCAGACATCACTAACCCCCCTCCTCCCATGTACCCCCCCCCCCACCAACACCCCAGACATCACTAACCCCCCTCCTCCCATGTATACCCCCCACCAACACCCCAGACATCACTAACCCCCCCTCCTCCCATGTATACCCCCCCACCAACACCCCAGACATCACTAACCCCCCTCCTCCCATGTACCCCCCCCCACACCAACACCCCAGACATCACTAACCCCCCTCCCCCCATGTATACCCCCCCACCAACACCCCAGACATCACTAACCCCCCTCCTCCCATGTATACCCCCCACCAACACCCCAGACATCACTAACCCCCCTCCTCCCATGTATACCCCCCCCCCCACCAACACCCCAGATATCACTAACCCCCCTTCTCCATGTTTACCCCCCACCAACACCCCAGACATCACTAACCCCCCTCCTCCCATGTATACCCCCCCCCCCCACCAACACCCCAGACATCACTAACCCCCCTCCTCCCATGTATATCCCCCCCACCAACACCCCAGACATCACTAACCCCCCTCCTCCCATGTACCCCCCCCCACCAACACCCCAGACATCACTAACCCCCCTCCTCCCATGTATACCCCCCACCAACACCCCAGACATCACTAACCCCCCCTTCTCCCATGTATACCCCCCCACCAACACCCCAGACATCACTAACCCCCCTCCTCCCATGTACCCCCCCACCAACACCCCAGACATCACTAACCCCCCTCCTCCCATGTACCCCCCCCCCCCACCAACACCCCAGACATCACTAACCCCCCTCCTCCCATGTACCCCCCCCCCACCAACACCCCAGACATCACTAACCCCCCTCCTCCCATGTACCCCCCCCCCCCCACCAACACCCCAGACATCACTAACCCCCCTCCTCCCATGTATACCCCCCCCACCAACACCCCAGACATCACTAACCCCCCTTCTCCCATGTATACCCCCCCACCAACACCCCAGACATCACTAACCCCCCTCCCCCCATGTATACCCCCCCCCCCACCAACACCCCAGACATCACTAACCCCCCTCCTCCCATGTACCCCCCCCACCAACACCCCAGACATCACTAACCCCCCTCCTCCCATGTATACCCCCCCACCAACACCCCAGACATCACTAACCCCCCCTTCTCCCATGTATACCCCCCCACCAACACCCCAGACATCACTAACCCCCCTCCTCCCATGTATACCCCCCCCCACCAACACCCCAGACATCACTAACCCCCCTCCTCCCATGTACCCCCCCCCCCCACCAACACCCCAGACATCACTAACCCCCCTCCTCCCATTTATACCCCCCACCAACACCCCAGACATCACTAACCCCCCTCCTCCCATGTATACCCCCCCACCAACACCCCCAGACATCACTAACCCCCCTCCTCCCATGTACCCCCCCCCACACCAACACCCCAGACATCACTAACCCCCCTCCCCCCATGTATACCCCCCCACCAACACCCCAGACATCACTAACCCCCCTCCTCCCATGTATACCCCCCACCAACACCCCAGACATCACTAACCCCCCCTCCTCCCATGTATACCCCCCACCAACACCCCAGACATCACTAACCCCCCTCCTCCCATGTATACCCCCCCCCCCCACCAACACCCCAGATATCACTAACCCCCCTTCTCCCATGTTTACCCCCCACCAACACCCCAGACATCACTAACCCCCCTCCTCCCATGTATACCCCCCCCCACCAACACCCCAGACATCACTAACCCCCCTCCTCCCATGTATATCCCCCCCAGACATCACTAACCCCCCCTCCTCCCATGTACCCCCCCCCCCCCCCACCAACACCCCAGACATCACTAACCCCCATCCTCCCATGTACCCTTCCCCCACACCAACACCCCAGACATTCCTGGCATCACCCCCTGCGGGCACAGATACCCCAGACATGACCCCGAGTACTGGTACCCCTGTAAGAGTTATTATTATTGTACTATTATACTACAAGTAGCGTGGAGTGCCGCATCCTGGTACCTGGTCTATAATACTACATAGATAGTGACTATTTGTTTTATTCTCTGAAACGCCCCAGGATATTACATCCTCCATCCCTGGTGTTTGTGTCCAGTGTAGCATGTGATCCTGATATATAACACACCCAGCATGTGATCCTGATATATAACACACACCCAGCGTGTGATCCTGATATATAACATACACCCAGCATGTGATCCTGATATATAACACACCCAGCATGTGATCCTGATATATAACACACCCAGCATGTGATCCTGATATATAACACACCAAGCATGTGATCCTGATATATAACACACCCAGCATGTGATCCTGATATATAACACACACCCAGCGTGTGATCCTGATATATAACATACACCCAGCGTGTGATCCTGATATATAACACACAGCGTGTGATCCTGATATATAACATACACCCAGCATGTGATCCTGATATATAACATACACCCAGCGTGTGATCCTGATATATAACACACCCAGCGTGTGATCCTGATATATAACACACCCAGCATGTGATCCTGATATATAACACACACCCAGCGTGTGATCCTGATATATAACATACACCCAGCGTGTGATCCTGATATATAACACACAGCGTGTGATCCTGATATATAACATACACCCAGCATGTGATCCTGATATATAACATACACCCAGCGTGTGATCCTGATATATAACACACCCAGCGTGTGATCCTGATATATAACACACCCAGCGTGTGATCCTGATATATAACACACCCAGCGTGTGATCCTGATATATAACACACACCCAGCGTGTGATCCTGATATATAACACACACCCAGCGTGTGATCCTGATATATAACACACACCCAGCGTGTGATCCTGATATATAACACACACCCAGCGTGTGATCCTGATATATAACACACACCCAGCGTGTGATCCTGATATATAACACACACCCAGCGTGTGATCCTGATATATAACACACACCCAGCGTGTGATCCTGATATATAACACACACCCAGAGTGTGATCCTGATATATAACACACAACCAGCGTGTGATCCTGATATATAACACACACCCAGCGTGTGATCCTGATATATAACACACAGCGTGTGATCCTGATATATAACACACAGCGTGTGATCCTGATATATAACACACAGCGTGTGATCCTGATATATAACACACAGCGTGTGATCCTGATATATAACACACCCAGCGTGTGATCCTGATATATAACACACCCAGCGTGTGATCCTGATATATAACACACCCAGCGTGTGATCCTGATATATAACACACAGCGTGTGATCCTGATATATAACACACCCAGCGTGTGATCCTGATATATAACACACACCCAGCGTGTGATCCTGATATATAACACACACCCAGCGTGTGATCCTGATATATAACACACCCAGCGTGTGATCCTGATATATAACACACCCAAGCGTGTGATCCTGATATATAACACACACCCAGCATGTGATCCTGATATATAACACACACCCAGCGTGTGATCCTGATATATAACACACCCAGCATGTGATCCTGATATATAACATACACCCAGCATGTGATCTTGATATATAACACACAGCATGTGATCCTGATATATAACACACACCCAGCATGTGATCCTGATATATAACACACACCCAGCATGTGATCCTGATATATAACACACACCCAGCATGTGATCCTGATATATAACACACACCCAGCATGTGATCCTGATATATAACACACACCCAGCATGTGATCCTGATATATAACACACACACGGCGTGTGATCCTGATATATAACACACACACGGCGTGTGATCCTGATATATAACACACACACGGCGTGTGATCCTGATATAGAACACACACACGGCGTATGATCCTGATATATAACACACACACGGCGTGTGATCCTGATATATAACACACCCAGCGTGTGATCCTGATATATAACATACACCCAGCATGTGATCCTGATATATAACACACAACATGTGATCCTGATATATAACACCCAGCGTGTGATCCCGATACAGGATAACAATATATAGCACACCATGTGATCCCAGTATATAACACACAGCATGTGATCCCAATACAATATAATATAACGTGATCCCGTTATACAGTATGAGGTCCTGGACCATAGGTGAGCTCCCACTTTCTTTGTGTGTAGCCCCCCGTCTTATTATTAATGTAACGCCTCTTCCTCAGGAAAGGGGGATGCGGTTGAGGACCACCAGGGGCGACTTAGGATTGTATGGATAAGTCTGTGTTAGTGCGAGGGGTCTCCTGAGCACACATCAACTGGCTGCAGAAACCTCCACGGTGCATTTAGTAACTGGCTCATATGATAAAGAGCAGTGACTGCAGGAATTACAAATAAATGTGTATATATAAATATTTGTAATCAATGTCTAGTAGGGGGCAACATAAGAGTGATAACCAACAATTATATAGACTTAACTATCTATACAAATAAACACAGCCAATTGTATTCCCCCCTTTAAAGGTAAATCTCCGTCTGTGTCCTGATAACAGGAATGGAGTGTACAAACCATCTCAGGGATGATCTGACACTGGGATGCCCACTCTACCAGCTTGTCACCGGGCACTGTTATATCCTGTCCTCATCAAACACTGTAAATAGGCGATAACTCGCTGAGGCACACGGTATCTCACCATACGGTGCCTAATGACAATGAGCTCACCGCTTCTACCGTCGGCCTCCATGTGTCTCCTCTGCCCCGTTCTCTCTATAGAGGACCATTTCACAACTTCTCCTCTTCCTCCTGCAGGACCCAGCTGTGACGGAGCAACAGCCCAACTCCCAGTATGCAACGCTCGATGTCTACAATCCGTTTGATAAACAAGGGGTGAGGATTGTTGTGGATTTTCCTGAGTAGATCTGGGCTGGATGTCCATTGCTC
Organism: Mixophyes australis; assembly: GCA_036250195.1. Lineage (NCBI taxonomy): Eukaryota > Metazoa > Chordata > Amphibia > Anura > Limnodynastidae > Mixophyes > Mixophyes australis. The sequence continues at coordinate 93,127,213 of JAVHZZ010000012.1, forward strand.
TGTGCTGCGTGTGGATAATGAGGAGCTCTTTTTTATATGTATGACATCTGTAATCTTGTGTGTGATCTTCTCAGTTGCCTCCGCCGTACCATGAGCCGACGGCACAGCCACCGGCCACCTTGCCTACCTCCCAGTTTCAGTCTACCGTCACTCCAGCAGCCAAGAAGCCAAGTCCAACTGAACCCAAAAACTACGGATCATATGGAACACAGGTACAGATACATATCCTGTCCTCTGCTATCGCTCTATAGGACATCTCCTCTTCATCTTATTGTTTCTGATCCATCACCTCCTCTTTGCCCTGCATTGGAGTCTTGGTTTGGTGTGTGTAGAGACTCTGCTTGGTGTAGTCTGCTTGGCAATAAACCCTCTTCCAGTCTGGATTTCAGTTTCTACCTCAGTTTCCTGCAGTCATTAGTTTAAACTTTTCTTTTGTTGTTGGTGCAGGAATCCACAGCTGCAGCAACGGCAGACTTACTACGGCGGCAGGAGGAGCTTAATCGCAAGGCAGAAGAGCTGGACCGGAGGGAACGAGATCTCCGCAATGCTAGTCTTGGGGGAACATCATGTATGAGCCTTGGTTTTGGGGGACTACTGTGCCTGGGGAGACTGAGGTCAGCAGGGATTAGGAGGGTCTGGAGTGGGAAAATGGAGGCCAGCACAGGATGGAAGGTCTGGGCTGGGGAGATGGAGGCCAGTAGAGACTGAGAGGGTCTGGCGTGGGAAAAAGAGGACCAGCACAGAGTGGAAGGGCTGGGGAGATGGAGGCCAGTAGAGACTGAGAGGGTCTGGCGTGGGAAAAAGGGGACCAGCACAGAGTGGAAGGGCTGGGGAGATGGAGGCCAGTAGAGACTGAGAGGGTCTGGCGTGGGAAAAAGGGGACCAGCACAGACTGGAAGGGCTGGGGAGATGGAGGCCAGTAGAGACTGAGAGGGTCTGGCGTGGGAAAAAGGGGACCAGCACAGACTGGAAGGGCTGGGGAGATGGAGGCCAGTAGAGACTGAGAGGGTCTGGCGTGGGAAAAAGAGGACCAGCACAGAGTGGAAGGGCTGGGGAGATGGAGGCCAGTAGAGACTGAGAGGGTTTGGCGTGGGAAAAAGAGGACCAGCACAGAGTGGAAGAGCTGGGGAGATGGAGGCCAGTAGAGACTGAGAGGGTCTAGCGTGGAAAAAAAGGGGACCAGCACAGAGTGGAAGGGCTGGGGAGATGGAGGCCAGTAGAGACTGAGAGGGTCTGGCGTGGGAAAAAGGGGACCAGCACAGAGTGGAAGGGCTTGGGAGATGGAGGCCAGTAGAGACTGAGGATCTGGCGTGGGAAAAAGAGGACCAGCACAGAGTGGAAGGGCTGGGGAGATGGAGGCCAGTAGAGACTGAGAGGGTCTGGCGTGGGAAAAAGGGGACCAGCACAGAGTGGAAGGGCTTGGGAGATGGAGGCCAGTAGAGACTGAGAGGGTCTGGCGTGGGAAAAAGAGGACCAGCACAGAGTGGAAGGGCTGGGGAGATGGAGGCCAGTAGAGACTGAGAGGGTCTGGCGTGGGAAAAAGGGGACCAGCACAGAGTGGAAGGGCTGGGGAGATGGAGGCCAGTAGAGGCTGAGAGGGTCTGTTCCAGGTAAAAGGAGGCCAGTACGGAGTGGAAGGGCTGGGGAGATGGAGGCGAGTAGAGACTTAGAGGGTCTGGCGTGGGAGGGCTGGGGAGATGGAGGCCAGTGGTGGATGAGATGGTCTGGTGTAATATACTGAGTGGCGGTACACTGGACATACTAAATGTGTGCTGGGCTTAGGTCATGTTGTTGCATGGAGGCAGCGGGATGAGCTGAGCAGTCTGTGGTTTCCTACGATTGCCCGGACTGAACCCGCTCTGTGACCGGGGAGACTAGTAGCAGTAACCATTTATCTTGTGTGCCCTTAGTGAGACAAGATAACTGGCCGCCGCTGCCATCGTTCTGCCCAGTGAAACCATGCTTCTATCAGGACATCAGTGTGGACATCCCACAGGACTTTCAGAAGACTGTGTCCATCATGTATTACCTGTGGCTTGGTAAGTTTAAGTCTTTCAATATACCCCATGTCCTACAAATGTGTACCTGTCTAATCGAGTGTCTGTCGATGGGTCCCCTGCCTGTCCATCTGTCTGTGTAATGTCTCATGTCGTAGTGAGCGGCCATGACACCAACTCTGTTTCCTTTGATGCAGCTAGTTTGGGAACTCTCCTTCTGAATTTCTTGGCCTGCCTGGCGTGGTTCTGTGTGGACGGAGATGAAGGTTCTGGCTTTGGCCTGTCCATCCTATGGGTCGTTCTCTTTACACCTTGTTCCTTCGTTTGCTGGTACAGACCCTTGTACAAGGCGTTTAGGTGAGTAATAGTGAGTGACAGATCCTCACACCCCGTACATAGTGACTGATCCTCGCACCCCGTGCATAGTGACTGATCCTCGCACCCCGTACATAGTGACTGATCCTCACACCCCGTACATAGTGACTGATCCTCACACCCCGTACATAGTGACTGATCCTCACACCCCGTACATAGTGACTGATCCTCACACCCCGTACATAGTGACTGATCCTCATAGCGACTGATCCTCACACCCCGTACATAGTGACTGATCCTCACACCCCGTGCATAGTGACTGATCCTCACACCCCGTACATAGTGACTGATCCTCACACCCCGTACATAGTGACTGATCCTCACACCCCGTACATAGTGACTGATCCTCACACCCCGTACATAGTGACTGATCCTCACACCCCGTACATAGTGACTGATCCTCACACCCCGTACATAGTGACTGATCCTCACACCCCGTACATAGTGACTGATCCTCGCACCCCGTACATAGTGACTGATCCTCACACCCCGTACACAGTGACTGATCCTCGCACCCCGTACATAGTGACAGATCCTCACACCCCGTACACAGTGACTGATCCTCACACCCCGTACACAGTGACTGATCCTCGCACCCCGTACATAGTGACTGATCCTCGCACCCCGTACATAGTGACTGATCCTCACACCCCGTGCATAGTGACTGATCCTCACACCCCGTACATAGTGACTGATCCTCACACCCCGTACATAGTGACTGATCCTCACACCCCGTACATAGTGACTGATCCTCACACCCCGTGCATAGTGACAGATCCTCACACCCCGTACATAGTGACTGATCCTCACACCCCGTACATAGTGACTGATCCTCACACCCCGTACATAGTGACTGATCCTCACACCCCGTGCATAGTGACTGATCCTCACACCCCGTGCATAGTGACTGATCCTCACACCCCGTGCATAGTGACTGATCCTCACACCCCGTACACAGTGACTGATCCTCACACCCCGTACACAGTGACTGATCCTCGCACCCCGTACATAGTGACTGATCCTCGCACCCCGTACATAGTGACTGATCCTCGCACCCCGTACATAGTGACAGATCCTCACACCCCGTACATAGTGACTGATCCTCACACCCCGTACATAGTGACTGATCCTCGCACCCCGTACATAGTGACTGATCCTCACACCCCGTACATAGTGACTGATCCTCACACCCCGTACATAGTGACTGATCCTCACACCCCGTACATAGTGACTGATCCTCATAGCGACTGATCCTCACACCCCGTGCATAGCGACTGATCCTCACACCCCGTGCATAGCGACTGATCCTCACACCCCGTGCATAGTGACTGATCCTCACACCCCGTACACAGTGACTGATCCTCACACCCCGTACACAGTGACTGATCCTCACACCCCGTACATAGTGACTGATCCTCATAGCGACTGATCCTCACACCCCGTACATAGTGACTGATCCTCACACCCCGTACATAGTGACTGATCCTCATAGCGACTGATCCTCACACCCCGTGCATAGCGACTGATCCTCACACCCCGTGCATAGTGACTGATCCTCACACCCCGTACACAGTGACTGATCCTCACACCCCGTACACAGTGACTGATCCTCACACCCCGTACATAGTGACTGATCCTCATAGCGACTGATCCTCACACCCCGTACATAGTGACTGATCCTCACACCCCGTACATAGTGACTGATCCTCACACCCCGTACATAGTGACTGATCCTCACAGCCCGTACATAGTGACTGATCCTCACACCCCGTGCATAGTGACTGATCCTCACACCCCGTGCATAGCGACTGATCCTCACACCCCGTGCATAGCGACTGATCCTCACACCCCGTGCATAGCGACTGATCCTCACACCCCGTGCATAGCGACTGATCCTCACACCCCGTGCATAGCGACTGATCCTCACACCCCGTGCATAGTGACTGATCCTCACACCCCGTACACAGTGACTGATCCTCACACCCCGTACATAGTGACTGATCCTCACACCCCGTACATAGTGACTGATCCTCATAGCGACTGATCCTCACACCCCGTGCATAGCGACTGATCCTCACACCCCGTGAATAGTGACTGATCCTCACACCCCGTACACAGTGACTGATCCTCACACCCCGTACACAGTGACTGATCCTCACACCCCGTACATAGTGACTGATCCTCATAGCGACTGATCCTCACACCCCGTACATAGTGACTGATCCTCACACCCCGTACATAGTGACTGATCCTCACACCCCGTACATAGTGACTGATCCTCACAGCCCGTACATAGTGACTGATCCTCACACCCCGTGCATAGTGACTGATCCTCACACCCCGTGCATAGCGACTGATCCTCACACCCCGTGCATAGCGACTGATCCTCACACCCCGTGCATAGCGACTGATCCTCACACCCCGTGCATAGCGACTGATCCTCACACCCCGTGCATAGCGACTGATCCTCACACCCCGTGCATAGTGACTGATCCTCACACCCCGTGCATAGTGACTGATCCTCACACCCCGTGCATAGTGACTGATCCTCACAGCCCGTACATAGTGACTGATCCTCACACCCCGTGCATAGTGACTGATCCTCACACCCCGTGCATAGTGACTGATCCTCACACCCCGTACATAGTGACTGATCCTCACACCCCGTACATAGTGACTGATCCTCACAGCCCGTACATAGTGACTGATCCTCACACCCCGTGCATAGTGACTGATCCTCACAGCCCGTACATAGTGACTGATCCTCAAACCCCGTACATAGTGACTGATCCTCACACCCCGTACATAGTGACTGATCCTCACACCCCGTGCATAGTGACTGATCCTCAAACCCCGTACATAGTGACTGATCCTCACACCCCGTACATAGTGACTGATCCTCACACCCCGTACATAGTGACTGATCCTCACACCCCATGCATAGTGACTGATCCTCACAGCCCGTACATAGTGACTGATCCTCAAACCCCGTACATAGTGACTGATCCTCACACCCCGTACATAGTGACTGATCCTCACACCCCGTGCATAGTGACTGATCCTCACACCCCGTGCATAGTGACTGATCCTCACACCCCGTACACAGTGACTGATCCTCACACCCCGTACATAGTGACTGATCCTCACACCCCGTGCATAGTGACTGATCCTCACACCCCGTACATAGTGACTGATCCTCACACCCCGTACATAGTGACTGATCCTCACACCCCGTACATAGTGACTGATCCTCACACCCCGTACATAGTGACTGATCCTCACACCCCGTGCATAGTGACTGATCCTCACACCCCGTGCATAGTGACTGATCCTCACACCCCGTGCATAGTGACTGATCCTCACACCCCGTACACAGTGACTGATCCTCACACCCCGTGCATAGTGACTGATCCTCACACCCCGTACATAGTGACTGATCCTCACACCCCGTACATAGTGACTGATCCTCACACCCCGTACACAGTGACTGATCCTCACACCCCGTGCATAGCGACTGATCCTCACACCCCGTGCATAGCGACTGATCCTCACACCCCGTGCATAGCGACTGATCCTCACACCCCGTGCATAGCGACTGATCCTCACACCCCGTGCATAGCGACTGATCCTCACACCCCGTGCATAGCGACTGATCCTCACACCCCGTGCATAGCGACTGATCCTCACACCCCGTGCATAGCGACTGATCCTCACACCCCGTGCATAGCGACTGACCCTCACACCCCGTGCATAGCGACTGATCCTCACACCCCGTGCATAGCGACTGACCCTCACACCCCGTGCATAGCGACTGACCCTCACACCCCGTGCATAGCGACTGACCCTCACACCCCGTGCAAAGCGACTGATCCTCACACCCCGTGCAAAGCGACTGATCCTCACACCCCGTGCATAGCGACTGATCCTCACACCCCGTGCATAGCGACTGATCCTCACACCCCGTGCATAGCGACTGATCCTCACACCCCGTGCATAGCGACTGATCCTCACACCCCGTGCATAGCGACTGATCCTCACACCCCGTGCATAGCGACTGATCCTCACACCCCGTGCATAGCGACTGATCCTCACACCCCGTGCATAGCGACTGATCCTCACACCCCGTGCATAGCGACTGATCCTCACACCCCGTGCATAGCGACTGATCCTCACACCCCGTGCATAGCGACTGATCCTCACACCCCGTGCATAGCGACTGATCCTCACACCCCGTGCATAGCGACTGATCCTCACACCCCGTGCATAGCGACTGATCCTCACACCCCGTGCATAGCGACTGATCCTCACACCCCGTACACAGGGACTGATCCTCACACCCCGTACATAGTGACTCTACAGAGCTATCACACGGGGACAGTCTCTGTATGGTCACCTGGTCTCCCGTCTCTGGTTATAGGGGGACGGTCTCTGTATTGTGACATGGTCTCCCGTCTCTGGTTATACGGGGACGGTCTCTGTATTGTGACATGGTCTCCCGTCTCTGGTTATACGGGGACGGTCTCTGTATTGTGACATGGTCTCCCATCTCTGGTTATAGGGGGACAGTCTCTGTATTGTGACATGGTCTCCCGTCTCTGGTTATACGGGGACAGTCTCTGTATTGTGACATGGTCTCCCGTCTCTGGTTATAGGGGGACAGTCTCTGTATTGTGACATGGTCTCCCGTCTCTGGTTATACGGGGATGGTCTCCCGTCTCTGGTTATAGGGGGACGGTCTCTGTATTGTTACATGGTCTCCCGTCTCTGGTTATAGGGGGACGGTCTCTGTATTGTGACCCGGTCTCCCGTCTCTGGTTATAGGGGGACGGTCTCTGTATTGTGACATGGTCTCCCGTCTCTGGTTATAGGGGGACGGTCTCTGTATTGTGACATGGTCTCCCGTCTCTGGTTATAGGGGGACGGTCTCTGTATTGTGACATGGTCTCCCGTCTCTGGTTATAGGGGGACGGTCTCTGTATTGTGACATGGTCTCCCGTCTCTGGTTATAGGGGGACGGTCTCTGTATTGTTACATGGTCTCCCGTCTCTGGTTATACGGGGACGGTCTCTGTATTGTGACATGGTCTCCCGTCTCTGGTTATACGGGGACGGTCTCTGTATTGTGACATGGTCTCCCGTCTCTGGTTATAGGGGGACGGTCTCTGTATTGTGACATGGTCTCCCGTCTCTGGTTATACGGGGACGGTCTCTGTATTGTGACATGGTCTCCCGTCTCTGGTTATACGGGGACGGTCTCTGTATTGTGACATGGTCTCCCGTCTCTGGTTATACGGGGACGGTCTCTGTATTGTTACATGGTCTCCCGTCTCTGGTTATACGGGGACGGTCTCTGTATTGTTACATGGTCTCCCGTCTCTGGTTATACGGGGACGGTCTCTGTATTGTTACATGGTCTCCCGTCTCTGGTTATACGGGGACGGTCTCTGTATTGTGACATGGTCTCCCGTCTCTGGTTATACGGGGACGGTCTCTGTATTGTTACATGGTCTCCCGTCTCTGGTTATACGGGGACGGTCTCTGTATTGTTACATGGTCTCCCGTCTCTGGTTATAGGGGAACGGTCTCTGTATTGTGACATGGTCTCCCGTCTCTGGTTATACGGGGACGGTCTCTGTATTGTTACATGGTCTCCCGTCTCTGGTTATAGGGGAACAGTCTCTGTATTGTGACATGGTCTCCCGTCTCTGGTTATAGGGGAACAGTCTCTGTATTGTGACATGGTCTCCCGTCTCTGGTTATACGGGGACGGTCTCTGTATTGTTACATGGTCTCCCGTCTCTGGTTATACGGGGACGGTCTCTGTATTGTGACATGGTCTCCCGTCTCTGGTTATACGGGGACGGTCTCTGTATTGTTACATGGTCTCCCGTCTCTGGTTATAGGGGAACAGTCTCTGTATTGTGACATGGTCTCCCGTCTCTGGTTATACGGGGACGGTCTCTGTATTGTTACATGGTCTCCCGTCTCTGGTTATACGGGGACGGTCTCTGTATTGTTACATGGTCTCCCGTCTCTGGTTATACGGGGACGGTCTCTGTATTGTTACATGGTCTCCCGTCTCTGGTTATACGGGGACGGTCTCTGTATTGTTACATGGTCTCCCGTCTCTGGTTATACGGGGACGGTCTCTGTATTGTGACATGGTCTCCCGTCTCTGGTTATAGGGGAACAGTCTCTGTATTGTGACATGGTCTCCCGTCTCTGGTTATACGGGGACGGTCTCTGTATTGTGACATGGTCTCCCGTCTCTGGTTATACGGGGACGGTCTCTGTATTGTGACATGGTCTCCCGTCTCTGGTTATACGGGGACGGTCTCTGTATTGTGACATGGTCTCCCGTCTCTGGTTATACGGGGACGGTCTCTGTATTGTGACATGGTCTCCCGTCTCTGGTTATACGGGGACGGTCTCTGTATTGTGACATGGTCTCCCGTCTCTGGTTATACGGGGACGGTCTCTGTATTGTGACATGGTCTCCCGTCTCTGGTTATACGGGGACGGTCTCTGTATTGTGACATGGTCTCCCGTCTCTGGTTATACGGGGACGGTCTCTGTATTGTGACATGGTCTCCCGTCTCTGGTTATAGGGGGACGGTCTCTGTATTGTTACATGGTCTCCCGTCTCTGGTTATAGGGGGACGGTCTCTGTATTGTTACATGGTCTCCCGTCTCTGGTTATACGGGGACGGTCTCTGTATTGTTACATGGTCTCCCGTCTCTGGTTATACGGGGACGGTCTCTGTATTGTGACATGGTCTCCCGTCTCTGGTTATACGGGGACGGTCTCTGTATTGTTACATGGTCTCCCGTCTCTGGTTATACGGGGACGGTCTCTGTATTGTGACATGGTCTCCCGTCTCTGGTTATACGGGGACGGTCTCTGTATTGTTACATGGTCTCCCGTCTCTGGTTATACGGGGACGGTCTCTGTATTGTGACATGGTCTCCCGTCTCTGGTTATACGGGGACGGTCTCTGTATTGTTACATGGTCTCCCGTCTCTGGTTATACGGGGACGGTCTCTGTATTGTGACATGGTCTCCCGTCTCTGGTTATACGGGGACGGTCTCTGTATTGTTACATGGTCTCCCGTCTCTGGTTATACGGGGACGGTCTCTGTATTGTGACATGGTCTCCCGTCTCTGGTTATACGGGGACGGTCTCTGTATTGTGACATGGTCTCCCGTCTCTGGTTATACGGGGACGGTCTCTGTATTGTGACATGGTCTCCCGTCTCTGGTTATACGGGGACAGTCTCTGTATTGTGACATGGTCTCCCGTCTCTGGTTATACGGGGACGGTCTCTGTATTGTGACATGGTCTCCCGTCTCTGGTTATACGGGGACGGTCTCTGTATTGTGACATGGTCTCCCGTCTCTGGTTATACGGGGACGGTCTCTGTATTGTTACATGGTCTCCCGTCTCTGGTTATAGGGGGACGGTCTCTGTATTGTGACATGGTCTCCCGTCTCTGGTTATACGGGGACGGTCTCTGTATTGTTACATGGTCTCCCGTCTCTGGTTATACGGGGACGGTCTCTGTATTGTGACATGGTCTCCCGTCTCTGGTTATACGGGGACGGTCTCTGTATTGTGACATGGTCTCCCGTCTCTGGTTATAGGGGGACGGTCTCTGTATTGTGACATGGTCTCCCGTCTCTGGTTATACGGGGACGGTCTCTGTATTGTGACATGGTCTCCCGTCTCTGGTTATACGGGGACGGTCTCTGTATTGTTACATGGTCTCCCGTCTCTGGTTATACGGGGACGGTCTCTGTATTGTGACATGGTCTCCCGTCTCTGGTTATACGGGGACGGTCTCTGTATTGTGACATGGTCTCCCGTCTCTGGTTATAGGGGGACGGTCTCTGTATTGTGACATGGTCTCCCGTCTCTGGTTATACGGGGACGGTCTCTGTATTGTTACATGGTCTCCCGTCTCTGGTTATACGGGGACGGTCTCTGTATTGTGACATGGTCTCCCGTCTCTGGTTATACGGGGACGGTCTCTGTATTGTGACATGGTCTCCCGTCTCTGGTTATACGGGGACGGTCTCTGTATTGTTACATGGTCTCCCGTCTCTGGTTATACGGGGACGGTCTCTGTATTGTTACATGGTCTCCCGTCTCTGGTTATACGGGGACGGTCTCTGTATTGTGACATGGTCTCCCGTCTCTGGTTATACGGGGACGGTCTCTGTATTGTGACATGGTCTCCCGTCTCTGGTTATACGGGGACGGTCTCTGTATTGTGACATGGTCTCCCGTCTCTGGTTATACGGGGACGGTCTCTGTATTGTGACATGGTCTCCCGTCTCTGGTTATACGGGGACGGTCTCTGTATTGTGACATGGTCTCCCGTCTCTGGTTATAGGGGGACGGTCTCTGTATTGTGACATGGTCTCCCGTCTCTGGTTATACGGGGACGGTCTCTGTATTGTGACATGGTCTCCCGTCTCTGGTTATACGGGGACGGTCTCTGTATTGTTACATGGTCTCCCGTCTCTGGTTATACGGGGACGGTCTCTGTATTGTGACATGGTCTCCCGTCTCTGGTTATACGGGGACGGTCTCTGTATTGTGACATGGTCTCCCGTCTCTGGTTATAGGGGGACGGTCTCTGTATTGTGACATGGTCTCCCGTCTCTGGTTATACGGGGACGGTCTCTGTATTGTTACATGGTCTCCCGTCTCTGGTTATACGGGGACGGTCTCTGTATTGTGACATGGTCTCCCGTCTCTGGTTATACGGGGACGGTCTCTGTATTGTTACATGGTCTCCCGTCTCTGGTTATACGGGGACGGTCTCTGTATTGTGACATGGTCTCCCGTCTCTGGTTATACGGGGACGGTCTCTGTATTGTTACATGGTCTCCCGTCTCTGGTTATACGGGGACGGTCTCTGTATTGTGACATGGTCTCCCATCTCTGGTTATAGGGGGACAGTCTCTGTATTGTGACATGGTCTCCCGTCTCTGGTTATACGGGGACGGTCTCTGTATTGTGACATGGTCTCCCGTCTCTGGTTATACGGGGACAGTCTCTGTATTGTGACATGGTCTCCCGTCTCTGGTTATACGGGGACGGTCTCTGTATTGTGACATGGTCTCCCGTCTCTGGTTATACGGGGACGGTCTCTGTATTGTGACATGGTCTCCCGTCTCTGGTTATACGGGGACAGTCTCTGTATTGTGACATGGTCTCCCGTCTCTGGTTATAGGGGGACGGTCTCTGTATTGTTACATGGTCTCCCGTCTCTGGTTATACGGGGACGGATCAGATAATAATTGTCTTTTTTCTTTCTGCACAGGAGTGACAGTTCCTTCAATTTCTTTTTCTTCTTCTTTGTCTACTTCTTCCAAGATATTATCTATGTCCTGGAGGCTGTAGGAATTCCTGGATGGGGGTTCAGGTAAGAACAAGGAGCTGATATTTGCTATAATAAAGTATATTGAGAGATTATAAGTATGAAAAATGATTCCAGTAAGTTCTTCTTGAACCCAGTTTAATCATTATTAATTAAACCAGATTGAGTACAGTCACTGTTCAATAACATTGATGCAAGAAGCAGTTATGTTCTGTAACCCACAGCAACCAATCAGCTCTGATTCCGCTTTATACTCCGTGTATAATATATATTACTTCACCAATATATTTCTCTTACAGTGGCTGGATCTCTGCCCTCGCTTGCCTGAGGAAAAGTAACGTAGGAGTCGCTGTGTTCATGATGATTGTTGCTGTCATTTTCACAGTGATCGCAGCCCTGGGGATCATCATGCTAAAGAGGGTGAGAGGCGGGTGAGGGGTCATGTAATACAGGTAATATGGTATTGGGATCATCACACTGAGAGGGGTGAGGGGTCAGTGTATTACAGGTAATACAGTATCAGGATCATCACACTGAGATGGGTGAGGGGTCAGTGTATTACATGTAATACAGTATCGGGATCATCACACTGAGAGGGGTGAGGGGTCAGTGTATTACATGTAATACAGTATCAGGATCATCACACTGAGAGGGGTGAGGGGTCAGTGTATTACATGTAATACAGTATTGGGATCACCACACTGAGAGGGGTGAGGGGTCAGTGTATTACAGGTAATACAGTATCAGGATCATCACACTGAGAGGGGTGAGGGGTCAGTGTATTACATGTAATACAGTATTGTGATCATCACACTGAGATGGGTGAGGGGTCAGTGTATTACATGTAATACAGTATTGTGATCATCACACTGAGATGGGTGAGGGGTCAGTGTATTACATGTAATACAGTATCGGGATCATCACACTGAGAGGGGTGAGGGGTCAGTGTATTACATGTAATACAGTATTGTGATCATCACACTGAGAGGGGTGAGGGGTCAGTGTATTACAGGTAATACAGTATTGGGATCATCACACTGAGAGGGGTGAGGGGGTCAGTGTATTACAGGTAATACAGTATCAGGATCATCACACTGAGAGGGGTGAGGGGTCAGTGTATTACAGGTAATACAGTATTGGGATCATCACACTGAGAGGGGTGAGGGGTCAGTGTATTACAGGTAATACAGTATTGGGATCATCACACTGAGAGGGGTGAGGGGTCAGTGTATTACAGGTAATACAGTATCAGGATCATCACACTGAGAGGGGTGAGGGGTCAGTGTATTACAGGTAATACAGTATTGGGATCATCACACTGAGAGGGGTGAGGGGTCAGTGTATTACAGGTAATACAGTATTGGGATCATCACACTGAGAGGGGTGAGGGGTCAGTGTATTACAGGTAATACAGTATCAGGATCATCACACTGAGAGGGGTGAGGGGTCAGTGTATTACAGGTAATACAGTATCAGGATCATCACACTGAGAGGGGTGAGGGGTCAGTGTATTACAGGTAACTGATGAAACAATATATTTTCCGTAGCGTGCGCATGACATTAATAACAGACCTTATTACCGCAGTAGGTGGGTGATCTCCGAATCCCCACAGTTATATACTAGTTTTAGGTGGTGGTGTTGGGGTATTGCATCGTATTGCCGCAGTAGGGGGGGGGTGATGTCCAAGTCCCCCCGTTATATACTAGTTTTAGGTGGTGTTGGGGTATTGCATCATATTGCCGCAGTAGGGGTGGGTGATGTCCGAGTCCCACCGTTATATACTAGTTTTAGGTGGTGGCGTTGGGGTATTGCATCGTATTACCGCAGTAGGTGGGTGATGTCCGAGTCCCCCCCCGTTATATACTAGTTTTAGGTGGTGTTGGGGTATTGCATCATATTGCCGCAGTAGGGGTGGGTGATGTCCGAGTCCCACCGTTATATACTAGTTTTAGGTGGTGGCGTTGGGGTATTGCATCGTATTACCGCAGTAGGTGGGTGATGTCCGAGTCCCCCCCGTTATATACTAGTTTTAGGTGGTGTTGGGGTATTGCATCATATTGCCGCAGTAGGGGGGGGTGATGTCCGAGTCCCACCGTTATATACTAGTTTTAGGTGGTGGTGTTGGGGTATTGCATCATATTGCCGCAGTAGGGGGGGGTGATGTCCGAGTCCCCCCCGTTATATACTAGTTTTAGGTGGTGTTGGGGTATTGCATCATATTGCCGCAGTAGGGGGGGGTGATGTCCGAGTCCCACCGTTATATACTAGTTTTAGGTGGTGGTGTTGGGGTATTGCATCGTATTACCGCAGTAGGGGGGGGTGATGTCCGAGTCCCACCGTTATATACTAGTTTTAGGTGGTGGTGTTGGGGTATTGCATCGTATTGCCGCAGTAGGGGGGGGTGATGTCCGAGTCCCACCGTTATATACTAGTTTTAGGTGGTGGTGTTGGGGTATTGCATCGTATTACCGCAGTAGGGGGGGGGTGATGTCCGAGTCCCACCGTTATATACTAGTTTTAGGTGGTGGTGTTGGGGTATTGCATCGTATTACCGCAGTAGGGGGGGGTGATGTCCGAGTCCCCCTGTTATATACTAGTTTTAGGTGGTGGCGTTGGGGTATTGCATCGTATTGCCGCAGTAGGGGGGGGGTGATGTCCGAGTCCCACCATTATATACTCGTTTTAGGTGGTGGCGTTGGGGTATTGCATCGTATTGCCGTGGTAGAAGGTAGTGTCGGATACCGCTATTTTCACCATCTATCTGTTCCTCTCTCAGATCCATTCCATTTACCGTCGGACCGGTGCCAGTTTCCAGAAGGCACAGGAGGAATTTGCCACTGGTGTGTTCTCTAATCCGGCCGTGCGTACGGCGGCCACCAATGTGGCTGCAGGAGCTGCACAAAATGCTTTCAAGCCCTGAGACAGTGAAGATCCGAAGCTCCGTGTATCTGAGAACGTTCTCCTGGACTTTATTCTGAACTTTATCCAGGATCTTCCACGGGACGGGGTCTGCCTGCTCTAAGTAATGCCTGCTTCTGTGTGTCTGTTGTAACACTGAGAGTGTGACACTGTGTGAGGAGGCGTGTACTTGTCATAGTATCCTGCGGTCGTCCTGTGTGGGTGACTGACCCACCGACTAACTGTGCCATCGTGTCCCTTCTCTGCCCGCTGAGGGGTCTTCTCACTTAATGCCGGTCATACCTGTGATGTCAGGAGAGGGGAAGTGCATGCCTTATCTTTACATGTATGTTCTGTTACCTGGAAGCATGTTTTGTTCCATGTCTCGGGCTTTCCCGGCCAATGTGCTGTGTATGGGGAGAGCCGACGAACAGCAAACAGTAAATTAAAGCGTTTTATTAAGCCAGCGGCCTCTTGCTGTGTAATTCTTCCATTCTTCAGTTCTGCCTGTGACTATCTTCAGAGGTCAGAAGAATGCTGTGGTGTCCGAACGTGAGAATTCACACAGTAACATTAAAGTTGTCTGAAGGTGAAGCTCAGCTAATTCCCCCACACTGACGACTTGGCCGTGTCCTGGATCTCAGTATAAGGGGATTGTGCTCCACGGGCCAGTGTGTATTGGTGGCCCTTATCTTTGGGGGAAGGGGGGTCTCTCTGGGGTTCCTCGCTGACCTCCACGGAGGCTGGGAATAGGGATGGATGTATGGGGATCAGAGGCCTGGGTTGTTTATGTGAGGGATGGCTACCACCTCAGGGGCCAAGAGCCAGCTTCCGTTGGGGTTAGTATCACTAGTCTGGCTGATCATTCTCACTAACGGCACAGGCCACATGTATGTGAACCCAGGAAACTGGCATAGGTGGGGGGTACGGTATCAGTGGGGTGCACGCCTAGGTTTGATCATAGGGACATTTTCTCACATTTCCATGTTAAACTCACAATACAACATCTTTACACTTGGTACATTTAAGAATCGGGGGTTGTAGTTTAAGGGTGTCCCAGGGGGGATTGACCTGTTATCCCAGGTGGAATAATCATTGATGGGGCCGGGGAATGTTATCACAGGTGGAATTATTATCATCACCATTTATTTATATAGCGCCACTATTTCCGCAGCACTGAACAGAGAACTCACATCAGTCCCTGCCCCATTGGAGCTTACAGTCTAAATTCCCCAACATACACACAGACAGACAGACAGACGAGGGTCAATTTGTAAGCAGCTAATTCACCTACCAGTATGTTTTTGGAGTGTGGGAGGAAACCAGAGCACCCGGAGGAAACCCACGCAAACATGGGGAGAACACACAAACTCTACACAGATAAGGTCATGGTTGGGAATCAAACTCATGACCTCAGTGCTGTGAGGCAGAAGTACTAACCACTGAGCCACCGTGCTGCCCCATGCTCCACATAGGGATGTTTTCTCACATTTCCATGTTAAACTCACAATACAACATCTTTACACTTGGTGCATTTAAGAATCGGGGGATGTAGTCTAAGGGTGTCCCAGGGGGGATTGACCTGTTATCACAGGTGGAATAATCAGTGATGGGGCCGGGGAATGTTATCACAGGTGGAATAATCAGTGATGGGGCCAAGGAATGTTATCACAGGTGGAATAATCAGTGATGGGGCCAAGGAATGTTATCACAGGTGGAATAATCAGTGATGGGGCCGGGGAATGTTATCACAGGTGGAATAATCAGTGATGGGGCCAAGGAATGTTATCACAGGTGGAATAATCAGTGATGGGGCCAAGGAATGTTATCACAGGTGGAATAATCAGTGATGGGGCCGGGGAATGTTATCACAGGTGGAATAATCAGTGATGGGGCCAAGGAATGTTATCACAGGTGGAATAATCAGTGATGGGGCCAGGGAATGTTATCACAGGTGGAATAATCAGTGATGGGGCCAGGGAATGTTATCACAGGTGGAATAATCAGTGATGGGGCCAGGGAATGTTATCACAGGTGGAATAATCAGTGATGGGGCCGGGGAATGTTATCACAGGTGGAATAATCAGTGATGGGGCCGGGGAATGTTATCACAGGTGGAATAATCAGTGATGGGGCCGGGGAATGTTATCACAGGTGGAATAATCAGTGATGGGGCCGGGAATGTTATCACAGGTGGAATAATCAGTGATGGGGCCAAGGAATGTTATCACAGGTGGAATAATCAGTGGTGGGGCCGGGGAATGTTATCACAGGTGGAATAATCAGTGATGGGGCCGGGGAATGTTATCACAGGTGGAATAATCAGTGATGGGGCCGGGGAATGTTATCACAGGTGGAATAATCAGTGATGGGGCCGGGGAATGTTATCACTGGTGGAATAATCAGTGATGGGACCAGGGAATGTTATCACAGGTGGAATAATCAGTGATGGGGCCGGGGAATGTTATCACTGGTGGAATAATCAGTGATGGGGCCGGGGAATGTTATCACTGGTGGAATAATCAGTGATGGGACCAGGGAACGTTATCACAGGTGGAATAATCAGTGATGGGGCCGGGGAATGTTATCACAGGTGGAATAATCAGTGATGGGGCCGGGGAATGTTATCACTGGTGGAATAATCAGTGATGGGACCAGGGAATGTTATCCCAGGTGGAATAATCAGTGATGGGACCAGGGAACGTTATCACAGGTGAAATAATCAGTGATGGGGCCGGGGAATGTTATCACAGGTGGAATAATCAGTGATGGGGCCGGGGAATGTTATCACTGGTGGAATAATCAGTGATGGGACCAGGGAATGTTATCACAGGTGGAATAATCAGTGATGGGGCCGGGGATTGTTATCACAGGTGGAATAATCAGTGATGGGGCCGGGGAATGTTATCACAGGTGGAATAATCAGTGATGGGGCCGGGGAATGTTATCACAGGTGGAATAATCAGTGATGGGGCCGGGGAATGTTATCACTGGTGGAATAATCAGTGATGGGGCCGGGGAATGTTATCACTGGTGGAATAATCAGTGATGGGACTAGGGAATGTAATCACAGGTGAAATAATCAGTGATGGGGCCGGGGAATGTTATCCCAGGTGGAATAATCAGTGATGGGGCCGGGGAATGTTATCACTGGTGGAATAATCAGTGATGGGGCCGGGGAATGTTATCACAGGTGGAATAATCAGTGATGGGGCCGGGGAATGTTATCACAGGTGGAATAATCAGTGGTGGGGCCGGGGAACGTTATCACAGGTGGAATAATCAGTGATGGGGCCGGGGAATGTTATCACAGGTGGAATAATCAGTGATGGGGCCAGGGAATGTTATCACTGGTGGAATAATCAGTGATGGGGCTGGGGAATGTTATCACTGGTGGAATAATCAGTGATGGGGCTGGGGAATGTTATCACAGGTGGAATAATCAGTGATGGGGCCAGGGATTGTTATCACAGGTGGAATAATCAGTGATGGGGCCGGGAAATGTTATCACAGGTGTTATAATCAGTGATGGGGCCGGGGAATGTTATCACAGGTGGAATAATCAGTAATGGGGCCGGGGAATGTTATCACAGGTGGAATAATCAGTGGTGCGGCCGGGGAATGTTATCACAGGTGGAATAATCAGTGATGGGGCCAGGGATTGTTATCACAGGTGGAATAATCAGTGATGGGGCCGGGGAATGTTATCACAGGTGGAATAATCAGTGATGGGGCTGGGGAATGTTATCCCAGGTGGAATAATCAGTGATGGGGCCGGGGAATGTTATCACAGGTGGAATAATCAGTGATGGGGCCAAGGAATGTTATCACAGGTGGAATAATCAGTGATGGGGCCAAGGAACGTTATCACAGGTGGAATAATCAGTGATGGGGCCGGGGAATGTTATCACAGGTGGAATAATCAGTGATGGGGCCAAGGAATGTTATCACAGGTGGAATAATCAGTGATGGGGCCGGGGAATGTTATCACAGGTGGAATAATCAGTGATGGGGCCAAGGAATGTTATCACAGGTGGAATAATCAGTGATGGGGCCGGGGAATGTTATCACAGGTGGAATAATCAGTGATGGGGCCAAGGAATGTTATCACAGGTGGAATAATCAGTGATGGGACCGGGGAACGTTATCACAGGTGGAATAATCAGTGATGGGGCCAAGGAATGTTATCACAGGTGGAATAATCAGTGATGGGGCCAAGGAACGTTATCACAGGTGGAATAATCAGTGATGGGGCCAAGGAATGTTATCACAGGTGGAATAATCAGTGATGGGGCCAAGGAATGTTATCACAGGTGGAATAATCAGTGATGGGACCGGGGAATGTTATCACAGGTGGAATAATCAGTGATGGGGCCAAGGAATGTTATCACAGGTGGAATAATCAGTGATGGGGCCAAGGAACGTTATCACAGGTGGAATAATCAGTGATGGGGCCAAGGAACGTTATCACAGGTGGAATAATCAGTGATGGGGCCAAGGAATGTTATCACAGGTGGAATAATCAGTGGTGCCGCTAGTCTCCAGGATATTGCACACAGTTTCTTCGCACCTGGTTTGAGAATCATTATCACTGTAATAACCTATTTGCTGGGTTGGGGGTCTCTGGACAGAGCAGCGTGTGAGGTTTGAAGCTTTGCAGCGTCCTGCAGAGGGGCTCTTGGAGGAGGCCGGCCGCTCTTGGCGCAGTAACTGTTCAGGAATATGAAGGCATTAAATATAGATGAGTTTGAGGTTGATTTCCTTTCTACTGCCTGAAACTTGAGCAGACGTGCAGGATCCAGCTAAAAGGCTTCCATTAGAGAGCTGGTCCGCCGGGAGCTGGGGGGATGGGAGAAGGAGCAGCCCTCTGATTCCTGGATGGCTCTACAGTCATTAACACCATCACCAGAGAGTGCAAGCTCTTCAGTCAAGGCTTTCAGTTGGTTTCTGATTCTATTATATGTTTGTTTTACAGTAATATTTTAATTCTTTGTCTTATTGTATCATTTCTTAACTCTCATCAATATAAGGAAATCCCCAATGGGGGAATGAGAAGGTGGGGGTCTGCATACAGTAACTGTTTTCATTGGCTGTAGGAGCCTCTTTCATTGCGCTCACGAAGTGCTGGGTTTTGAAGTTCTGGACGCAGAAGAACAGAAACCATATTTGTACAAATGTAAAGTGAAGGCTTCCACTGAATGTGCCTTTAAATCTTGTGACATCACATGTCCCCTCCCCCCAGCAGACTACATTTCCCAGCCTGCCTTGCAGTGCAGAGTGAGGAGGGCTGTTTAGTACCACAGCTGCGAGGATGCTGAGAAGATGATGGACAGGACAGAGCTGTCTGCAGATGAAGAGTCTTTTATCTGCAGAACTAAATAGATTCCCTTCCGACACTTCCCTGCAAGGACAGCTGACTGCCAGACTACTGCAACTAGACAGCTGACTGCCAGACTACTGCAACTAGACAACCCTCTGCTTGACACCTGGCACTCTGTCTCTCTCACAGCCTTCAGGAACTCTACAGCCTAGTGCCTCCTGCAGCTAGTCATCTTGGTACTCTCTATTAACCCTCTGCAGATACCCGGCTGGGTACCCTCTGTCAGCCACCTGTGACCAGGACTCCACACCCCCAAATCAACTATCTTGAAAATGACCAACAATCTTCTGAGCACACTGAGATTCAGTATATCCACAGAAAATAGCACGCCGGTGAATTGTGACATGCGGCTGGGGTTCCAGGATAAAATGTAGCACAGCGTACAGGTCAGCAGTTATATATCACCCAATACTGTCCACCATCCTGAGCACCTCTCTAGGCAACCAGCATCTAAAGCTTTTCACCTAGCCATTACCTAGATAGCCTCAGCAATCATTCATAGAACCTAACACTCTGACAATTGTCCATATCTATTCACCATTCAACCGTCATATAAACCTTTCCTTCTGACCCTAAACCATACCCTCTAATAATTATTCCTATCTCCTTTTTATTCAGTCATCACCTAAACATTACTTTCTAACCATCGTCCACATCTCCTCATTCAATCATCACCAAGACATTGCCCTCAGATCATTATCCAGATCACCATCCACAGCTCTCTACCATTCAGTCACCATCAATATTTTAGCCTCTAATTATTTCCAAGAGTTCATGCTTTCATTATCATCTAAATGTTGCCACCTAATAGCCAACACTCATAACCATCCATTCATAAAGTTTGACATCAGACCGATAACCAAAGCTTCTCTCCCTTCAACCATCAATTAAAGCTTGCCGTTATCTCACCTTCTATAGCTCACCAAATAGTCATCATCTAATGTTTTTCATCTGTCCAGTATCCTGACCTCCACATTCTTCAGCCAACCTCTAAACTTGCCATTTACCCATCATCCGGAGCTCATAATTTAACCAATGTTTAAAGCTTGCTGTCTATCCATCCAGGTCTCCTCTACCATCCAGTGGTTTAAGCTCTTGGCTATGCACCTGTCAATGTTTGAGTATTTGAAGTTTGGCATATCCTCCATTCTGCAGTACTCCGTATATGGTGTGAGCCAGCGTAATATATGGAAATTTATATTGTTTGTTTAATAACGACTTCAGGTTGATGTATCACAGAAGACATTGGAAGACCAGCAATACCTGTCTTGGTCCTGGGACATATCTACTCACCATGTATAATGGTATTAAGATGGGAATAACTCCCTCTTTTCCTTCTTTTATGCAAGTGGTTGCGATGTCCAATGATGTATATTGCTGAGAAGACCCCCCCCGTTCTCCATTGGCTATCCATGAGTAGAAGGTGGAATCTCCAGCATGACTGTCTTCTTCTGCGATTTCTTCATGAGGCAACAAATCCCGAAATCTTCATATTTTGCTGCACTGAAATAATTTGTTTGCCGAGCTGACAGTGTTTTTACATTCCTGCCAAACTCTCTTTAAGTGGAATCCTATAAATCTTTAATGTCTGTTCTCTGAAATGAGCT
This sequence comes from Mixophyes australis, assembly GCA_036250195.1. Taxonomy (NCBI): domain Eukaryota; kingdom Metazoa; phylum Chordata; class Amphibia; order Anura; family Limnodynastidae; genus Mixophyes; species Mixophyes australis. The sequence goes on from JAVHZZ010000012.1 coordinate 93,148,857, forward strand.
TGTTGTACAGATTATATGGTTTTTTGTCTTCGAAATGTGCATTAAGGGTTAAACTCTCATCTCTTCCGTCCTTTGGGGATTCCATGCTGTAGACGTAAAATGGATATCGACACAAACTGACTTTGCAAGGTCTCCAGCAGATCCCCCCCGTTGGGCCGGGGGTGTCCTCCTCATGAGTGCCATCATTGGTATTCTGTTCAGGGACCCTCACTCCTCTTGCACAGCTATGCCCTCCCCTACAGATTCCAGTCTTTCCCTTACTGGTAGGACATCCCGGAGCCTGTCCCAGCTCAGGCTGCACCGAGCATGGTCACATGTTTTGCTGGCTTTGGGGTTTGCACAAGTGATATTGGGGGTCCTGATTGTCACTTTCAGTCTGGTCACAGCCTCCATCACTCCAAATATGAAGATCAAGCACTCTTGTCCATCCTGGGCCGGATTCTCTGTAAGTGTCGTTGTCAAGGTTGTCCACTGTGGGGGGTAGTAAGGACTTGATGTTGCATGTATGTATATATTTATATAACCCATTTTACCACTTTGCCAATTTTCCCATGTATGTATCATACCTGCCCTTTCATACAGGGGGCCATGGACCTCACTAGTAGTAGATGGAGCCTTCTCTCACTCCTCCATTATATTTTATAATTGTATTGGCTGCGTACAAGGTTTTCCCATGTAATATTTAACAGTTTCTGTATCTCCTCTTTAAAGCATTGTTTCCCAAGTCCATAGAATGTGTCCTATTTTGTATTAATTTTTGGAATATCTGCTCAATCATAGGTCCACTAGAACATGAGTCCTGTGTGCAATCATTGTTATCCCACCAGTGTAAATTCAACATTTCATTGCACTAATAACTCGACACCAGGATCTTTGCTGGAACCCAATTGCCTTGGTGGAAGGATATGTAGAATGTGGACATGTTTGGGGCAGTTGGAGGATGGATATGCAAAGTGATGACAGCCCACAAAGGTCTGAGGCAGGTAGTGGAGGATATATAATGTGTGGAGACTGTGTCAGGACAGGTTTAGGAAGCTCTCGTGTTACGTGGGTAGACGGTAGATGGATTTATGGAGTGTGGAGCTTCAGGACAGGTGTGTGATAGGCAGTGAGCTGATATGTAGAGGATATGTAGAGTGCAGAGAATCTGCACAGGTACGGGAAAGTTGGTTGTAGCCGAGGTAGAACTAGAGAGCTGTGGGCCCTAGTGTAGGGAAGTGAGGAAGAGGGAACGGGGGCCCACAGCTCACTAGTTCTCAGTGCAGTGGGTCCCAGTATCTCCATGGGCCCCGATGCACCAATGGTATAAATTAATAAATGATGATGATGATGATAGTAGTTCCACCATTGGGTGGGAAGATATGTGGTGTCGGGCCACGTGGAGAAGTTGTTAGGGTATATGTGGAGTGTAGAGGGATGGGACACATGGGAAAAGTAGTGGTAGGATATGTGTAATGTGAAGAGTCGGTCCAGGTGTGGGGAACGTTGTGGGAGGTTGTTTTCCAGCTGTATTGGTAGTTCAGTAAAATCTACATTAATAGAACATATTCCTATATATTCATTCCCAGTACTCCAACTTAGAGAGACCGATATACACCACACAAACCTGTCAATCTAATAAGTATCTTGCCTTCCAATCAAGGAAACCAATGAAATGCCCAAATATTGTCATATACTGGTGCAGATTACTAACACAATAGTCAAATGTACAAGGAAAAACATGTTTCCACTCCTTACAATAGCTTTTTGGAATCATTTTGAAGTAAAAAGTTGGAAATATTTTGGTTTAAATAGTAAACCTATAAAATCTGATATATTTTCTTCTTCTCATCCCTTGTCCACACTGTTCCCTTATTCTCTACTTATCAACCCCTCATCTATCATCTCTCGTTTTTCCAAAATGGTTGTTTTTTTGGGGTTCCATCTGTTCCTTGTCCACCTATGTAATGTCCTGTTTCATGTCTCCCCCCTCCTCCATCTCCCCCTGGCCTCTTCATCCATCACCCCCTCTCCTCTTCATCACCCCCTCTCCTCCTCATCCATCACCCCTTTCTCCTTCATCCATCACCCCCTCTCCTCTTCATCACCCCCTCTCCCCTTCATCACCCCCTCTCCTCCTCATCCATCACCCCTTTCCCCTTCATCCATCACCCCCTCTCCTCATCCATCATCCCCACTCCTCATCCATCACCCCCTCTCCTCCTCATCCATCACCCCCTCTCCCCTTCATCCATCACCCCCTGTCCTCTTCATCCATCATCTCCTCTCCCCTTCATCCATCACCCCCTGTCCTCTTCATCCATCCATTACCCCCTCTCCTCTTCATCACCCCCTCTCCTCCTCATCCATCACCCCTTTCTCCTTCATCTATCACCCCATGTCCTCTTCATCCATCATCCCCTCTCCTCTACATCCATCATCCCCACTCCTCATCCATCACCCCCTCTCCTCCTCATCCATCACCCCCTCTTCCCTTCATCCATCACCCCCTGTCCTCTTCATCCATCATCCCCTCTCCTCCTCATCCATCATCCCCACTCCTCATCCATCACCCCCTCTCCTCTTCATCCATCACCCCCTCTCCTCTTCATCACCCCCTCTCCTCTTCATCACCCCCTCTCCTCCTCATCCATCACCCCTTTCTCCTTCATCTATCACCCCCTGTCCTCTTCATCCATCATCCCCTCTCCTCTACATCCATCATCCCCACTCCTCATCCATCACCCCCTCTCCTCCTCATCCATCACCCCCTCTTCCCTTCATCCATCACCCCCTGTCCTCTTCATCCATCATCCCCACTCCTCATCCATCACCCCCTCTCCTCTTCATCCATCACCCCCTCTCCTCTTCATCACCCCCTCTCCCCTTCATCACCCCCTCTCCTTCTCATCCATCACCCCTTTCTCCTTCATCTATCACCCCCTGTCCTCTTCATCCATCATCCCCTCTCCTCTACATCCATCATCCCCACTCCTCATCCATCACCCCCTCTCCTCTTCATCCATCACCCCCTCTCCTCTTCATCACCCCCTCTCCCCTTCATCACCCCCTCTCCTTCTCATCCATCACCCCTTTCTCCTTCATCTATCACCCCCTGTCCTCTTCATCCATCATCCCCTCTCCTCTACATCCATCATCCCCACTACTCATCCATCACCCCCTCTCCTCCTCATCCATCACCCCCTCTCCCCTTCATCTATCACCCCCTGTCCTCTTCATCCATCATCCTCTCTCCTCTACATCCATCATCCCCTCTCCTCCTCATCCATCATCCCCACTCCTCATCCATCACCCCCTCTCCTCTTCATCCATCACCCTCTGTCCTCTTCATCCATCATCTCCTCTGCCCTTCATCCATCATCCCCTCTCCTCGTCATCCATCACGCCCAATCCTCTTCATCCATCATCCCCACTCCTCATCCATCACCTCCTCTCCTCCTCATCCACCAACCACTCTCCCCTTCATCCATCACCCCGTCCTCTTCATCCATCATCCCCTCTCCTCCTCATCCATCACCCCCTCTCCTCATCCATCACCCCCTCTCCTCCTCATCCATTACCCCCTCTTCTCTTCATCCATCATCCCCACTCCTCATCCATCACCCCCTCTCCTCCTCATCCATCACCCCCTCTCCTCTTCATCCATCACCCCCTCTCCTCCTCATCCATCACCCCCTCTCCTCCTCATCCATCACCCCCTCTCTTCTTCATCCATCACGCCCTCTCCCCTTCATCCATCCCCACCATCTCCTCTTAATCCATCACCCCCTGTCCTCTCCTCTTTGTCCATCACCCCTCTCTCTTGTTCATCCATTGCCCCCCCTTCATGTCTGTATGCTGATATTTCTTCCATACTTGCTCCTCATGTCCATTCATTCTTATTTCTTAACTATTCCAATTCCACTCTTCTTGTCTGCTACCCCTTTTACGCTTATATGCATCATCAATGGCTTCCCAATACCTGAATGTCTGCCTGTTTCCGATCCTCAAATATTCCACACCTTTCTGGCTTGTAACCAATATCTGTGTCCTCTGCATAATGGTGCTTTCCTCGTCGTCACCTCTTTTTCCTCATGGTCTATTCCGTTTCTCCTCTTTGCCTTCCGTTCCTGTCATTTCTCTCCTTGCTGCTCAGTTGGCTGTTTCAGGCCTGATTGGCTGCATCTCTTGGAAAAAACCATTCACACTGGTGGTGAGTATGGTGTACAAGAAGCAACGTGATGTTGTGTACAGACAGGCTAAGGATAGGAGATTTACTTAGACTTTAATCAATAAATTGAATCAGCCATCTCTACAATAAAATCATGTTAAAAAGAATCATGTTTTCTAATAGACTGTTAATAAGAAGGTTACACTGATGGTGAGTATGGTGGCTGAGGACAGGATGGTCACAGTGCTGGGGAGAATGATGAATGAGGGGCTGCAGAATGTTGTGTACAGTCAGGAGAAAAACACTGATGATGGAGATAGGAGACACAAGCTGATGGCGAGTATGGTGGCTGAGGACAGGATGGTCACAGTGCTGGTGAGAATGGTGGCTGAGAATATAAAGGTTACACTGATGGTGAGTATGGTGGATGAGGATAGAAGGTTACACTGATGGTGAGAATGGTGGATGAGGATAGAAGGTTACACTGATGGTGAGTATGGTGGATGAGGATATAAAGGTTACACTGATGGTGAGTATGGTGGATGAGGATAGAAGGTTACACTGATGGTGAGAATGGTGGATGAGGATAGAAGGTTACACTGATGGTGAGTATGGTGGATGAGGATATAAAGGTTACACTGATGGTGAGAATGGTGGATGAGGATAGAAGGTTACACTGATGGTGAGTATGGTGGATGAGGATAGAAGGGTTACACTGATGGTGAGTATGGTGGATGAGGATATAAGGGTTACACTGATGGTGAGTATGGTGGATGAGGATAGAAGGGTTACACTGATGGTGAGTATGGTGGATGAGGATAGAAGGTTACACTGATGGTGAGTAGGGTGGATGAGGATAGAAGGGTTACACTGATGGTGAGTATGGTGGATGAGGATAGAAGGTTACACTGATGGTGAGTAGGGTGGATGAGGATAGAAGGGTTACACTGATGGTGAGTAGGGTGGATGAGGATAGAAGGGTTACACTGATGGTGAGTATGGTGGATGAGGATATAAAGGTTACACTGATGGTGAGTATGGTGGATGAGGATAGAAGGTTACACTGATGGTGAGAATGGTGGATGAGGATAGAAGGTTACACTGATGGTGAGTATGGTGGATGAGGATATAAAGGTTACACTGATGGTGAGTATGGTGGATGAGGATATAAAGGTTACACTGATGGTGAGTATGGTGGATGAGGATAGGTTACACTGATGGTGAGTATGGTGGATGAGGATAGAAGGGTTACACTGATGGTGAGTATGGTGGATGAGGATATAAAGGTTACACTGATGGTGAGTATGGTGGATGAGGATATAAAGGTTACACTGATGGTGAGTATGGTGGATGAGGATAGAAGGTTACACTGATGGTGAGTATGGTGGATGAGGATATAAAGGTTACACTGATGGTGAGTATGGTGGATGAGGATAGAAGGTTAAACTGATGGTGAGAATGGTGGATGAGGATAGAAGGTTACACTGATGGTGAGTATGGTGGATGAGGATAGAAGGTTACACTGATGGTGAGTATGGTGGATGAGGATATAAAGGTTACACTGATGGTGAGTATGGTGGATAAGGATATAAAGGTTACACTGATGGTGAGTATGGTGGATGAGGATATAAAGGTTACACTGATGGTGAGTATGGTGGATGAGGATATAAAGGTTACACTGATGGTGAGTATGGTGGATGAGGATAGAAGGTTACACTGATGGTGAGTATGGTGGATGAGGATATAAAGGTTACACTGATGGTGAGTATGGTGGATGAGGATAGAAGGTTAAACTGATGGTGAGAATGGTGGATGAGGATAGAAGGTTACACTGATGGTGAGTATGGTGGATGAGGATAGAAGGTTACACTGATGGTGAGTATGGTGGATGAGGATATAAAGGTTACACTGATGGTGAGTATGGTGGATAAGGATATAAAGGTTACACTGATGGTGAGTATGGTGGATGAGGATATAAAGGTTACACTGATGGTGAGTATGGTGGATGAGGATATAAAGGTTACACTGATGGTGAGTATGGTGGATGAGGATAGAAGGTTACACTGATGGTGAGTATGGTGGATGAGGATATAAAGGTTACACTGATGGTGAGTATGGTGGATGAGGATAGAAGGTTACACTGATGGTGAGAATGGTGGATGAGGATAGAAGGTTACACTGATGGTGAGTATGGTGGATAAGGATAGAGGGTTACACTGATGGTGAGTATGGTGGATGAGGATATAAAGGTTACACTGATGGTGAGTATGGTGGATGAGGATATAAAGGTTACACTGATGGTGAGTATGGTGGATGAGGATAGAATGTTACACTGATGGTGAGTATGGTGGATGAGGATAGAAGGGTTACACTGATGGTGAGTATGGTGGATGAGGATATAAAGGTTACACTGATGGTGAGTATGGTGGATGAGGATAGAGGGGTTACACTGATGGTGAGTATGGTGGATGAGGATATAAAGGTTACACTGATGGTGAGTATGGTGGATGAGGATATAAAGGTTACACTGATGGTGAGTATGGTGGATGAGGATAGAATGGTTACACTGATGGTGAGTATGGTGGATGAGGATAGAAGGTTACACTGATGGTGAGTATGGTGGATGAGGATAGAAGGGTTACACTGATGGTGAGTATGGTGGATGAGGATAGAAGGTTACACTGATGGTGAGTATGGTGGATGAGGATAGAAGGTTACACTGATGGTGAGTATGGTGGATGAGGATAGAAGGTTACACTGATGGTGAGTATGGTGGATGAGGATATAAAGGTTACACTGATGGTGAGTATGGTGGATGAGGATATGAAGGTTACACTGATGGTGAGTATGGTGGATGAGGATATAAAGGTTACACTGATGGTGAGTATGGTGGATGAGGATAGAACGGTTACACTGATGGTGAGTATGGTGGATGAGGATAGAAGGTTACACTGATGGTGAGTATGGTGGATGAGGATATAAAGGTTACACTGATGGTGAGTATGGTGGATGAGGATATAAAGGTTACACTGATGGTGAGTATGGTGGATGAGGATATAAAGGTTACACTGATGGTGAGTATGGTGGATGAGGATATAAAGGTTACACTGATGGTGAGTATGGTGGATGAGGATATAAAGGTTACACTGATGGTGAGTATGGTGGATGAGGATATAAAGGTTACACTGATGGTGAGTATGGTGGATGAGGATATAAAGGTTACACTGATGGTGAGTATGGTGGATGAGGATAGAAGGTTACACTGATGGTGAGTATGGTGGATGAGGATATAAAGGTTACACTGATGGTGAGTATGGTGGATGAGGATATAAAGGTTACACTGATGGTGAGTATGGTGGATGAGGATAGAGGGGTTACACTGATGGTGAGTATGGTGGATGAGGATATAAAGGTTACACTGATGGTGAGTATGGTGGATGAGGATAGAAGGTTACACTGATGGTGAGTATGGTGGATGAGGATATAAAGGTTACACTGATGGTGAGTATGGTGGATGAGGATATAAAGGTTACACTGATGGTGAGTATGGTGGATGAGGATAGAGGGGTTACACTGATGGTAAGTATGGTGGATGAGGATATAAAGGTTACACTGATGGTGAGTATGGTGGATGAGGATAGAAGGGTTACACTGATGGTGAGTATGGTGGATGAGGATAGAAGGTTACACTGATGGTGAGTATGGTGGATGAGGATATAAAGGTTACACTGATGGTGAGTATGGTGGATGAGGATATAAAGGTTACACTGATGGTGAGTATGGTGGATGAGGATAGAAGGTTACACTGATGGTGAGTATGGTGGATGAGGATATAAAGGTTACACTGATGGTGAGTATGGTGGATGAGGATAGAAGGTTACACTGATGGTGAGTATGGTGGATGAGGATATAAAGGTTACACTGATGGTGAGTATGGTGGATGAGGATAGAAGGTTACACTGATGGTGAGTATGGTGGATGAGGATATAAAGGTTACACTGATGGTGAGTATGGTGGATGCGGATAGAAGGTTACACTGATGGTGAGTATGGTGGATGAGGATATAAAGGTTACACTGATGGTGAGTATGGTGGATGAGGATAGAATGGTTACACTGATGGTGAGTAGAATGTAAGGGAGGTTGCAGGATGTTGTGTACAGCCAGGCTGAGGACTGATGTGGCCTATTACCAGGATGTCCTACCTTCCCTGATGATCCTATTGTAAAACAAGTTCTGCAGGGGAATAATATGGACAAATTATGACATGAAATTCCCTGATGCCGCCTCCAGGTCACTGCCTTCACGCTCCTCAGCGCCCTCAGTGTGATGCTCAGCCTCGCCGGCTCCATCCTCTCCTGCCAGAATGGACAGTTGGTGAAATCCTTTAATTCCTGTAAGAAGGTGAGTGTGCACTCCACAGCTGAGAGCCCTCATGCCTGGTGCCCACAGAGACTCACCTCACATGTTCTGGTCTCTCCTTCTCAGGAAAACAACTGGTGTATTTGCTGTCACCCAATCACCCAGCAGGAGGCACCACCTGAGTGTGGAGAACTGGAGAAACTGATCCTGTATCCCAATCACCAGTGTGATAGTATCCGCACAGTGCTGAAGGTGACAAACCCCCTCACTGCACATGTTAGTGTGATATCGGAGGTAGGTAGATGGAGGTTAAGGGCAGGATGTGTGATATTGGGGGTAGGTAGATGGAGGTCAGAGGCAGGATGTGTGATATTGGGGGTAGGTAGATGGAGGTCAGGGGCAGGATGGGTGATATCGGAGTTTGGTAGATGGAGGTCAGGGGCAGGATGTGTGATATCAGAGGTAGGTAGATGGAGGTCAGGGGCAGGATGGGTGATTTCGGAGGTAGCTAGATGGAGGTCAGGGGCACGACGGGTGATTTTGGAGGTATGTAGATGGAGGTTATGGGCAGGATGGGTGATATCGGAGGTAGGTAGATGGAGGTCAGGGGCAGGATGAGTGATATCGGAGGTAGGTAGATGGAGTTCAGGGGCAGGATGGGTGATATCGGAGGTAGATAGTCGGAGGTCAGGGGCAGGATGGGTGATATCGGAGGCAGGTAGATGGAGGTCAGGGGCAGGATGGGTAATTTCGAAGGTAGGTAGATGGAGGTCAGGGGCAACGATCTGTGATATCGGTGGTTGGTAGATGGAGGCCAGGGGCAGGATTGGTGATATTGGGGTTGGTAGATGGAAGTCAGGGGCAGGATGTGTGATATGAAAGTAGGTAGATGGAGGTCAGGGGCAGGATGTGTGATATCAGAGGTAGGTAGATAGAGGTCAGAGGCAGGATGTGTGATATTGGAGGTAGGTAGATAGAGGTCAGAGGCAGGATGTTTGATATCGGAGGTAGGTAGATGGAGGTCAGGAGCAGGATGTGTGATATCAGAGGTAGGTAGATGGAGGTCAAGGGCAGGATGTGTGATATTGGAGGTAGGTAGATGGAGGTCAAGGGCAGGATGGGTGATATTGGAGGTAGGTAGATGGAGGTCAAGGGCAGGATGGGTGATATTGGAGGTAGGTAGATGGAGGTCAGGGGCAGGATGTGTGATATTGGAGGTAGATAGTCAGAGGTCAGGGGCAGGATGGGTGATATCGGAGGTAGGTAGATGGAGGTCAGGGGCAGGATGTGTGATTTTGGAGGTAGCTAGATGGAGGTCAGGGGCACGACGGGTGATTTCGGAGGTATGTAGATGGAGGTCATGGGCAGGATGGGTGATATCGGAGGTAGGTAGATGGAGGTCAGGGGCAGGATGAGTGATATCGGAGGTAAGTAGATAGAGGTCAGGGGCAGGATGGGTGATATCGGAGGTAGATAGTCGGAGGTCAGGGGCAGGATGGGTGATATCGGAGGTAGGTAGATGGAGGTCAGGGGCAGAATGGGTTATTTCGGAGGTAGATAGTTGGAGGTCAGGGGCAGGATGGGTGATATCGGAGGTAGGTAGATGGAGGTCAGGGGCAGGATGGGTGATTTCGGAGGTAGGTAGATGGAGGTATGGGGCACGATCTGTGATATCGGTGGTTGGTAGATGGAGGCCAGGGGCAGGATTGGTGATATTGGGGTTGGTAAATGGAGGTCAGGGGCAGGATGTGTGATATTGGAGGTAGGTAGATAGAGGTCAGAGGCAGGATGTTTGATATCGGAGGTAGGTAGATGGAGGTCAGGAGCAGGATGTGTGATATCAGAGGTAGGTAGATGGAGGTCAAGGGCAGGATGTGTGATATTGGAGGTAGGTAGATGGAGGTCAAGGGCAGGATGGGTGATATTGGAGGTAGGTAGATGGAGGTCAAGGGCAGGATGGGTGATATTGGAGGTAGGTAGATGGAGGTCAGGGGCAGGATGTGTGATATTGGAGGTAGATAGTCAGAGGTCAGGGGCAGGATGGGTGATATCGGAGGTAGGTAGATGGAGGTCAGGGGCAGGATGTGTGATTTTGGAGGTAGCTAGATGGAGGTCAGGGGCACGACGGGTGATTTCGGAGGTATGTAGATGGAGGTCATGGGCAGGATGGGTGATATCGGAGGTAGGTAGATGGAGGTCAGGGGCAGGATGAGTGATATCGGAGGTAAGTAGATAGAGGTCAGGGGCAGGATGGGTGATATCGGAGGTAGATAGTCGGAGGTCAGGGGCAGGATGGGTGATATCGGAGGTAGGTAGATGGAGGTCAGGGGCAGAATGGGTTATTTCGGAGGTAGATAGTTGGAGGTCAGGGGCAGGATGGGTGATATCGGAGGTAGGTAGATGGAGGTCAGGGGCAGGATGGGTGATTTCGGAGGTAGGTAGATGGAGGTATGGGGCACGATCTGTGATATCGGTGGTTGGTAGATGGAGGCCAGGGGCAGGATTGGTGATATTGGGGTTGGTAAATGGAGGTCAGGGGCAGGATGTGTGATATGGAAGTAGGCAGATGGAGGTCAGGGGCAGGATGTGTGATATCAGAGGTAGGTAGATAGAGGTCAGAGGCAGGATGTGTGATATTGGAGGTAGGTAGATAGAGGTCAGAGGCAGGATGTTTGATATCGGAGGTAGGTAGATGGAGGTCAGGGGCAGGATGTGTGATATCAGAGGTAGGTAGATGGAGGTCAAGGGCAGGATGTGTGATATTGGAGGTAGGTAGATGGAGGTCAAGGGCAGGATGTGTGATATTGGAGGTAGGTAGATGGAGGTCAGAGGCAGGATGTTTGATATTGGAGGTAGGTAGATGGAGGTCAGAGGCAGGATGTGTGATATTGGAGGTAGGTAGATGGAGGTCAAGGGCAGGATGGGTGATATTGGAGGTAGGTAGATGGAGGTCAAGGGCAGGATGGGTGATATTGGAGGTAGGTAGATGGAGGTCAAGGGCAGGATGGGTGATATTGGAGGTAGGTAGATAGAGGTCAAGGGCAGGATGGGTGATATTGGAGGTAGGTAGATGGAGGTCAGGGGCAGGATGTGTGATATTGGAGGTAGGTAGATAGAGGTCAGAGGCAGGATGTTTGATATCGGAGGTAGGTAGATAGAGGTCAGAGGCAGGATGTGTGATAACAGAGGTAGGTAGATGGAGGTCAAGGGCAGGATGTGTGATTTTGGAGGTAGGTAGATGGAGGTCAGGGGCAGGATGGGTGATATTGCAGGTAGGTAGATGGAGGTCAGGGGCAGGATGTGTTATATTGGAGGTTGGTAGATGGAGGTCAGGGGCAGGATGGGTGATTTCGGAGGTTGGTAGATGTAGGTCAGGGGCAGGATGGGTGATATCGGAGGTTGGTAGATGGAGGTCAGGGGCAGGATGTGTGATATCAGAGGTAGGTAGATTGAGGTCAGGGGCAGGATGGGTGATTTCGGAGGTAGCTAAATGGAGGTCAGGGGCACGACGGGTGATTTCGGAGGTATGTAGATGGAGGTCATGGGCAGGATGGGTGATATCGGAGGTAGGTAGATGGAGGTCAGGGGCAGGATGAGTGATATCGGAGGTAGGTAGATGGAGGTCAGGGGCAGGATGGGTGATATCGGAGGTAGATAGTCGGAGGTCAGGGGCAGGATGGGTGATATCGGAGGTAGGTAGATGGAGGTCAGGGGCAGGATGGGTGATTTCGGAGGTAGGTAGATGGAGGGTTGGAGGTATGAGGCACGATCTGTGATATCGGTGTTTGGTAGATGGAGGCCAGGGGCAGGATTGGTGATATTGGGGTTGGTAGATGGAGGTCAGGGGCAGGATGTGTGATATCAGAGGTAGGTAGATAGAGGTCAGAGGCAGGATGTGTGATATTGGAGGTAGGTAGATAAAGGTCAGAGGCAGGATGTTTGATATCGGAGGTAGGTAGATGGAGGTCAGGGGCAGGATGTGTGATATCAGAGGTAGGTAGATGGAGGTCAAGGGCAGGATGTGTGATATTGGAGGTAGGTAGATGGAGGTCAAGGGCAGGATGGGTGATATTGGAGGTAGGTAGATGGAGGTCAAGGGCAGGATGGGTGATATTGGAGGTAGGTAGATGGAGGTCAGGGGCAGGATGTGTGATATTGGAGGTAGGTAGATAGAGGTCAGAGGCAGGATTTTTGATATCGGAGGTAGGTAGATAGAGGTCAGAGGCAGGATGTGTGATATCAGAGGTAGGTAGATGGAGGTCAAGGGCAGGATGTGTGATATTGGAGGTAGGTAGATGGAGGTCAGGGGCAGGATGGGTGATATTGCAGGTAGGTAGATGGAGGTCAGGGGCAGGATGTGTTATATTGGAGGTTGGTAGATGGAGGTCAGGGGCAGGATGGGTGATTTCGGAGGTTGGTAGATGTAGGTCAGGGTCAGGATGGGTGATATCGGAGGTTGGTAGATGGAGGTCAGGGGCAGGATGTGTGATATCAGAGGTAGGTAGATTGAGGTCAGGGGCAGGGTGGGTGATTTTGGAGGTAGCTAGATGGAGGTCAGGGGCACGACGGGTGATTTCGGAGGTATGTAGATGGAGGTCATGGGCAGGATGGGTGATATCGGAGGTAGGTAGATGGAGGTCAGGGGCAGGATGAGTGATATCGGAGGTAGGTAGATGGAGGTCAGGGGCAGGATGGGTGATATCGGAGGTAGATAGTCGGAGGTCAGGGGCAGGATGGGTGATATCGGAGGTAGGTAGATGGAGGTCAGGGGCAGGATGGGTGATTTCGGAGGTAGGTAGATGGAGGTATGGGGCACGATCTGTGATATCGGTGTTTGGTAGATGGAGGCCAGGGGCAGGATTGGTGATATTGGGGTTGGTAGATGGAGGTCAGGGGCAGGATGTGTGATATGGAAGTAGGTAGATGGAGGTCAGGGGCAGGATGTGTGATATCAGAGGTAGGAAGATAGAGGTCAAGGGCAGGATGTGTGATATTGGAGGTAGGTAGATGGAGGTCAAGGGCAGGATGGGTGATATTGGAGGTAGGTAGATGGAGGTCAAGGGCAGGATGGGTGATATTGGAGGTAGGTAGATGGAGGTCAGGGGCAGGATGTGTGATATTGGAGGTAGGTAGATAGAGGTCAGAGGCAGGATGTTTGATATCGGAGGTAGGTAGATAGAGGTCAGAGGCAGGATGTGTGATATCAGAGGTAGGTAGATGGAGGTCAAGGGCAGGATGTGTGATATTGGAGGTAGGTAGATGGAGGTCAAGGGCAGGATGGGTGATATTGCAGGTAGGTAGATGGAGGTCAGGGGCAGGATGTGTTATATTGGAGGTTGGTAGATGGAGGTCAGGGGCAGGATGGGTGATTTCGGAGGTTGGTAGATGGAGGTCAGGGGCAGGATGATGACGGGTGAAGATGTTGTCTCTCTTATCCACCTTCTTATGCAATCTCCATGTTTTGCCTCTTTACCTGGGTATTCCGGTCTCGGGCTGGATCCACCCCGCAGTCTTGGTCCGGTGGACAAGTCGTCTGCCGCAGGTGGTGGTATGTTCCTCTCTTACTGACCACTCTCTGTGTGTCCTAGGATCTGTTGTTCAGTGTTTGTGGCCTCACCATCTTTTCCACCATCATCTGCACCCTGTCCGCTGTCATCTGCTGCATTCAGATTTTCTCATTGGATGTCACCCATGTAGTAAGTTCTGTACCGCGAGTGCAGACTCCTCACCGGACATCGCCGACTCTCGCACCCTCCATACGTATAACTCTGTCTCTCTCTGCCTCCCAGCTAGCACCTCAGAGATCCACCTCCGTCAACCTGGAGTGTTTCTCCAACCAGGACACCATCCTACACAGCATGATTGAGTGTGAGGAGTTTGTCCCTCCGGTTCCTCCACCTCCATATTACCCACCGGAATACACGTGCAGCTCAGAGACGGACGCACAGAGGTAAGAGACCCCCTTCCTCCCCCAGTAGATGTCATGAGCAGATTCTCTATGTCAGAGGCTTTTATAGCCCAGGACAACCATAGTGGTCTACTTTGCTTCAAAGCGTCTCCATTACATGGACTGCAGCGCCACCTTCTGTCAGGAAAACATGACTGCACGTTTATGTAATGAGTATAGAAAACTGATAATAATTGGTGAATTTCTGCAATGATTGTCCCATCATCAGGGACAAACGCAGAACTTCAAGAGGGATCTTCACAAATGTTTGATTTTTGGAACAAAGAAGAAAAACCATACAGACCAAAAAGTAATAATATGGCGCTCAACCTAACAATTCTTATCAACTTATAGAATAGTCCCAAAGTCCAAAGCACTAATTTACAGGATGGCTGCGAACACTCCAAAAAACCAGGTGGTAATTCCAGTAAACAGAAACCTGTAAAAGACAATAATAAAGCGTAGTAAATATTCTGCGTACCCAAAGTAGGTGTAAGACAAGCACATCAGTCAGTGAACATCTTCTTATCACCAACTCATCAGACCATGTCATTTCTTGGGATCCCCAGATGGCCGGTACTCAATCGGAGTAATGTGGAATAAATAGAGGTACCAGAGATAGTGTAATACCTTATGATCAAAGTGACCCAGTGATAAGACACCAGAAGCTTATGTGCGTACCAAATAGATATATAGAGGCTTCTGTTTCTGTAGGATCCTGGTAGCCCCAGATACTTCTGAAAGGCATCAGATAAAATTGCTCCAAATATAATATAAGGACCATATAGTGTAGTATATATAAAAAACGTTTTAATAAAAAAAAACCAATCAAAATACACTTACAAAAAGACATAAATTAGGGCCTATTTGTTGAATATTATCCCTGTGCAGTATTTCATATTAACAGCAGTTCCTGTAGACCATGTCCTTAGGCCCCCGGTGATCGCAATCAACCAAATGGTCCCAAATTCGGTGGTGGTCTAGTGGAGATGCCGCTGGCTGCCTGCTTGTACACTCAACGCGTTTCGTCTGGCTAAGACTTCGTCAGGGGGAAGTCTTAGCCAGACAAAACGCGTTGAGGGGTTAATTTTACCCCTGTACATCTGACCAATTTAATACTGTAAAACGAACATTAATCTCACCTAACATCCAATTTAAATACAAAATATAACATTTTGGGTTATAGTTACTCGCCCAATGCCTCATCTCTGCAGAGGAACACAGGTCATCTACTGTTTATATATCAGAAAAACACTAGAGCCAGAAACTAGGTGGGATCAGTGGTGGTGGCCATATTGTTAAGGCCAATGTTCATTAAAACATAGATAGATACAAAAATTATTCCTAAACTGACAAAGATCACGTAAGTGATAATTGGTAGGCTGCATTGTAATGCTTAATAGGTTCAGTCCACCATAAAATGGCGGCCTCCGCTGTGTGCCGGTGATGACCGATAGTTATGACTACAGGATAGCAGGAACCGTCTCTCTCCGTAATGTGCACATTTCTAATTACAGCATCACATACAATGGATCAATGGACAGTCCCATCCCACTGTACCCCACAGACTTCCCCCCCTCATACGAGAGTGTGATGGGGATCCGGGAGGACAGTCAGGTGAGGGACACAATGTTGGTGTCGTGTGTCGGTGTGATCGGAGGATGTTATCTGACTGGTCTCATTTTCACAGGCCACGTTGTTTGATGCCCAAGCAAATGAAGTGTCAGGTCTCTCTGACAGGATCGACTCCAACGGCCATAGTGGTAATGGTGAGTTGGTAGAGATAATACAATGGCCGTAGTGATAATGGTGAGTTGGTAGAGATAACACACTGGCCATAGTGATAACCGTGAGTTGATAGACATTAGAGACCATGAGAGATTCCATGTTTCTGCTGTGGGATAGGACCGCTTTGTATCCAAGTTTGTTAGAGATTTCCACCATGGGGAACAACCCTGCATAATGTCACGGTAGCAGCCACCTACTCTGCTGCTTGTACTTAGTACTTTGTCTCTCTCTGTTCCAGAAGACAGTAGCCCCTCCGAAGACTCTGTCCTTCTGGAGATGCAGGACTCTGACCACTCAGTGGATTATGTCCTCTACCGTTCCATCCAGCGCAGCCGTGCTGATTACTGTCTGAGTGTGGACTGCGGTCAGTGTGGACATCATCAGCAGAGCCCCACTCTCAGCCTGCAGGGACCATTTGAGGTGGTGGCTGTTCCTCAGAATAAAGGGGGACGCTCGTTCTCTTGTTCCACGCCCAGTGCTTGTCATGAGCCCCTTCCCCATGTGGGAAGTGGTGCCACTCGTAGCTGTAACAGGTTGGAAAGCATTGGTGGTTCCACTGGTCCTTGCTTCCCAGAACTACGACTAAAGGGGAAGGTTCCCCAGGGGAGAGAGGGGAGCAGAGGTTCTGGGTGTTCTCTCCATCACAGCTCTCCCTGTCAGGCTCCCGACTGCCCCCATCGCAGGTACAGCGAGAACACGCGGCCTAAGGCGCTGTGTCTCGATGTGACTCCACGACTGGTAATCCGTTCACACAGTGATCCAGGAATCTCCTCAACTACAGGTGAGCTGGAATCCACCATTTGACCCTTATTTGTCACAGGGTCATGTCTGATATTGTCCCATGGAGATGATGTCACGGTGTCATGTCTGATATTGTCCATGGAGATGATGTCACGGTGTCATGTCTGATATTGTCCATGGAGATGATGTCACGGTGTCATGTCTGATATTGTCCCATGGAGATGATGTCACGGTGTCATGTCTGATATTGTCCCATGGAGATGATGTCACAGTGTCGTCATGTCTTATATTGTCCCATGGAGATTATGTCACAGTGTCATGTCTGATATTGTCCCATGGAGATGATGTCACGGTGTCATGTCTGATATTGTCCCATGGAGATGATGTAATGTCTGATATTGTCCCATGGAGATGATGTCACGGTGTCATGTCTGATATTATCCCATGGGGATGATGTAATGTCTGATATTGTCCCATGGAGATGATGTCACGGTGTCATGTCTGATATTGTCCCATGGGGATGATGTAATGTCTGATATTGTCCCATGGAGATGATGTCACGGTGTCATGTCTGATATTGTCCTATGGAGATGATGTCACGATGTCATGTCTGATATTGTCCCATTGAGATGATGTCACGGTGTCATGTCTGATATTGTCCCATGGAGATGATGTCACGGTGTCATGTCTGATATTGTCCCATGGAGATGATGTCACGGTGTCATGTCTGATATTGTCCCATGGAGATGATGTCACGGTGTCATGTCTGATATTGTCCTATGGAGATGATGTCACGATGTCATGTCTGATATTGTCCCATGGAGATGATGTCACGGTGTCATGTCTGATATTGTCCTATGGAGATGATGTCATGGTGTCATGTCTGATATTGTCCCATGGAGATGATGTCACGGTGTCATGTCTGATATTGTCCCATGGAGATGATGTCACGGTGTCATGTCTGATATTGTCCCATGGAGATGATGTCATGGTGTCATGTCTGATATTGTCCCATGGAGATGATGTCATGATGTCATGTCTGATATTGTCCCATGGAGATGATGTCATGATGTCATGTCTGATATTGTCCCATGGAGATGATGTCATGTCTGATATTGTCCCATGCAGGATGTCATGGTGTCATGTCTGATATTGTCACATGGATATGATGTCACTTTACTTATCTTTCCTCTTCCTTTAGATTTTGGGGATGCTGACTACTCCAAGGTTCTAGAAGAGGACAACTTGTCTATCTCATCTGTGGATACAGGTCAGGATTGTACAACCACAGGGGGGTGATGAGGGAGTTATGGACTAGCCCTAAATAGATGTTTTTTGGCGGTAAACATTTCTTGTAAGTCCCTCTTATAGCTTGGACCATATAATGAGTCACAGGATTCTAACATAAGACATGTAAACCCAACCTCGAGCGCTTATCCTGTAAGATCAGGAGGTTTCGTACCATATGTGACTTTCTGTGCTTGTCCCATAGCTCTCTGTGCTGGGGCCAGACGTTGCCCGCCTGGCTCCCCCATGCTTCTCCGCACAAGTTCAGCTGGGAAGAGCAGATTCCACTTACCTCGGAAGACTGTTCAGCGACTCTCCAGAAGTGGGGCTTTGTCTCTGGGAGACCTGAAGGGAGGGCGTAACACACGGGTGCTTGTGGCCAGGTTTCTGCATCGTTCTCGGAGAAGCTTGAAGGAGGGAGGAGACAACTCCAAGCAGGTGAGAGAAAACCTACACATGACCCTGAAACGTCCACTGCTTCATTGTATCTCATCTGTAGAGTTTAATATGAATTGCTGAATATTTTTGGAAATCACAACATTGGTGGGTAATTTTTCTTCCACTCTTTGCTGTCTGTTCACAGCCTCCCAAAAGTCCTCTTGCTTTCGACAATGAAACACATCAAGTTGGGATGTCCTTGCAGAGTTGTGGAGACCTTAGCTCCACGTCTTCTCTTCGACGACTCCTGTCCACCAGTCGACGGGGCAATAGGCGTCCTCACAGCCTGACTGGGACATACAAAGAAAGTGCTGTGTGAAGACACACGGCTACTGGGCATATTTCACATAATATGGACTTATGAACACCACGGAACCCTATACGTGCCAATCACTGGTTGGTGGTGGCTTTGCATCCCACAGAGCATTGCACCAGGGGACGACAGCACAAGAAGTGACCTTATAGCATATACATCCTGATTCTACCCTGATTGTTGGACTTGCATTTTATCCCCACAATGTTCCTAAACACTCAGTTTACCAAATCTATGCGCTAACTGGTTGCTCTGCATGTTAATTTTTCCTGGGATCTGAAGTCTAAAGTTTCTGATATTGAAGGGCTAACACCCATCCAGCCTGTGTACATAAAGTCCTGTATTATAAGTACATGAATGAGTAAATTCATTATTAACAATCTGTACATGCGATGCCATGTTTTCACTAAATCCATCCAGTGACTCAGATTCTGGGTTTTTTCCACTTGTCTTTGCTGCTTAGCTTGGATTGCCAGTGAACAATGTATGGGTTGTGATAGGTTGAAAGAGATGTTATAGTTTGGGTTTGGTTGGACTGGAAGAAAAAAATACTTTGCGTTGGGCTTGGCCAGGGTGGAGCATAGGCTGTCGGGTGGGATGGGCTGAGAAGAAGAGCATGCTCTGGACTGTAATTGGCAGAGGAGTCGAACATTCTCCTGGTTGCATAGTGGGCTGGTATGAAGGATTCTGCGTAGTAGTGGGCCAGGAATAAAGACAAACTCTCATTTGTGGAGGGCCCGGAATGAAAGATATGCGCTGGGTTGTGGTAAGCCAAGGTGGAGGACATGCTCTCAGTTGTGGAGGGCTGGGATGGAGGACAATGTTTGGGTTGTGGTGAGCCAGGGTGGGGGACATGCTCTCAGTTGTGGAGGGCTGGGATGGAGGACAGTGTTTGGGTTGTGGTGAGCCAGGGTGGAGGACATGCTCTCAGTTGTGGAGGGCTGGGATGGAGGACAGTGTTTGGGTTGTGGTGAGCCAGGGTGGAGGACATGCTCTCAGTTGTGGAGGGCTGGGATGGAGGAGAGTGTTTGGGTTGTGGTGAGCCAGGGTGGAGGACATGCTCTCAGTTGTGGAGGGCTGGGATGAAGGACAGTGTTTGGGTTGTGGTGAGCCAGGGTGGAGGACATGCTCTCAGTTGTGGAGGGCTGGGATGGAGGACAGTGTTTGGGTTGTGGTGAGCCAGGGTGGAGGACATGCTCTCATTTGTGGAGGGCTGGGATGAAGGACAGTGTCTGGGTTGTGGTAAGCCAAGATGGAGGACATGCTCTCAGTTGTGGAGGGCTGGGATGGAGGACAGTGTCGGGGTTGTGGTGAGCCAGGGTGGAGGACATGCTCTCAGTTGTGGAGGGCTGGGATGGAGGACAGTGTCTGGGTTGTGGTAAGCCAGGGTGGAGGATATTCTGTTGGGTTTGGCGGGACAAGATATGCTTGTGGGTGGATGGGAATCAAGGAGCTAAAGACATGCAGTGAATTGAAGTGAGCTACGGTAGAGGACATACTGTGAGTTGAGATGCCATACTATAGGACGTACTAGTTGAGGTGAGACATGATGTGGAACATGGTTTATGGTGGACCAGGTAAAAGGACATAGTTTGGTTTATGGCCGTCCGGGCTAAATGTCATTCGCTGATTTATGGTGGGCTGGCTAGAGGGCATGTTCTGGTTTAATATTGAATATAATTAATGTGTCTTTTCAGTGCCACTTGGCGTGATATTGTCCATATAAAAAGAGAGAGGTGTCCCGATAGTGTAATAATCTAGTGGCACAAATGATGGTGTAATATGCTCACCTGTAACTGGTGGAATACCGATATAAGTTTATAATGGTGAAACAGATCCTAGCAGACTCACAATAACACCAAACGACACATTTGTGGAAAAGTAATCAGCTCCACCAAACTAGGTATCAACGCGTTTTGTGGTTTTAGAGCCACCACTCCTTCAGGATACACAGCGCACTGTAATAAATCACAATAAAAAAAAATAATAACTCCTTTGGCGCTAAATGTGATGTGTTCAAGAGACCCAATGCAGGAGATCTGCAGCCCCAACAAAATATCAAAAGTAGAAAAGCAAAAATTGCAATGGTATCTCAAGACACAAATAAACAATTTGCACTGTGAATATTCAAAATATCATTTATTAAGATAAATACATAAAAAGACTCAACCTAAACCAGGTGATATCACTACACAGAATTAATCAAACACAGGATCTAAAAATATTTGAAGTGTAATCAAAAGACCTTAAAAATATATAGGTGCACCTATAAAAGAAATCCTTATGTTTGTCTCCATGTTAAAGCATACACAAGTGGGGACAAAGTTCCATAGATGTATAGAACAACAAGCTCTTACCAGATCCTTGGTTTTAACAAGCCACTGACGCGTTTCATTACCCTTAGGTAATTTCATCAGAGATAGGAGTTAACATCAAGGTAGAAGGGTTAATACCCTATCTCCTATCTCTGACATCCGGGACGCTGTTGTAAAACTTGGAGCAGCATCCATACTCACAATCCAAGGATCTGGTGAGAGCTCGTTGTTCTATACATCTATGGAGCTTTGTCCCCACTTGTGTATGCTTTAATCCGCAATAGACTATTATATACACACTCTTTTATGTCTAACTCGGGATCGTATTTATCTACTAATCGGCTGTATCGACGTGGTATATCTATTGGATATTTACATTATTAATTCGCTCCTAATCAATTGGAATTTTGAGATTACAGTATCACAATGTATTTATGTATTTATGTAGTTTTAAGGATCAGTCCAGACATCCTGGAGACAAACATAAGAATTTTCTTTTATATGTTTTTAAGGTCTTTTGCTTACACTTCAAATATTTTTAGATCCTGTGTTTGATTAATGCTGTGTAGTGGTATCACCTGGTTTAGGTTGAGTCTTGTTATGTATTTATATTAATAAATTATATTTTGAATATTCACAGTGCAAATTGTTTATTTGTGTCTTGAGATACCATTGCAATTTTTGCTTTTCTACCGCACTGTAATAAGTATATCACGTATTTATTGTTGTTGTGCAACTGGCAAATGATTAAAATGGGAAATGGACATATGTAACCTTTTCCCGCCAGACAGATCTGTAACTGCCAATGATTAACTACAAAACCATGAAACGCGTTGATGGTGTCAATGGAGGTTATCTTTAGCTGTAAGTAGTAAAGGAAATAACAGGGGTGACTGATCCAGGAAATTTATTCCATGTGTAGGATCAGGACTTTGCGTTGCCTGTGTCAGGCTAAACTGCCGTATCGGGGGGCTGTATCTAACAGGTGTATCTAACCATGCAATGGACGCTACTGTGTAGACAGAAGTTCTTGCGGAACATCCCAATAGCTGCCAACTATCCCTAATTTGCAGGGTCAGTCTCTGCATTAATCTGTATACTGGACGTATTTCTGGTCCTCTCACAATAGTGAACATTACTGGAGGGGGGTACGGGGGTGAGTTGCACCATCTGGGGGAGGGTGTGTGTGTGAGTTGCACCATCTTGGCAGAGCCATCATAACGCATGGGGACACTGAGCAGTTGCCCAGGGGCCCACAGGCACAGGGGCCCCATAGTCTTACCACCTTTTCAGTATATTATTCTGGGATATATATTCAAACCCTGTTTATTAGACCGTTGAGATGGACTAATCACCTCAGTATCCACTGGTATCCGTACATGACATCTTGTTGTTGCGAATACATATCATGATCTTCAAGACTACAACGTACACGTACTAACTGTACATAAGACAAAACCACCACACCGTAAATCTATAATAAAGTTCTTCTAACATTGTTATCAGTCCACGTCATGGAACGGAGCACAAGGAGGATTCAGGGCTGTGGCGCGTTTTTAAATGTTTAAACACTCAAGATTGTTGGAGGTACCAATAAATATAAGATTAATTTTATCGATAACTTACATTTTTATTCCTGTGAGTGGCTGTGTAGGTGCGATCCCATGGCGCTGCTTTGCCCGGGGGCCAATAATGCTGTGAAGACGGCCCTGCACCTGGGGGGAGAGGTGTGAGTCCTACCATCTGGAGGTGGGGGGTAGGGGGTGAGGGGATGAGTTGCACGATCTGGGGGTGCGGGTGTGATCTGCAGCACCTGGGGGGGATGTAAGTTGTACCATCTGGAGGTGGGGGGGTGAGTTGCACGATCTGAGGGTGCGGGTGTGATCTGCAGCACCTGGGGGGGATGTAAGTTGTACCATCTGGAGGTGGGGGGGTGAGTTGCACAATCTGGGGGTGCGGGT
This sequence comes from Mixophyes australis, assembly GCA_036250195.1. Lineage (NCBI taxonomy): Eukaryota > Metazoa > Chordata > Amphibia > Anura > Limnodynastidae > Mixophyes > Mixophyes australis. The sequence goes on from JAVHZZ010000012.1 coordinate 93,172,157, forward strand.
GTGATCTGCAGCACCTGGGGGGGATGTAAGCTGTACCATCTGGAGGTGGGGGGGTGAGTTGCACGATCTGGGGGTGCGGGTGTGATCTGCAGCACCTGGGGGGATGTAAGTTGTACCATCTGGAGGTGGGGGGGTGAGTTGCACGATCTGGGGGTGCGGGTGTGATCTGCAGCACCTGGGGGGATGTAAGTTGTACCATCTGGAGGTGGGGGGGGGTGAGTTGCACGATCTGGGGGTGCGGGTATGATCTGCAGCACCTGCGGGGATGTAAGTTGTACCATCTGGAGGTGGGGGGATGAGTTGCACGATCTGGGGGTGGAGGTATGATCTGCAGCACCTGGGGGGATGTAAGTTGTACCATCTGGAGGTGGGGGGGGTGAGTTGCACGATCTGGGGGTGCGGGTGTGATCTGCAGCACCTGGGGGGATGTAAGCTGTACCATCTGGAGGTGGGGGGGTGAGTTGCACGATCTGAGGGTGCGGGTATGATCTGCAGCACCTGGGGGGGATGTAAGTTGTACCATCTGGAGGTGGGGGGGGTGTGATCTGTAGCACCTGGGGGGGATGTAAGCTGTACCATCTGGAGGTGGGGGGGTGAGTTGCACGATCTGGGGGTGGAGGTGTGATCTGCAGCACCTGGGGGGGATGTAAGCTGTACCATCTGGAGGTGGGGGGGGTGAGTTGCACAATCTGGGGGTGCGGGTGTGATCTGCAGCACCTGGGGGGATGTAAGCTGTACCATCTGGAGGTGGGGGGGTGAGTTGCACGATCTGGGGGTGCGGGTGTGATCTGCAGCACCTGGGGGGATGTAAGTTGTACCATCTGGAGGTGGGGGGGTGAGTTGCACGATCTGGGGGTGCGGGTGTGATCTGCAGCACCTGGGGGGATGTAAGTTGTACCATCTGGAGGTGGGGGGTAAGTTGCACGATCTGGGGGTGCCGGTGTGATCTGCAGCACCTGGGGGGATGTAAGTTGTACCATCTGGAGGTGGGGGGTAAGTTGCACGATCTGGGGGTGCGGGTGTGATCTGCAGCACCTGGGGGGATGTAAGTTGTACCATCTGGAGGTGGGGAGTAGGGGGTGAGGTGCACAATCTCGGGGAGGGGGTGTGAGTTCCAGCACCTGGGGGAGGGAGTATGTGAGTTGCACGGTTTGGGGGTGTGGGTGTGTTCTGCAGCACCTGGGGGGGGTGACCTTGACGTGCAGGAGGGGGGAGGGGGGCTCAGTACAGACATCAGACCTGAGTCATTAAAGAAAGTAAAGCAAAAATGTTAGTTGAAGTTTTCTCCTGGACAAACCATATTACACTACAAGGGGTGCAGATTAGTGTATTATTTTGCACATAAGACACTGGCTGCTTTTCATGTAGGACACAAATACCTGATAGCTTTATTTTTGCAGTGAAATATAAAGTTGATCTAGGACATGTCCCACCCCAGCTATACATCTGTCCCCACATGTTACATTTACCTCCCCCTCCAATGTGACATGGTTTTGCCCAGATGCAAAGTTACTGCTCTGCTTAATGACTCAGGGTGTGCAGCCAGGAGATCAGGCTGGGAGCTGCAGTCACATGACCAGTGCTGAGATCACATGACCAGGAAGTGTCAGAGACTGAGGCTGCAGAGTGAGTATAGGGGAGAGCACTGTGTGTGTGTTATATGTTATATTACATGTATGTTATATTATACACTGCTATAGTACATGTATGTTATATTATACACTGCTATATTACATGCATGTTATATTATACACTGCTATATTACATGTATGTTATATTATACACTGCTGTATTACATGCATGTTATATTATACACTGCTATATTACATGCATGTTATATTATACACTGCTATATTACATGCATGTTATATTATACACTGCTATATTACATGCATGTTATATTATACACTGCTATATTACATGCATGTTATATTATACACTGCTATATTACATGCATGTTATATTATACACTGCTATATTACATGCATGTTATATTATACACTGCTATATTACATGCATGTTATATTATACACTGCTATATTACATGTATGTTATATTATACACTGCTGTAGTACATGTATGTTATATTATACACTGCTGTATTACATGTATGTTATATTATACACTGCTATATTACATGCATGTTATATTATACACTGCTATATTACATGTATGTTATATTATACACTGCTATAGTACATGTATGTTATATTATACACTGCTATAGTACATGTATGTTATATTATACACTGCTATAGTACATGTATGTTATATTATACACTGCTGTATTACATGTATGTTATATTATACACTGCTGTATTACATGCATGTTATATTATACACTGCTATAGTACATGCATGTTATATTATACACTGCTGTATTACATGTATGTTATATTATACACTGCTATAGTACATGCATGTTATATTATACACTGCTATAGTACATGCATGTTATATTATACACTGCTATAGTACATGTATGTTATATTATACACTGCTATAGTACATGTATGTTATATTATACACTGCTATAGTACATGTATGTTATATTATACACTGCTATATTACATGCATGTTATATTATACACTGCTATAGTACATGCATGTTATATTATACACTGCTATAGTACATGCATGTTATATTATACACTGCTATAGTACATGCATGTTATATTATACACTGCTATAGTACATGCATGTTATATTATACACTGCTATAGTACATGCATGTTATATTATACACTGCTATAGCACATGCATGTTATATTATACACTGCTATAGCACATGCATGTTATATTATACACTGCTATAGTACATGCATGTTATATTATACACTGCTATAGTACATGCATGTTATATTATACACTGCTATAGTACATGCATGTTATATTATACACTGCTATAGTACATGCATGTTATATTATACACTGCTATAGTACATGCATGTTATATTATACACTGCTATAGTACATGCATGTTATATTATACACTGCTGTATTACATGCATGTTATATTATACACTGCTGTATTACATGCATGTTATATTATACACTGCTATATTACATGTATGTTATATTATACACTGCTATAGTACATGTATGTTATATTATACACTGCTATAGTACATGTATGTTATATTATACACTGCTATATTACATGCATGTTATATTATACACTGCTATAGTACATGCATGTTATATTATACACTGCTATATTACATGCATGTTATATTATACACTGCTATAGTACATGCATGTTATATTATACACTGCTATAGTACATGCATGTTATATTATACACTGCTATAGTACATGCATGTTATATTATACACTGCTATAGTACATGCATGTTATATTATACACTGCTATAGTACATGCATGTTATATTATACACTGCTATAGTACATGCATGTTATATTATACACTGCTATAGTACATGCATGTTATATTATACACTGCTATAGTACATGCATGTTATATTATACACTGCTATAGTACATGCATGTTATATTATACACTGCTATAGTACATGCATGTTATATTATACACTGCTATAGTACATGCATGTTATATTATACACTGCTATAGTACATGCATGTTATATTATACACTGCTATAGTACATGTATGTTATATTATACACTGCTGTATTACATGTATGTTATATTATACACTGCTATAGTACATGCATGTTATATTATACACTGCTATATTACATGCATGTTATATTATACACTGCTATATTACATGCATGTTATATTATACACTGCTATATTACATGCATGTTATATTATACACTGCTATATTACATGCATGTTATATTATACACTGCTATATTACATGTATGTTATATTATACACTGCTATAGTACATGTATGTTATATTATACACTGCTATAGTACATGCATGTTATATTATACACTGCTATAGTACATGTATGTTATATTATACACTGCTATAGTACATGTATGTTATATTATACACTGCTATAGTACATGTATGTTATATTATACACTGCTATAGTACATGCATGTTATATTATACACTGCTATAGTACATGCATGTTATATTATACACTGCTATAGTACATGCATGTTATATTATACACTGCTGTATTACATGTATGTTATATTATACACTGCTATAGTACATGCATGTTATATTATACACTGCTGTATTACATGTATGTTATATTATACACTGCTATAGTACATGCATGTTATATTATACACTGCTGTATTACATGTATGTTATATTATACACTGCTGTATTACATGTATGTTATATTATACACTGCTATATTACATGTATGTTATATTATACACTGCTATAGTACATGTATGTTATATTATACACTGCTATAGTACATGCATGTTATATTATACACTGCTATAGTACATGCATGTTATATTATACACTGCTATAGTACATGCATGTTATATTATACACTGCTATAGTACATGTATGTTATATTATACACTGCTGTATTACATGTATGTTATATTATACACTGCTATAGTACATGTATGTTATATTATACACTGCTGTATTACATGCATGTTATATTATACACTGCTATATTACATGCATGTTATATTATACACTGCTATATTACATGTATGTTATATTATACACTGCTATAGTACATGTATGTTATATTATACACTGCTATAGTACATGCATGTTATATTATACACTGCTATAGTACATGCATGTTATATTATACACTGCTATAGTACATGCATGTTATATTATACACTGCTATAGTACATGCATGTTATATTATACACTGCTATAGTACATGTATGTTATATTATACACTGCTGTATTACATGTATGTTATATTATACACTGCTATAGCACATGTATGTTATATTATACACTGCTATAGCACATGTATGTTATATTATACACTGCTGTATTACATGCATGTTATATTATACACTGCTATAGTACATGCATGTTATATTATACACTGCTATAGTACATGCATGTTATATTATACACTGCTATAGTACATGCATGTTATATTATACACTGCTATAGTACATGCATGTTATATTATACACTGCTGTATTACATGTATGTAATATTATACACTGCTATAGTACATGTATGTTATATTATACACTGCTGTATTACATGTATGTTATATTATACACTGCTATAGTACATGTATGTTATATTATACACTGCTATAGTACATGTATGTTATATTATACACTGCTATAGTACATGCATGTTATATTATACACTGCTATAGTACATGCATGTTATATTATACACTGCTATAGTACATGCATGTTATATTATACACTGCTGTATTACATGTATGTTATATTATACACTGCTATAGTACATGCATGTTATATTATACACTGCTGTATTACATGTATGTTATATTATACACTGCTATAGTACATGTATGTTATATTATACACTGCTGTATTACATGTATGTTATATTATACACTGCTGTATTACATGTATGTTATATTATACACTGCTATAGTACATGTATGTTATATTATACACTGCTGTATTACATGTATGTTATATTATACACTGCTGTATTACATGCATGTTATATTATACACTGCTATAGTACATGCATGTTATATTATACACTGCTATAGTACATGCATGTTATATTATACACTGCTATAGTACATGCATGTTATATTATACACTGCTATAGTACATGTATGTTATATTATACACTGCTATAGTACATGTATGTTATATTATACACTGCTGTATTACATGTATGTTATATTATACACTGCTATAGTACATGTATGTTATATTATACACTGCTATAGTACATGCATGTTATATTATACACTGCTATAGTACATGCATGTTATATTATACACTGCTATAGTACATGCATGTTATATTATACACTGCTATAGTACATGCATGTTATATTATACACTGCTATAGTACATGTATGTTATATTATACACTGCTGTATTACATGCATGTTATATTATACACTGCTATAGTACATGTATGTTATATTATACACTGCTGTATTACATGTATGTTATATTATACACTGCTATAGTACATGTATGTTATATTATACAATGCTGTATTACATGCATGTTATATTATACACTGCTATAGTACATGTATGTTATATTATACACTGCTATAGTACATGTATGTTATATTATACACTGCTATAGTACATGCATGTTATATTATACACTGCTATAGTACATGCATGTTATATAATATTATACACTGCTATAGTACATGCATGTTATATTATACACTGCTGTATTACATGTATGTTATATTATACACTGCTATAGTACATGTATGTTATATTATACAATGCTGTATTACATGCATGTTATATTATACACTGCTATATTACACACTGCTATATTACATGCATGTTATATTGTACTCTGCTATATTACATGCATGTTATATTGTAATCTGCTATATTACATGCATGTTGTATTATACACTGCTATATTACATGCATGTTATATTACACACTGGACACTGCTATATTACATGCATGTTATATTACACACTGTACACTGCTATATTACATGCATGTTATATTACACAATGCTGTATTACATGCATGTTATATTATACAATGCTGTATTACATGCATGTTATATTATACACTGCTATATTACATGCATGTTATATTATACACGGCTATATTACATGCATGTTATATTCTACAATGCTGTATTACATGCATGTTATATTATATACTGTACACTGCTATATTACATGCATGTTATATTACATACTGTACACTGCTATATTACATGCATGTTATATTACAGACTGTACACTGCTATATTACATGCATGTTATATTACACACTGTACACTGTTATATTACATGCATGTTATATTACATGTATGTTATATTACACACTGTACACTGCTATATTACACGTATGTTATATTACACACTGTACACTGCTATATTACATGCATGTTATATTACATGTATGTTATATTACACACTGTACACTGCTATATTACATGTATGTTATATTACAGACTGTACACTGCTATATTACATGCATGTTATATTACATTTATGTTATATTACACACTGTACACTGCTATATTACATGCATGTTATATTACATGTATGTTATATTACACACTGTACACTGCTATATTACATGTGTTATATTACAGACTGTACACTGCTATATTACATGCATGTTATATTACATGTATGTTATATTACACACTGTACACTGCTATTTTACATGTATGTTATGTTACAGACTGTACACTGCTATATTACATGCATGTTATATTACATGTATGTTATATTACACACTGTACACTGCTATATTACATGTATGTTATATTACACACTGTACACTGCTATATTACATGCATGTTATATTACACACTGTACACTGCTATATTACATGTATGTTATATTACACACTGTACACTGCTATATTACATGCATGTTATATTACATGTATGTTATATTACACACTGTACACTGCTATATTACATGTATGTTATATTACACACTGTACACTGCTATATTACATGCATGTTATATTACACACTGTACACTGCTATATTACACGTATGTTATATTACACACTGTACACTGCTATATTACATGCATGTTATATTACAGACTGTACACTGCTATATTACATGCATGTTATATTACACACTGTACACTGTTATATTACATGCATGTTATATTACACACTGGACACTGCTATATTATATTCATGTTATATTACATGTATGCTATATTACACACTGTACACTGCTATATTACATGCATGTTATATTACACACTGGACACTGCTATATTACATGCATGTTATATTACATGTATGTTATATTACACACTGTACACTGCTATATTACACGTATGTTATATTACACACTGTACACTGCTATATTACATGCATGTTATATTACATGTATGTTATATTACACACTGTACACTGCTATATTACATGTATGTTATATTACAGACTGTACACTGCTATATTACATGCATGTTATATTACATGTATGTTATATTACACACTGTACACTGCTATATTACATGTATGTTATATTACAGACTGTACACTGCTATATTACATGCATGTTATATTACATGTATGTTATATTACACACTGTACACTGCTATTTTACATGTATGTTATATTACAGACTGTACACTGCTATATTACATGCATGTTATATTACATGTATGTTATATTACACACTGTACACTGCTATATTACATGTATGTTATATTACACACTGTACACTACTATATTACATGTATGTTATATTACACACTGTACACTGCTATATTACACGCATGTTATATTACACACTGTACACTGCTATATTACACGCATGTTATATTACACACTGTACACTGCTATATTACACGTATGTTATATTACACACTGTACACTGCTATATTACATGCATGTTATATTACACACTGTACACTGCTATATTACATGTATGTTATATTACACACTGTACACTGCTATATTACATGTATGTTATATTACACACTGTACACTGCTATATTACATGCATGTTATATTACACACTGTACACTGCTATATTACATGCATGTTATATTACATGTATGTTATATTACACACTGTACACTGCTATATTACATGTATGTTATATTACACACTGTACACTGCTATATTACATGCATGTTATATTACACACTGTACACTGCTATATTACATGTATGTTATATTACACACTGTACACTGCTATATTACATGTATGTTATATTACACACTGTACACTGCTATATTACATGTATGTTATATTACACAATGCAGCAAGGTGACTTCTGTGTGTGATACTGCTTTACAATGATCAGTGACGCTGGTTGTATTTTGCGGTCCAGGTGGTGACCCGGTCAGAAGGCTGAGGCTACATCTTTGCAGACATGTTGGACCTCAGGTTGATGGCATTGGTCATATTGGCTCCGTTTGCAGCCGTTTCAGGTGAGGCGGTATTTAATGAGGGGGTGTCCGGCCCCTTCTGCCAGGACAGGCGCCTAGATATGTAATTGTATTTGATCCCCACTTTAATGTTCCAGGCTCTTTCCCATGTGTCCCGGAGAGTTTTGGGCACAGCTCGGTTGTCTGTCGCTGTAATGCCACCTATTGCGACACCTTGGACACCACCAACCTCCCACCTCTGGGTAACTTCACTGTGTATGAGAGTAGCCAGTCTGGCCAACGCCTGCAGGAGAGCACAGGTCCTATCGTCAAGAGCCAGACTGCTCCCTCTGGTAATTATACTACATTTATATATATATATCGATCGCGACAGTGTCTCTTTCTGAACTGGTCATTGATGAAGCTCCTAAGACATTGATTGTCAGGCAGTGCATCAGATATTATCTGCAGGTCTCTGGATGTGTTTCAGAGGTCATGACCCATGACATGTTTTTGTTAGTAGCCTCAGATGCCTGCAACATCTAAAAAAAACCTGCAAACAAAACGGTGTAGGCCCATACATCATAGCTGATTTACGTAAGAAATGTTTTTTTGTCTAGATCTTGTCTTAACGCTGAACGACAAGCAGTTATTTCAGGTCATGAAGGGTTTTGGCGGAGCGGTGACTGACTCGGCAGCTATGAACATCCTGGCTCTCAGTGACGGGTGTCAGGAGAACCTTCTCAAGTCCTACTTCTCAGAGGAAGGTGAGGAGACTCTGTGCGCTGATGGGACTCCCTGTGTGCTGTGTGAGATTTCTGTGTAATAAAATAAAATCTTGTTACACAGGTATCGGATACAACATACTCCGGGTTCCCATGGCCAGCTGTGACTTCTCCATACGCGTGTACACGTACCTTGACACAGAGGGTGACTTTAAGTTGGAATCCTTCGGTCTGCAGTTGGAGGACGTCAAGCTGAAGGTGAGATCTGAAGGGCCTGGAGTAGACCAGAGGTCTGAAGGGCCTGGAGTAGACCAGAGGTCTGAAGGGCCTGGAGTAGACCAGAGGTCTGAAGGGCCTGGAGTAGACCAGAGGTCTGAAGGGCCTGGAGTAGACCAGAGGTCTGAAGGGCCTGGAGTAGACCAGAGGTGTGATGGTCATAGAGACTTGTACATCATTTATATGATGCCAACAACCATTAACTGTCTTCTCTAGATTCCTGTAATCCAGAAAGCCAAAGCCTTATCCAAAAGACCAATATCCCTCTTTGCCAGTCCATGGACAGCCCCACCATGGATGAAGACTAATGAGAAGATTACAGGCAAGGGTACCTTGAAAGGATCTCCTGGGGACCAGTACCACAAAGCCTGGGCCAATTACTTCATTAGGTCTGTTTTGAGGTTTCTTGTTGACTTTCATTATATGTATTCGAGTACTCTGGAGATCGTGGTGAAATCACAATGCATTTTTTCTGTAATATTCTAGGTTTTTGGATGACTATGCAAAGCACAATTTGACGTTTTGGGCGGTAACGGTGGAGAACGAGCCCACAGCCGGGATGATGACCGATTATCCATTCCAGAGTTTAGGTTTCACGCCGGAACTCATGAGAGATTTTATAGCCAAGGATTTGGGTCCGGCTTTCGCCAACAGTTCACACAAAGACATACAGATCATGATTGTTGATGACCAGAGACTTCTGCTTCCTTACTGGCCAAAAGTAGTGAGTTCCTTGATCCCGAAACACTACAAGGTTAATGGTTGATTGTCCAGGTTGACCCACAATGATTTGGGAGATTTTAGGCCCTGGAATATTGTTGGCCAGTAGAAAGACATTGAGTCCTAATAATTACATTTCAAAAGATAGATAACGCTCAGGCATTCCTCCGTTCATACACAGACAATAACACAATCTTGTCTGGCAGATATTGAACTGACATTTTTTTGTACAGCCAATATTCCACCAAACATTACAGGATTTACATGGGTCAAAAGCGGAATAAAACATCATCTCTTATATTTTGTAGTTTAGGGTAAATTGCATTTACCATTCTCTGGTTGTCTGAATTGTGAAACAATAATTTCTTAGTTGCACAATACATGGTTCCATATTTTTCAGAAACCCAGCCCCTTTTTAGAGCAAATTTACTTATACCGGCACTTTAAACCTCAACTTAAGGTGGAGTCAACGGCAGGGCAGTTACTCAGGATATCCCTTTTAGTTACTTTACTAACACCTGATCTCCTGACTTGCAGATTCTGTCTGACCTGGATGCCGCACGCTACGTCCATGGAATCGCCGTACACTGGTACCTGGACGCCTGGGTTCCTGCGGACATCAGTCTGGGAAGTACCCACAAACTGTTTCCAGAATACTTCCTGTTTGCCACGGAGGCCTGTGTGGGATCCTTTCCCTGGAATAAAGGGGTGCGCTTAGGCTGCTGGGATCGGGGGAATCAGTACAGTCATCGGATTATCGAGGTACATTTATGTAGTAATGTCTGGGTTCTGTCTCCCTAGCGCCCCTTTGTGTCTGGTGTGTGTGTATATATATATATATATATCTATATCTGTCTGTGGAAACATAATGATCATACAAAACGTGTGACGCCTACTACATTTTATAAAATGACCGCTAATTAGTCTTAATGTTTACAAGTCATCGCCTTGTTAGTCTCGTTACCTAGTCTCCCACCTGGCCCCTTACCCTTACTGTACACTTACGTTTTACCCAGCCTCTAGTACTGCCCCACACCCTGGCGCTCTACTGACGCTCTCCCCCGGCCTCTAGTACTGCCCCTCGTCCCTGCACTCTACTGACGCTCTCCCCCGGCCTCTAGTACTGCCCCACACCCCGGCGCTCTACTGACGCTCTCCCCCGGCCTCTAGTACTGCCCCCCACCCCGGCGCTCTACTGACGCTCTCCCCCGGCCTCTAGTACTGCCCCACACCCCGGCGCTCTACTGACGCTCTCCCCCGGCCTCTAGTACTGCCCCACACCCCGGCGCTCTACTGACGCTCTCCCCCGGCCTCTAGTACTGCCCCACACCCCGGGGCTCTACTGACGCTCTCCCCCGGCCTCTAGTACTGCCCCACACCCCGGGGCTCTACTGACGCTCTCCCCCGGCCTCTAGTACTGCCCCACACCCCGGGGCTCTACTGACGCTCTCCCCCGGCCTCTAGTACTGCCCCACACCCCGGCGCTCTACTGACGCTCTCCCCCGGCCTCTAGTACTGCCCCACACCCCGGGGCTCTACTGACGCTCTCCCCCGGCCTCTAGTACTGCCCCACACCCCGGCGCTCTACTGACGCTCTCCCCCGGCCTCTAGTACTGCCCCACACCCCGGCGCTCTACTGACGCTCTCCCCCGGCCTCTGGTGCTGCCCGTCGTCCCTGCTGTCTACCGACACTCTCCCCCGGCCTCTAGTACTGCACTCTACTGACGCTCTCCCCCAGCCTCTGGTGCTGCCCCTCGTCCCTGCTGTCTACCGACACTCTCCCCCGGCCTCTAGTACTGCCCCACACCCCGGCGCTCTACTGACACTCTCCCCAGCCTCTGGTGCTGCCCCTCGTCCCTGCACTCTACTGACGCTCTCCCCCCAATCTCTGGTGCTGCCCCTCACCCCGGCGCTCTACTGACGCTCTCCCCCGGCCTCTGGTGCTGCCCCTCGTCCCTGCGCTCTACTGACGCTCTCCCCAGCCTCTGGCGCTGCCCCACACCCCGGGGCTCTACTGACGCTCTCCCCAGCCTCTGGTGCTGCCCCTCGTCCCTGCACTCTACTGACGCTCTCCCCCCAATCTCTGGTGCTGCCCCTCACCCCGGCGCTCTACTGACGCTCTCCCCCGGCCTCTGGTGCTGCCCCTCGTCCCTGCACTCTACTGACGCTCTCCCCCCAATCTCTGGTGCTGCCCCTCACCCCGGCGCTCTACTGACGCTCTCCCCCGGCCTCTGGTGCTGCCCCTCGTCCCTGCGCTCTACTGACGCTCTCCCCAGCCTCTGGCGCTGCCCCACACCCCGGGGCTCTACTGACGCTCTCCCCAGCCTCTGGTGCTGCCCCTCGTCCCTGCACTCTACTGACGCTCTCCCCCCAATCTCTGGTGCTGCCCCTCACCCCGGCGCTCTACTGACGCTCTCCCCCGGCCTCTAGTACTGCCCCTTGTCCCTGCGCTCTACGAACGCTCTCCCCCACCTCTGGCGCTGCCTCTTGTCCCTGCGCTCTACGGACGCTCTCCCCAGCCTCTGGCGCTGCCTCTCGTTCCTGCGCTCTACTGACGCTCTCCCCAGCCTCTGGCGCTGCCTCTTGTCCCTGCGCTCTACGGACGCTCTCCCCCACCTCTGGCGCTGCCTCTTGTCCCTGCACTCTACGGACGCTCTCCCCCACCTCTGGCGCTGCCTCTCGTCCCTGCGCTCTACGAACGCTCTCCCCCACCTCTGGCGCTGCCTCTTGTCCCTGCGCTCTACGGACGCTCTCCCCAGCCTCTGGCGCTGCCTCTTGTCCCTGCGCTCTACGGACGCTCTCCCCCACCTCTGGCGCTGCCTCTCGTCCCTGCGCTCCCCCCCCCTCCCCCCTCCCCCCTCCCCTGCCTCTTGTCCCTGCGCTCTACGGACGCTCTCCCCCACCTCTGGCGCTGCCTCTTGTCCCTGCGCTCTACGGACGCTCTCCCCCACCTCTGGCGCTGCCTCTCGTCCCTGCGCTCCCCCCCCCCCTCCCTCTTGTCCCTGCGCTCTACGGACGCTCTCCCCCCACCTCTGGCGCTGCCTCTTGTCCCTGCGCTCTACGGACGCTCTCCCCCACCTCTGGCGCTGCCTCTTGTCCCTGCGCTCTACGGACGCTCTCCCCCACCTCTGGCGCTGCCTCTCGTCCCTGCGCTCTACGGACGCTCTCCCCCACCTCTGGCGCTGCCTCTCGTCCCTGCGCTCTACGAACGCTCTCCCCCACCTCTGGCGCTGCCTCTCGTCCCTGCGCTCCCCCCCCTCCCCCGCCTCTCGTCCCTGCGCTCTACGGACGCTCTCCCCCACCTCTGGCGCTGCCTCTTGTCCCTGCGCTCTACGAACGCTCTCCCCCACCTCTGGCGCTGCCTCTTGTCCCTGCGCTCTACGGACGCTCTCCCCCACCTCTGGCGCTGCCTCTCGTCCCTGCGCTCTACGGACGCTCTCCCCCCACCTCTGGCGCTGCCTCTTGTCCCTGCGCTCTACGGACGCTCTCCCCCACCTCTGGCGCTGCCTCTCGTCCCTGCGCTCTACGAACGCTCTCCCCCACCTCTGGCGCTGCCTCTCGTCCCTGCGCTCCCCCCCCCCCTCCCCCGCCTCTCGTCCCTGCGCTCTACGAACGCTCTCCCCCACCTCTGGCGCTGCCTCTCGTCCCTGCGCTCCCCCCCCCCCTCCCCCGCCTCTCGTCCCTGCGCTCTACGGACGCTCTCCCCCACCTCTGGCGCTGCCTCTTGTCCCTGCGCTCTACGAACGCTCTCCCCCACCTCTGGCGCTGCCTCTTGTCCCTGCGCTCTACGGACGCTCTCCCCCACCTCTGGCGCTGCCTCTTGTCCCTGCGCTCTACGAACGCTCTCCCCCACCTCTGGCGCTGCCTCTCGTCCCTGCGCTCTACGGACGCTCTCCCCCACCTCTGGCGCTGCCTCTTGTCCCTGCGCTCTACGGACGCTCTCCCCCACCTCTGGCGCTGCCTCTCGTCCCTGCGCTCCCCCCCCCCCTCCCCCGCCTCTCGTCCCTGTGATCTACCGACACTCTCCCCCAGCCTCTGCGCTCTACTGACGCTCTCCCCCATCCTCTGCCCCTTGTCCGTGCGCTCTCCCCCCCCCCCCCCCCCCTCCCCCGCCTCTCGTCCCTGTGATCTACCTGTAGTCACATTTATTCATTTCCTATTTGCAGGATTTAAACTATCATGTCACGGGGTGGACGGACTGGAACCTGGCTTTAGATGTGGATGGTGGTCCCACGTGGGTGGATAATAACGTGGACAGCCCCATCATTGTAGATGTCAGTAGGGATGTCTTCTACAAACAGCCCACCTTCTATCACATGGCGCACTTCAGGTGAGACGAGGCGCCACGTGTGAACGCATGTGCCACCTGGGACATGTGACTCATCACTTACACTCATGTCACATTCTGTGTATACAGTAAGTTTATACCAGTGGGGGCCCAACGTGTCGGACTGAATACCAGCCGGAAGAGTGCGCTGGAGACTGTGGCGTTCCTGTGTCCGGATGGCTCGGGCGTCATGGTCGTCCTGAACAGGTGAGAAGATGCCCTAGTGTGTGGTCAGAGGTAAATAGAGATGATAGCCCATACCCCGCAGGTCCCAGTAACTTCACTTGGGGTCATTAGCCTCAATATATAGAGTGGTGGGCATTACATTTAGACTGTAAGTATTCTCTGTACAGCGCTGCGGAATTGTTGGCGCTATATAAATAATATCATCTCCCTAGATCTGAATCGGAGACCTTTATTATCTCTCATCTTTCTGTGTCTTTTATAGAGATTCCCAGGATGTCAAATTTGTGATTTCTGACCCTTCTCTGGGACTTATCGAAACCTCGTCTCCTGCAAACTCCATCCAGACGTATCGCTGGAGGCGAAAGTGACCAACGGCTGGAGATAGTATTTCTGTACCTCTCGAAATATCACGCGTGTCCTGTCTTGTCCTTCGTGGATCTGATGTTTCATGTGTAATAAGGTGCTGTCTTCTGAGCTTCCCATAACATGTCTGTGCTTGTCAGAGACGCTGCAGTATCGATACAGCCACCAGGTGGCTCCCTCGCTCCCCGTAACCTTCCGTGCTGGAATATTACATATAGTGTCTGTTTTGTCAATAACGGCTCTAAATCCAACGCAGTAAACTTTCCTGGCACCGCTCTCTAATATGTCCTAGATCAAACACGGCGGTGGCACTAATTGCTTCCAGGGAACGGTGTGTCTCCAAGCACCCCCCCCTCCCATGTAATACATTCCAGCTTCTGCGGAGTGTAACATAAACACAGTACTTCAGGAGTAGACATTGCTCGGCAGTAGGGATTACCGGCTTGGCTCTGCTACAACAGGCTAAGTGGGACGCCCCGCCCTGCCGTTCCTGGCAACCCTGGAGCATTGCTCCGCAATGACGTGACCACTGTTTTATAGGTGGGGGGGTACAGGACCCTTCCTCCCAGTCACTTTCCACCATCTGGGAGCAGAGCTGACGATTACTCACAGCTTGGAAGGAGACGCACGCTGCATTCTTTCTAGAGAGAATGTGAATAATTCCTGGCTGACGGTGGGATTATCTCACGTTTCTCTCGGAGAGACGCTTCTGTGCTCTGATGCGACTGCTCGCTATGTACAACGGCGCAGCAACCAATCAGTATTGTCCATAAACATTGGATATTAACTAATAAAATGTCCTGATTTCTACCAAAGAGGAGGTTGTGTATTTATCTGTGCTGTGCACAAAACCGTTTCCTTCATCAGTTAACAGTGCTGATTTCTGCAGTCCTGATAATCAGTGCACAGTTATATAATATCAGCACATATCACGCCGTAGAGGGGAGATCTGATAATCAGTGCACAGTTATATAATATCAGCACATATCACATGGTACAGAGGAGATCTGATAATCCCTGTACATAGTTATATAATATCAGCACATATCACATGGTACAGAGGAGATCTGATAATCCCTGTACATAGTTATATAATATCAGCACATATCACACTGTACAGGGGAGATCTGATAATCCGTGCACATAGTTATATAATATCAGCACATATCACACTGTACAGGGGAGATCTGATAATCTGCACAAAGTTATATAATATCAGCACATATCACACTGTACAGGGGAGATCTGATAATCTGTGCACAGTTATATAATATCAGCACATATCACGCGGTACAGGGGAGATCTGATAATCCGTGCAGTTATATAATATCAGCACATATCACGCGGTACAGGGGAGATCTGATAATCCGTGCACATAGATATATAATATCAGCACATATCACGCGGTACAGGGGAGATCTGATAATCAGTGCACATAGTTATATAATATCAGCACATATCACGCGGTACAGGGGAGATCTGATAATCCGTGCACATAGATATATAATATCAGCACATATCACATGGTACAGAGGAGATCTGATAATCCCTGTACATAGTTATATAATATCAGCACATATCACACTGTACAGGGGAGATCTGATAATCCGTGCACATAGTTATATAATATCAGCACATATCACACTGTACAGGGGAGATCTGATAATCTGCACAAAGTTATATAATATCAGCACATATCACACTGTACAGGGGAGATCTGATAATCTGTGCACAGTTATATAATATCAGCACATATCACGCGGTACAGGGGAGATCTGATAATCCGTGCAGTTATATAATATCAGCACATATCACGCGGTACAGGGGAGATCTGATAATCCGTGCACATAGATATATAATATCAGCACATATCACGCGGTACAGGGGAGATCTGATAATCAGTGCACATAGTTATATAATATCAGCACATATCACGCGGTACAGGGGAGATCTGATAATCCGTGCACATAGATATATAATATCAGCACATATCACACTGTACAGGGGAGATCTGATAATCCGTGCACATAGATATATAATATCAGCACATATCACGCGGTACAGGGGAGATCTGATAATCAGTGCACACAGTTATAATATTCAGCTGATGCAGCCAGAACAATGTTATCTCAGATTAGGAGACGGAGGGGGTAGTTGTATCCTGGGGCTGTCTCATTCCTACGGAACAGCTGCCGCTCACACACAGACATAGTGTAGTAACACTCAGTGTCAGGAACAGGCTGGAGGGCACAAATCACCTTATTCAGAGCTATGGAGACAGATGTTACTTATTATTATTCTAATTATACTAACATGGGGCCCATGGTAGATGTAGTGATGTCATAGGTCATTCTGAAAATGTGTATTATAAGGAATGTGATCCGAAGGATGATGCAGGTTGTCGCATGCTGTAGGTGATGATCTTATATTCTGAGCAGCATGGTGGCTCAGTGGTTAGCACTTCTGTCTCACAGCACTGATGTCATGAGTTCAATTCCCGACCATGGCCTTATCTGTGAGGAGTTTGTATGTTCTCCTCGTGTTTGCGTGGGTTTCCTCCGGGTGCTCCGGTTTCCTCCCGCACTCCAAAAACATACTTATAGGTTAATTGGTAGCTAACAAATTGACCCTAGTCTGTGTGTGTGTGTGTGTGTGTGTGTGTGTGTGTCTATGTGTCTATATTAGGGAACTTAGACTGTAAGCTCCAATGGGGCAGGGACTGATGTGAGTGAGTTCTCTGTACAGCGCTGTGGAATTAGTGGCGCTATATAAATTGATGATGATATTCTAACATTTTAAACACAAGAGGTGTCTCTCACTGATCCCCGGTAAGCGCTGCTTACACACAGCACATCACGCATTGAACAAGTCTCACTTCTGTTTTCTTCACACCGGTGTGTAGCTGCCTTACATAAGCGTTTTCCATCTGTATTAACAGGGAAGGTTGTGTAGAATTAGCCCATGTACACCATTAAATGTTACATATCTAACACAGGAGGAGCAGTGTCACCTAAACAGGATTAAGCACCAAGCCCAGATGGCTTTCATCCATGTGTGCTGGAGGAGCTTAGATCAGTAATCAACGCACCACTAGTTCTAGAAAATTACAGTGCTGTCACAATGACTTAATTTATAGGTAAATTATATAAAGGAATTCTGAAAGATATTGTAGGGAAATAACACATGGTCAGCCTGACTTCTTATAGTGTGATCAGTGATATGAGGGGACACGTTTCATATCGGATCCCTGTTTTGCAGCGGATCTGATGTACTTGGGTTTTAGGAATGTCTCTGACACTGTTCCATATAAGCACCTGTTACGTAGGATGAGAGTACCACGTGTAGGGGACACATATGTACATGGGGGAGAACTGGCTGAAAGACGCGTAAGGGCGTATGTAAACTAGGCCGCTACATGGCAGGTGAGGTGTAATAGAGGCTACATGTCTTGGCTGTGGTAATCGCTACACACTACATAGAATGCAATTGGAAATCACTTTTCCTATATAACAGACCTGTGTCTTTTGTTTGACCTTACTAAGTAACAAACTTGTCATCAGATGTAAGGACTTCCCAACTGGCTTAGCCCCGACATCTCCATGTCTCGGTTGTATAACTTGTATACAGTGACCTGTGTACCTCAGACACGTTATCCACAACTCCGTATCATGTAAGGCCGTTCCTGATCTTTCTGTAGCTACGAAGGACAATACTCAGCAGTCTAATCCTTTCTGAAAGGAAACGCTGAGCAATAATTTAATCTTATTCAGTTCCTCAGGTCGGGCGAGTCCCCCTACAAATATGAGTCAGGAATATTATAATATTGTGTTAGTAAATGGCTTCCAGAAATGAACCATTTAGTTTTACTGGACAAGTCTAAATAATCTCATTATCACTGAAAAATGTGCACAGACTCCTAGTAAGCTGTACATGATAACGAGGATCCAAGATAATGCACCATACCATATTGATGAATGAGAGTCACACAAGAGAGAGTCTGGGACAAGGATAGAGACCATTACACGAGGCACCGGAGGGATGGAGTAGACTGTCGTAAGAGACACAAAAAGGAGGGTGGGATCTAGAGACATATATGGGCGCTGGAGCAAGCTCTGGACCCACAGGTTGTGAAGGTAGAAAGAGAGAGAGTGCAGGGCTGATGGGTAGAGAGGTGGATCAATGAGAAGGAGGCTGTAGAGGACAGAAAGGAGACAGAAAAAGAGAGCGTACAGCGGAAGAGTGGAAATATGATGATAAATGAATGAAGGGGAGGCTGACAAGAGTGTAGAGAAGATGGGTGGAAGTGGGATGGTGGCTGGATGTAGAGGAGGCAGCAGAGAGTGTAGGGCTGATGAGTAGACAGGTGGGATGGTGGATGGATAAAAAAGAGGCTATAGTGGATGGAGGTGAGTCAGAAGAGAGTGTAGGGTTGATGGGTGTAGGAGGCAGCTATAGGGTATGGAGGGGAGGCTGGAGAGAGTGTAGTGCTAAAGGGTTCAGGATGGATGGTTAATGGGGAGGCAGAAGAGAGAATGTAGGGTTGATGGGCAGAAGTGGGATAGTGGATGGATGAAGAGAAGCATGGAGGTGAGACAGAAGAGAGAGTATAGGGCTAATAGGGTAAGGATGAAAGGGAGGTAATAGACGATGGAGAGGTGGAGGTGGTATGTGAGATGGATAAAGAGGATGGAGGCGAGGCAGAAGAGAGTGTAGGGTTGATGGGTGGAAGTGGGATGGATGTAGGAGGCAGCTATAGAGTATGGAGGGGAGGCTGGAGAGAGCGTAGTGTTAAAGGGTTCAGGATGGATGAATGATGGGGAGACAGAAGAGAGTGTAGGGTTGATGGGTGTAAGTGGGATGGTAGATGGATGGAGCAACTAGAGGATGAAGTCGAGGCAGAACAACGAGAGATGACCTACATTTCTGTCCATCATCTTATTTCCACTTACTCGTCTGTAGCCCTCCGGTGAATCTTGTAGACAGTCATAGTTCAACGTGTCGCTCTTGTCAATTAATATTATCCTTTATTTATAATGTTCAATGTTATTATGTTCACTAATAGACTGAAATGACATTGTGACAATGGAGTAAGACAAGGATCTGCGTCCTGCTTTATTAATATTCACTGTTTGGTAATTTTTACACGATCAACCTCCTGTAACAAATATGGTGTATTCCTCATTTATACAAAGCTGGAAAACAGAGATCCACGAACGTGGACAGGTTTAGCTACAGACCCGAAAACGACACTTCCATCACAGCAACTTATTCACTTTCTTAGGAAACCTTCAATAATATGCGGTCGTCGGCTCCACACGCCAGTCGGTAATGTGAAGATTCACTTGCAGGTCTAGGCCAGACAATGGGTGGTGGGTTTCTGGGATGTCTGTTTGAGAGATCATATATCGGAGGATTTGGTATGGAATGCAAAAAAGTGTTCTGTCAGAAAGAACTGTTCAGCTTCAGTCATCCTCTTCCTCATTATCCTCTATGGTGATGGCCCGTTCCATGCCACCATCTCCTCTTGACCGCTGTATGGAGACTATCCCACTGAGCATTGCGTAACTGAGCATCGCCAGCAGTCCCACCGCTACCGAAAGGATCTGGTTACGTCTTTTGTTTGGCTCTTCCTCACTATCTGGAGACTCGCCCGTTGGGGTCTTCGGGGATATGCGAGGGGGAGTCTCTGAGGACACAGGCGGCAGAAGAGTGTGAGTATTAGAGAAAACAGGGACAGGTCGGTAGTGACAGGCTCTAGTGTTTCTACAATATGGAGTGTTACATGCGGACAGATTGGAATAAGTGTAATGTGACCTCTCCTGAATCCAGTCCTGTTAATTACCCGAGTGATATGGTAGTAGCTGGAGAGAAGGATTTATGTATATATAACAATAATAAAGTAAAGAGTACTCACCTCTGTCCATGGTAAAGTAGATGCTGAAAATGGAGGTGCAGTACTGACAGAGATTTGGCAGGGATTTCAAGTGTTGCTGTAATCGGTTGCTGGGTAGCTTGACGTTCAGGATTGGGGCCAAGTAACTGAAGACGTAGGCATCAAGCGAAGCCGGTCTGCAAAGAAACCAAATTCAGATCCCCACCTACTCTACAACATACGAGACTAATAAGGAAGATGCCTACAAGATCATATACCCTCTAACCTGGAGAGGCAAATTCTTCACCTACCTCCAACAATCCAGGCATCACATCCAACCCAACCATCCCTGTATAATATCATCCTAAACCGTGACCCAGAGGAACATGTTCTACACCGACCTCCAACAATCCAGGCATCACATCCAACCCAAACATCCCGGTATAATATCAGCCTAAACTGTGACCCAGAGGGACATGTTCTACACCGACCTCCAACAATCCAGGCATCACATCCAACCCAACCATCCCTGTATAATATCATCCTAAACCGTGACCCAGAGGAACATGTTCTACACCTACCTCCAACAATCCAGGCATCACATCCAACCCAACCATCCCTGTATAATATCATCCTAAACCGTGACCCAGAGGAACATGTTCTACACCTACCTCCAACAATCCAGGCATCACATCCAACCCAACCATCCCTGTATAATATCATCCTAAACCGTGACCCAGAGGAACATGTTCCACACCGACCTCCAACAATCCAGGCATCACATCCAACCCAACCATCCCTGTATAATATCATCCTAAACCGTGACCCAGAGGAACATGTTCCACACCGACCTCCAACAATCCAGGCATCACATCCAACCCAACCATCCCTGTATAATATCAGCCTAAACTGTGACCCAGAGGAACATGTTCTACACCGACCTCCAACAATCCAGGCATCACATCCAACCCAACCATTCCTGTATAATATCATCCTAAACCGTGACCCAGAGGAACATGTTCTACACCTACCTCCAACAATCCAGGCATCACATCCAACCCAACCATCCCTGTATAATATCATCCTAAACCGTGACCCAGAGGAACATGTTCTACACCGACCTCCGACAATCCAGGCATCACACCCAGCCCAACCATCCCACTATATCAGCCTAAACCATAACCCAGAGGGACATGTTCTACACCGACCTCCAACAATCCAGGCATCACAGCGAACCCAACCATCCCTGTATAATTAGTATCATAAACATAATAACATTGACCCATCCCCATAACTCCAACCATCTTGATCCTTGCTTGATTAATGAAACACCAAGACCTATAATGTTCGTCATGTCTCTCACAACCGTGAGCTTTACATCCATTCAACCAACCTGCAGCAACATAACTGAAATGTTACCAGGAGCCAGTGCGGTGTAGTGTGATTGTGAGTTTCAGGAGAGATTTAAAATACAGAAACATTCAAGAATGAACCTTTTAAACAGGTGCTAAATAAGGCGGTCGTATTGCCCAGCAACTACAAAAGGTAATTAGCATACCAACAAAGATGAACATGAACTAATACTAATAAAATAAATATTGTGAGGTGTAGCCAGGCCCCTCAATTCAATCACCCAGAATGTAGTCCTTAGGTTATAGGTCACATAGATGTGCGTGTAATGTGATCAGCAGGAGATCGCTGTTCAACAACGAAAGAAAATCTCACAGTAGGGAACAGTGTAGATGGATCGGGTGGGTAGGATGTGAATTTATCCAGGGAAGTTCTATTACTAAGAGACATCGTTATACCAAATGAAAGGTGTAAACAAGAGATCGGTCAAACAAGCCAGGATCTAGGGTCCGATCGGGCAGAGAGAGTACTGAGGACTGAAATGGGCAGTCGGGGGTATCTAACAGGAGGAAAAATAGATACATGTGACCAGAACAGAACCAACACAAGGCTGGGAAAGAACCCAAATGGCTACAGGGCAACCGAGCTTCTGGTTAGAATCCCGTCAAGTCAGGCCTCTGGTTCTCCGATGCCGCCTGGTCTTAGTATGAGGAGCCCTGGAACTCCACCAGGACAGGCACAGAAACTGGATATACAAAGCTAATTACCAGGAACCGTACACAGTGACTCAGTAATACATGGCAGGAGACAGGAACGCACAAGATGAACCAGCAACCTGAGGGCAGACCATACAGTGACAGGGATAATACACCGAGTATGTTGTACGTCGCTATACTTACGAGTCTCCAAAGAAGAAAGTCTGTGCTCCGAGTCGCTGCGAGAGGAGACTCAGACATTCCTGGGCATCGGAGTAGAGCTGTTGGGGAGAGAATTTCCATTATGGTCTCCTCCAGTCTAGAACGAGGTCTGCCCCCCCCCCCCCCACACTAAATCTCTGGAGTGTTCCCCAATAAACAGCTGACCCCACTTCTCACCTGTTTCTCCAGCTCCTCATCATCTTCCCGCCAGCTCTCCCCCCGGATCAGCTGCAGGCGCTCCAGGGAGCGTTTGTGCATTTGGTTGGGGATGAAAAAATTGAGTGGGAAAGGAATGGCGTCAGCGTACCACTTCCCCGTGTGTTTCACGTAGTTCTCCACGTCTACCCAGAAGGTGTGAATCTGCCGGCGGGGACAGTCAATAAACCACTTTTTTATTTGTCTATTTCTCCGCTAAATAATATACTTCTCATACCGTATTTATTCCTACATAACGAAATCTAACAGACTAATAATGTCACAATAAACATAACTAACTTGCTTTGCCGTTTGAGCTTTTTCGCCTCACAGTAGAGGTCTTTTACCCAATGTTTAAGAGCTGAGGGTTGTGGCTTTGTCAGTTTCTGGCGGAGGTCAGAGAGAATACTCCATTACATGTTACTTATTAATAGATTTAAAATTATATTTGATATTTATTCTTAATATATGAAAATGTCACTAAGGGTTTAGTTGGCCTTTCAATCTGGTTGAGGTTTTGTTACGATATTACAGACATCTGTAAATGTCGATTACTGCTTATGACAATGATTTGCGCAGAATGGGGATATGAGGGGGGGGGGGGGGGCGTTCTCTGATGTACAGACTGGAACATGATTGGTTGCAAGAAGATCACGTTTGCTCCAATCAAATGCGACACTGAACGCATCCTCCCGTCAGTAGCAGTTATCAGTGCTTACCAATAATGTATACTGCGATGACCCCGGATACTGTGATATTAGTGTAGTAACGTCCCCCTTGTGCACACTTACCAGAGCCGGAAGCAGCTTCTCCTCCAGCAGTGATGTAAACGCCAGGGTATCAGCGCCCTGCTTGGCGGACAGGTCGTAATCCGCATTGTATTTCTGGAGCGATAGGAAATACAGAGACTGTAATTATCATTTCCACGGTCCATGCCACATGTGCAACGTATAGCGACCCCCCCCCCCCCCCCCCATGTAGACAGACAGCTGCCATATTTGTGGTTATACTTCTGTATTATAACACAGTGCTGGACGGACAAGGTGTAGAATGTACAAATGACGTTCTGACGTGATACAGGATGTTAAGGGTATCTAGTGCGAGTCCAGGTGGGGGATGGTGTAAACTTGACCACAACATTCCTTTAACTGCGTGCTCTGCTATGTGCAGTGGGAGGTCTTCCAGTTTGGAAGAGGAGAGGTCTGTCCTCAGCGGTCAGGAACATCCGCCAACAGTACGCCCATCCTATCACACCCTCTATATTACACCAGGACCATCTTCTCACCTGCTTTCTGAGATGGGTGATAATTTCACTGGTCTGGAACAGGACACCTTCATTCTGGGTCTTTAGGGCTGGGAGCCGACCTGTAACATGACACACAGATGTATGAGCTTGTGAACACGGGCCAGCACGTTACAGACTGACGTGTAGCGTGTACCTGAAGGACTTCGCCAGGGATTGGAGAGCTTGTGGACCTGCAGAGGGGCTCCAGCAAACTTTGCGTACGTCTGAAAGGGAGAAGAAAAATACTGCTGAGAAGGTCAGAAGGGGACGAGGATTACAGCAGATGAAATTAAACACCCGGAGCGGAGACGGGCCCAGTGCCCACTGGGATAGTCAAATGGGGCCACTTCTGAGGGCGATGATGTCATGCAGTAAGCGGAACCCCAACCATAGCAACTAAGCAGAATCTGAGCCGCGTTTTCCTGCCAAATCGGTAGCCACAAGCATGAATGAGAGAAGTCCTGGACAGGGGCTGAGAGAGCAGGGGGGAGATCCTGCGGTGATCTCATGTGGAATGTCTATCGCTGCGCCAACCAGTACAAACGCTGCGCTGGTTATAATGACCCCAGTGCAGTGCAGAGCCCGTTCTAGTGACCCCAGTACAGTGCAGAGCCCATTCTAGTGACCCCAGTACAGCGCAGAGTGCGTTCTAGTGACCCCAGTACAGTGCAGAGCCCGTTCTAGTGACCCCAGTACAGCGCAGAGTGCGTTCTAGTGACCCCAGTACAGCGCAGAGCCCGTTCTAGTGACCCCAGTACAGCGCAGAGCCCGGTCTAGTGACCCCAGTACAGCGCAGAGCCCGTTCTAGTGACCCCAGTACAGCGCAGAGCCCGTTCTAGTGACCCCAGTACAGCGCAGAGCCCGTTCTAGTGACCCCAGTACAGCGCAGAGCCCGTTCTAGTGACCCCAGTACAGCGCAGAGCGCGTTCTAGTGACCCCAGTACAGCGCAGAGTGCGTTCTAGTGACCCCAGTACAGCGCAGAGCGCGTTCTAGTGACCCCAGTACAGCGCAGAGCCCGTTCTAGTGACCCCAGTACAGCGCAGAGCCCGTTCTAGTGACCCCAGTACAGCGCAGAGCCCGTTCTAGTGACCCCAGTACAGCGCAGAGCCCGTTCTAGTGACTCCCAGTACAGCGCAGAGCCCGTTCTAGTGACCCCAGTACAGCGCAGAGCCCGTTCTAGTGACCCCAGTATAGCGCAGAGCCCGTTCTAGTGACCCCAGTACAGCGCAGAGTGCGTTCTAGTGACCCCAGTACAGCGCAGAGCCCGTTCTAGTGACCCCAGTATAGCGCAGAGCCCGTTCTAGTGACCCCAGTACAGCGCAGAGTGCGTTCTAGTGACCCCAGTACAGCGCAGAGCCCGTTCTAGTGACCCCAGTACAGCGCAGAGCCCGTTCTAGTGACCCCAGTACAGCGCAGAGCCCGTTCTAGTGATCCCAGTACAGCGCAGAGCCCGTTCTAGTGACCCCAGTACAGCGCAGAGCCCGTTCTAGTGACCCCAGTACAGCGCAGAGCGCGTTCTAGTGACCCCAGTACAGCGCAGAGCCCGTTCTAGTGACCCCAGTACAGCGCAGAGCCCGTTCTAGTGACCCCAGTACAGCGCAGAGCCCGTTCTAGTGACCCCAGTACAGCGCAGAGCGCGTTCTAGTGACCCCAGTACAGCGCAGAGCCCGTTCTAGTGACCCCAGTACAGCGCAGAGCCCGTTCTAGTGACCCCAGTACAGCGCAGAGCCCGTTCTAGTGACCCCAGTACAGCGCAGAGCCCGTTCTAGTGACCCCAGTACAGCGCAGAGCCCGTTCTAGTGACCCCAGTACAGCGCAGAGCCCGTTCTAGTGACCCCAGTACAGCGCAGAGCCCGTTCTAGTGACCCCAGTACAGCGCAGAGCCCGTTCTAGTGACCCCAGTACAGCGCAGAGCCCGTTCTAGTGACCCCAGTATAGCGCAGAGCCCGTTCTAGTGACCCCAGTACAGCGCAGAGCCCGTTCTAGTGACCCCAGTACAGCGCAGAGCCCGTTCTAGTGACCCCAGTACAGCGCAGAGCCCGTTCTAGTGACCCCAGTACAGCGCAGAGTGCGTTCTAGTGACCCCAGTATAGCGCAGAGCCCGTTCTAGTGACCCCAGTATAGCGCAGAGCCCGTTCTAGTGACCCCAGTACAGCGCAGAGCGCGTTCTAGTGACCCCAGTACAGCGCAGAGCCCGTTCTAGTGACCCCAGTACAGCGCAGAGCCCGTTCTAGTGACCCCAGTACAGCGCAGAGCCCGTTCTAGTGACCCCAGTATAGCGCAGAGCCCGTTCTAGTGACCCCAGTATAGCGCAGAGCCCGTTCTAGTGACCCCAGTACAGCGCAGAGCCCGTTCTAGTGACCCCAGCACAGTGCAGAGCCCGTTCTAGTGACCCCAGTACAGCGCAGAGCCCGTTCTAGTGACCCCAGTACAGCGCAGAGTGCGTTCTAGTGACCCCAGTATAGCGCAGAGCCCGTTCTAGTGACCCCAGTACAGCGCAGAGCCTGTTCTAGTGACCCCAGTACAGCGCAGAGTCCGTTCTAGTGACCCCAGTACAGCGCAGAGCCTGTTCTAGTGACCCCAGTACAGCGCAGAGCGCGTTCTAGTGACCCCAGTACAGCGCAGAGCGCGTTCTAGTGACCCCAGTACAGCGCAGAGCCCGTTCTAGTGACCCCAGTACAGCGCAGAGCCCGTTCTAGTGACCCCAGTACAGTGCAGAGCCCGTTCTAGTGACCCCAGTACAGCGCAGAGCGCGTTCTAGTGACCCCAGTACAGCGCAGAGCCTGTTCTAGTGACCCCAGTACAGCGCAGAGCCCGTTCTAGTGACCCCAGTACAGCGCAGAGCGCGTTCTAGTGACCCCAGTATAGCGCAGAGCCCGTTCTAGTGACCCCAGTACAGCGCAGAGCCCGTTCTAGTGACCCCAGTACAGCGCAGAGCCCGTTCTAGTGACCCCAGTACAGCGCAGAGCCTGTTCTAGTGACCCCAGTACAGCGCAGAGCCCGTTCTAGTGACCCCAGTACAGCGCAGAGCGCGTTCTAGTGACCCCAGTATAGCGCAGAGCCCGTTCTAGTGACCCCAGTACAGCGCAGAGCCCGTTCTAGTGACCCCAGTACAGCGCAGAGCCCGTTCTAGTGACCCCAGTACAGCGCAGAGCGCGTTCTAGTGACCCCAGTACAGCGCAGAGCCCGTTCTAGTGACCCCAGTACAAGAGATCTGCTCAGATGTTCTCACAACCAATGTAATACCGCAGAATTAATTCTATAATACAACACAGCGAATGTGATGGGTTATGACCATGGTACTGAGAGCTGGCTGCAGAGGCTGCTGGGTACTCCCAGGATCCTCAGCGTCTGCCTGCGTGACACCCAGCACTGGAGGGGCCGCAGGAGCATTCCTTGGCTGACCACTCTCTAATAGGCTCAGCCACCAGCAGAGTTTCCACCCTGGAAAATAAACTTGTCTCTGTCTCCGCAGATCTCTCCGAGCCGGCGAGTACAAGAGCTGGATTCTGTCTGCGACAAACAGAGGAGCTGAGCTCTGTCTGCCCCGACCGGAGATTTCCATTCCATCAGACGGAGCACAAGGGGTCTTTCATCCAGCGGCTGCGCTGCCCTCCTTCTACAAACAGCGTCGGGAAAGTCGACACCACGGGCTGCTGGGCAGAATGTACATCTGCCCATTATATATATTTATATGTAACAGGAGACACAGCCAGCACACTGAGGGTCACTGCCCTCTGCTGGTGCGTGTGAGGATAGGAAGGGTTAATGTTACCCCACCACAGATGCACCTCGTTTCGCACAAAGTTGTGATTTTGCACGGTGGTACTTTTACCCCTTTGGCCCCCAAGGCTGAGGTAGAAACGGGTACCGGGCAAGTTTAATAAAGGATCAGCCACCCGGGATTCGCTCTCCTTCGGGGTTCAACCATATTTTGCAGGTTACACTATATGTCATACCTGGGTAAGAGCAAGTAGAGCGCAGTGACCCCCACAACCCAATACCCACATGTCCCCGTCTACTGGCTGAGATCAAGGTGCACCCACAGCTCCAACACATCTGTCTGCGAGAGCCGGCATACAGTCCATCACCCTGCACCTGCCCTGGGCTCGTGGTATCATTTGTAGGGCACTGCGTCCGGCTCTCTCTCAAAGGCCCAAAACCACAACACTGAAAGATATGATGTGGTAGGAAAACCAGGGTGCTGCAGACTCTCCCTCCCTCATGTCCCCCGACTCTCTCTGGCTCTCCCGCAAGTCCCCAGCCTCCCTAAGAAAATCTCACAGGTCTCAGGTCCCCAGCCAGACTCTCTATCTCCCCTGTCTCTCTCAGGTCCCCAGCCTGTCTCTCTCTCTCAGGTCCCCAGCCTGTCTCTTTCTCTCAGGTCCCCAGCCAGTCTCTCTCTCTCTCAGGTCCCCAGCCTGTCTCTCTCTCTCTCTGGTCCCCAGCCTGTCTCTCTCTCTCTCTCTGGTCCCCAGCCTGTCTCTCTCTCTGGTCCCCAGTCTGTCTCTCTCTCTGGTCTCCAGCCTGTCTCTCTCTCTCTCTCAGGTCTCCAGCCTGTCTCTCTCTCTCTCTCTCAGGTCTCCAGCCTGTCTCTCTCTCTCTCTCGGGTCTCCAGCCTGTCTCTCTCTCTCAGGTCTCCAGCCTGTCTCTCTCTCTCAGGTCTCCAGCCTGTCTCTCTCTCTCAGGTCTCCAGCCTGTCTCTCTCTCTCTCAGGTCTCCAGCCTGTCTGTCTCTCTCTCTCTCAGGTCTCCAGCCTGTCTCTCTCTCTCTCTCTCAGGTCTCCAGCCTGTCTCTCTCTCTCTCTCTCTCTCAGGTCTCCAGCCTGTCTCTCTCTCTCTCTCTCAGGTCTCCAGCCTGTCTCTCTCTCTCAGGTCTCCAGCCTGTCTCTCTCTCTCTCTCTCTCTCAGGTCTCCAGCCTGTCTCTCTCTCTCAGGTCTCCAGCCTGTCTCTCTCTCTCAGGTCTCCAGCCTGTCTCTCTCTCTCAGGTCTCCAGCCTGTCTCTCTCTCTCTCTCTCAGGTCTCCAGCCTGTCTCTCTCTCTCAGGTCTCCAGCCTGTCTCTCTCTCTCTCTCAGGTCTCCAGCCTGTCTCTCTCTCAGGTCTCCAGCCTGTCTCTCTCTCTCTCTCTCAGGTCTCCAGCCTGTCTCTCTCTCTCTCTCTCAGGTCTCCAGCCTGTCTCTCTCTCTCAGGTCTCCAGCCTGTCTCTCTCTCTCTCTCTCTCTCTCAGGTCTCCAGCCTGTCTCTCTCTCTCTCTCTCTCTCTCTCTCTCTCAGGTCTCCAGCCTGTCTCTTTCTCTCTCTCTCTCTCAGGTCTCCAGCCTGTCTCTTTCTCTCTCTCAGGTCTCCAGCCTGTCTGTCTCTCTCAGGTCTCCGGCCAGTCTCTCTCTCTCAGGTCTCCAGCCTGTCTCTCTCTCTCTCAGGTCTCCAGTCTGTCTCTCTCTCTCAGGTCTCCAGTCTGTCTCTCTCTCTCTCTCAGGTCTCCAGTCTGTCTCTCTCTCTCTCTCAGGTCTCCAGTCTGTCTCTCTCTCAGGTCCCCAGCCTGTCTCTCTCAGGTCCCCAGCCTGTCTCTCTCTCTCAGGTCCCCAGCCTGTCCCTCTCTCTCAGGTCCCCAGCCTGTCCCTCTCTCTCAGGTCCCCAGCCTGTCTCTCTCTCTCTCAGGTCCCCAGCCTGTCTCTCTCTCAGGTCCCCAGCCTGTCTCTCTCTCAGGTCCCCAGCCTGTCTCTCTCTCTCTCAGGTCCCCAGCCTGTCTCTCTCTCTCTCTCTCTCTCTCAGGTCCCAAGCCTGTCTCTCTCTCTCTCAGGTCCCCAGCCTGTCTCTCTCTCTCTCAGGTCCCCAGCCTGTCTCTCTCTCTCTCTCTGGTCCCCAGCCTGTCTCTCTCTCTCTCTCAGGTCCCCAGCCTGTCTCTCTCTCTCTCTCAGGTCCCCAGCCTGTCTCTCTCTCTCTCTCAGGTCCCCAGCCTGTCTCTCTCTCTCTCAGGTCCCCAGCCTGTCTCTCTCTCTCAGGTCCCCAGCCTGTCTCTCTCTCTCTCTCAGGTCCCCAGCCTGTCTCTCTCTCTCTCAGGTCCCCAGCCTGTCTCTCTCTCTCAGGTCCCCAGCCTGTCTCTCTCTCTCTCAGGTCCCCAGCCTGTCTCTCTCTCAGGTCCCCAGCTTGTCTCTCTCTCTCTCTCAGGTCCCCAGCTTGTCTCTCTCTCTCTCTCAGGTCCCCAGCCTGTCTCTCTCTCTCAGGTCCCCAGCCTGTCTCTCTCTCTCTCTCTCAGGTCCCCAGCCTGTCTCTCTCTCTCTCTCTCTCAGGTCTCCAGCCTGTCTCTCTCTCTCTCTCAGGTCTCCAGCCTGTCTCTCTCTCTCAGGTCTCCAGCCTGTCTCTCTCTGGTCCCCAGCCTGTCTCTCTCTGGTCCCCAGCCTGTCTCTCTCTCTCTCTCTGGTCCCCAGCCTGTCTCTCTCTCTCTCTGGTCCCCAGCCTGTCTCTCTCTCTCTCTCTGGTCCCCAGCCTGTCTCTCTCTCTCTCTGGTCCCCAGCCTGTCTCTCTCTCTCTCTGGTCCCCAGCCTGTCTCTCTCTCTGGTCCCCAGTCTGTCTCTCTCTCTGGTCCCCAGCCTGTCTCTCTCTCTCTCTCTCTCAGGTCTCCAGCCTGTCTCTCTCTCTCTCTCTCTCAGGTCTCCAGCCTGTCTCTCTCTCAGGTCTCCAGCCTGTCTCTCTCTCTCTCTCTCTCAGGTCTCCAGCCTGTCTCTCTCTCAGGTCTCCAGCCTGTCTCTCTCTCTCAGGTCTCCAGCCTGTCTCTCTCTCTCAGGTCCCCAGCATGTCTCTCTCTCTGGTCCCCAGCCTGT
Organism: Mixophyes australis; assembly: GCA_036250195.1. Taxonomy (NCBI): domain Eukaryota; kingdom Metazoa; phylum Chordata; class Amphibia; order Anura; family Limnodynastidae; genus Mixophyes; species Mixophyes australis. The sequence goes on from JAVHZZ010000012.1 coordinate 93,204,137, forward strand.
CTTTCTCTCTCTCTGGTCCCCAGCCTGTCTCTCTCTCTGGTCTCCAGCCTGTCTCTCTCTCTGGTCTCCAGCCTGTCTCTCTCTCTCTGGTCTCCAGCCTGTCTCTCTCTCTCTGGTCTCCAGCCTGTCTCTCTCTCTCTCAGGTCTCCAGCCTGTCTCTCTCTCTCTCAGGTCTCCAGCCTGTCTCTCTCTCTCAGGTCTCCAGCCTGTCTCTCTCTCTCTCTCTCTCAGGTCCCCAGCCTGTCTCTCTCTCTCTCTCTCAGGTCCCCAGCCTGTCTCTCTCTCTCTCTCTCAGGTCCCCAGCCTGTCTCTCTCTCTCTCTCTCTCAGGTCCCCAGCCTGTCTCTCTCTCTCTCTCTCAGGTCTCCAGCCTGTCTCTCTCTGGTCCCCAGCCTGTCTCTCTCTCTCTCTCTGGTCCCCAGCCTGTCTCTCTCTCTCTCTCTGGTCCCCAGCCTGTCTCTCTCTCTCTCTGGTCCCCAGCCTGTCTCTCTCTCTGGTCCCCAGTCTGTCTCTCTCTCTGGTCCCCAGTCTGTCTCTCTCTCTCTCTCTCTCTCAGGTCTCCAGCCTGTCTCTCTCTCTCTCTCTCTCTCTCTCTCTCTCTCTCTCTCTCTCTCAGGTCTCCAGCCTGTCTCTCTCTCTCTCTCTCTCAGGTCTCCAGCCTGTCTCTCTCTCAGGTCTCCAGCCTGTCTCTCTCTCTCTCTCTCAGGTCTCCAGCCTGTCTCTCTCTCAGGTCTCCAGCCTGTCTCTCTCTCTCTCTCAGGTCTCCAGCCTGTCTCTCTCTCTCAGGTCCCCAGCATGTCTCTCTCTCTGGTCCCCAGCCTGTCTTTCTCTCTCTCTGGTCCCCAGCCTGTCTCTCTCTCTGGTCTCCAGCCTGTCTCTCTCTCTGGTCTCCAGCCTGTCTCTCTCTCTCTGGTCTCCAGCCTGTCTCTCTCTCTCTGGTCTCCAGCCTGTCTCTCTCTCTCAGGTCTCCAGCCTGTCTCTCTCTCTCAGGTCTCCAGCCTGTCTCTCTCTCTCAGGTCTCCAGCCTGTCTCTCTCTCTCTCTCTCTCAGGTCCCCAGCCTGTCTCTCTCTCTCTCTCTCTCAGGTCCCCAGCCTGTCTCTCTCTCTCTCTCTCAGGTCCCCAGCCTGTCTCTCTCTCAGGTCCCCAGCTTGTCTCTCTCTCTCTCAGGTCCCCAGCCTGTCTCTCTCTCTCAGGTCCCCAGCCTGTCTCTCTCTCTCAGGTCCCCAGCCTGTCTCTCTCTCTCTCTCTCAGGTCCCCAGCCTGTCTCTCTCTCTCTCTCAGGTCCCCAGCCTGTCTCTCTCTCTCTCAGGTCCCCAGCCTGTCTATCTCTCTCAGGTCCCCAGCCTGTCTCTCTCTCTCTCTCAGGTCCCCAGCCTGTCTCTCTCTCTCTCTCAGGTCCCCAGCCTGTCTCTCTCTCTCTCAGGTCCCCAGCCTGTCTCTCTCTCTCTCAGGTCCCCAGCCTGTCTCTCTCTCTCTCTCTCTCAGGTCCCCAGCCTGTCTCTCTCTCTCTCTCAGGTCCCCAGCCTCTCTCTCTCTCAGGTCCCCAGCACGTCTCTCTCTCTCAGGTCCCCAGCCTGTCTCTCTCTCTCAGGTCCCCAGCCTCTCTCTCTCTCAGGTCCCCAGCACGTCTCTCTCTCTCAGGTCCCCAGCACGTCTCTCTCTCTCAGGTCCCCAGCCTGTCTCTCTCTCTCAGGTCCCCAGCCTGTCTCTCTCTCTCAGGTCCCCAGCCTGTCTCTCTCTCTCTCTCTCTCAGGTCCCCAGCCTGTCTCTCTCTCTCAGGTCCCCAGCCTGTCTCTCTCTCTCTCAGGTCCCCGGCCTGTCTCTCTCTCGGGGCCCAGCCTGTCTCTCTCTCTCGGGCCCCTAGCCTGTCAGTATTGGGCCCCTGTACATTATATTATATTAGGTACCAGCACGGTCAGACAGGACACATCCACAGAGGGCAGCCCCCAGTCTCCTCTCCAGCAGTACAGCTGCATGGGCGCCGCCATCTTACTCCGCCGCTCACCCGGAAGCACCGCCCACTTCCGGTCACATGCTCCTCCCACCACGTGCCAGAGTAACACTGTTAATCTACTATCATACCCAGGTACTACTAATACCCCAGTAATAACCTCCTCATACTGCACAATACTCCCATTATCATACCCAGGTATTACTAATACCCCAGTAATAACCTCATACTGCACTATACCCTCCTTATCATACCCAGGTACTACTAATACCCCAGTAATAACCTCATACTGCACTATACCCTCCTTATCATACCCAGGTACTACTAATACCCCAGTAATAACCTCATACTGCACAATACTCCCATTATCATACCCAGGTATTACTAATACCCCAGTAATAACCTCATACTGCACTATACCCTCCTTATCATACCCAGGTACTACTAATACCCCAGTAATAACCTCATACTGCACTATACCCTCCTTATCATACCCAGGTACTACTAATACCCCAGTAATAACCTCATACTGCACAATACTCCCATTATCATACCCAGGTATTACTAATACCCCAGTAATAACCTCATACTGCACAATACCCCCCTTATCATACCCAGGTATTACTAATACCCCAGTAATAACCTCATACTGCACAATACCCCCCTTATCATACCCAGGTACTACTAATACCCCAGTAATAACCTCATACTGCACAATACTCCCATTATCATACCCAGGTATTACTAATACCCCAGTAATAACCTCATACTGCACAATACCCCCCTTATCATACCCAGGTATTACTAATACCCCAGTAATAACCTCATACTGCACAATACTCCCATTATCATACCCAGGTACTACTAATACCCCAGTAATAACCTCATACTGCACAATACCCCCCTTATCATACCCAGGTATTACTAATACCCCAGTAATAACCTCATACTGCACAATACTCCCATTATCATACCCAGGTACTACTAATACCCCAGTAATAACCTCCTCATACTGCACAATACTCTTATTATCATACCCAAGTGCTACTAATACCCCAGTAATAACCTCATACTGCACTATACCCTCCTTATCATACCCAGGTACTACTAATACCCCAGTAATAACCTCATACTGCACTATACCCTCCTTATCATACCCAGGTACTACTAATACCCCAGTAATAACCTCATACTGCACAATACTCCCATTATCATACCCAGGTATTACTAATACCCCAGTAATAACCTCATACTGCACAATACCCCCCTTATCATACCCAGGTATTACTAATACCCCAGTAATAACCTCATACTGCACAATACCCCCCTTATCATACCCAGGTATTACTAATACCCCAGTAATAACCTCATACTGCACAATACTCCCATTATCATACCCAGGTACTACTAATACCCCAGTAATAACCTCATACTGCACAATACCCCCCTTATCATACCCAGGTATTACTAATACCCCAGTAATAACCTCATACTGCACAATACTCCCATTATCATACCCAGGTACTACTAATACCCCAGTAATAACCTCCTCATACTGCACAATACTCTTATTATCATACCCAAGTGCTACTAATACCCCAGTAATAACCTCCTCATACTGCACAATACCCCCATTATCATACCCAGGTACTACTAATACCCCAGTAATAACCTCCTCATACTGCACAATACTCCCATTATCATACCCAGGCACTACTAATACCCCAGTAATAACCTCCTCATACTGCACAATACCCCCATTATCATACCCATGTACTACTAATACCCCAGTAATAACCTCCTCATACTGCACAATACTCCCATTATCATACCCAGGTACTACTAATACCCCAGTAATAACCTCATATTGCACAATACCCCCATTATCATACCCAGGTACTACTAATACCCCAGTAATAACCTCATACTGCACAATACCCCCATTATCATACCCAGGTACTACTAATACCCCAGTAATAACCTCATTCTGCACAATACCCCCATTATCATACCCAGGTACTACTAATACCCCAGTAATAACCTCCTCATACTGCACAATACTCTTATTATTATACCCAAGTACTACTAATACCCCAGTAATAACCTCCTCATACTGCACAATACCCCCATTATCATACCCAGGTACTACTAATACCCCAGTAATAACCTCATATTGCACAATACCCCCGTATCATACACAGGTACTACTAATACCCCAGTAATACCCTCATACTGCACAATACCCCCATTATCATACCCAGGTACTACTAATACCCCAGTAATAACCTCATACTGCACAATACTCCTATTATCATACCCAGGTACTACTAATACCCCAGTAATAACCTCCTCATACTGCACAATACTCTTATTATCATACCCAAGTACTACTAATACCCCAGTAATAACCTCCTCATACTGCACAATACTCCCATTATCATACCCCGGTACTACTAATACCCCAGTAATAACCTCATATTTCACAATACCCCCAGTATCATACACAGGTACTACTAATACCCCAGTAATAACCTCATACTGCACAATATCCCCATTATCATACCCAGGTACTACTAATACCCCAGTAATAACCTCATACTGCACAATACCCCCATTATCATACCCAAGTACTACTAATACCCCAGTAATAACCTCCTCATACTGCACAATACTCCCATTATCATACCCAGGTACTACTAATACCACAGTAATAACCTCATATTGCACAATACCCCCAGTATCATACACAGGTACTACTAATACCCCAGTAATAACCTCATACTGCACAATACCCCCATTATCATACCCAGGTACTACTAATACCCCAGTAATAACCTCATACTGCTCAATACCCCCATTATCATACCCAGGTACTACTAATACCCCAGTAATAACCTCCTCATACTGCACAATACTCTTATCATACCCAAGTACTACTAATACCCCAGTAATAACCTCCTCATACTGCACAATACTCCCATTATCATACCCCGGTACTACTAATACCCCAGTAATAACCTCATATTGCACAATACCCCCAGTATCATACACAGGTACTACTAATACCCCAGTAATAACCTCATACTGCACAATACCCCCATTATCATACCCAGGTACTACTAATACCCCAGTAATAGCCTCATACTGCACAATACCCCCATTATCATACCCAGGTACTACTAATACCCCAGTAATAACCTCCTCATACTGCACAATACTCTTATTATCATACCCAGGTACTACTAATACCCCAGTAATAACCTCATATTGCACAATACCCCCAGTATCATACACAGGTACTACTAATACCCCAGTAATAACATCATACTGCACAATACCCCCATTATCATACCCAGGTACTACTAATACCCCAGTAATAACCTCATACTGCACAATACCCCAATTATCATACCCAGGTACTACTAATACCCCAGTAATAACCTCCTCATGCTGCACAATACTCTTATTATCATACCCAAGTACTACTAATACCCCAGTAATAACCTCCTCATACTGCACAATACCCCCATTATCATACCCAGGTACTACTAATACCCCAGTAATAACCTCATTATACTGCACAATACCCCCATTATCATACCCAGGTACTACTAATACCCCAGTAATAACCTCATACTGCACAATACCCCCATTATCATACCCAGGTACAACTAATACCCCAGTAATAACATCCTCATACTGCACAATACCCCCATTATCATACCCAGGTACTACTAATACCCTAGTTATAACCTTCTCATACTGCACAATACTCTTATTATCATACCCAAGTACTACTAATACCCCAGTAATAACCTCTTCATACTGCACAATACCCCCGTTATCATACCCAGGTACTACTAATACCCCAGTAATAACCTCATACTGCACAATACCCCTCTTATCATACCCAGGTACTACTAATACCCCAGTAATAACCTCATACTGCACAACATTCCCATTATCATACCCAGGTACTACTAATACCCCAGTAATAACCTCCTCATACTGCACAATACTCTTATTATCATACCCAAGTACTACTAATACCCCAGTAATAACCTCCTCATACTGCACAATACTCCCATTATCATACCCCGGTACTACTAATACCCCAGTAATAACCTCATATTGCACAATACCCCCAGTATCATACACAGGTACTACTAATACCCCAGTAATAACCTCATACTGCACAATACCCCCATTATCATACCCAGGTACTACTAATACCCCAGTAATAGCCTCATACTGCACAATACCCCCATTATCATACCCAGGTACTACTAATACCCCAGTAATAACCTCCGCATACTGCACAATACTCTTATTATCATACCCAGGTACTACTAATACCCCAGTAATAACCTCATATTGCACAATACCCCCAGTATCATACACAGGTACTACTAATACCCCAGTAATAACCTCATACTGCACAATACCCCCATTATCATACCCAGGTACTACTAATACCCCAGTAATAACCTCCTCATACTGCACAATACTCTTATTATCATACCCAAGTACTACTAATACCCCAGTAATAACCTCCTCATACTGCACAATACTCCCATTATCATACCCAGGTACTACTAATACCCCAGTAATAACCTCATATTGCACAATACCCCCAGTATCATACACAGGTACTACTAATACCCCAGTAATAACCTCATACTGCACAATACCCCCATTATCATACCCAGGTACTACTAATACCCCAGTAATAACCTCCTCATACTGCACAATACTCTTATTATCATACCCAAGTACTACTAATACCCCAGTAATAACCTTCATACTGCACAATACCCCCGTTATCATACCCAGGTACTACTAATACCGCAATAATAACCTCCTCATACTGCACAATACTCCCATTATCATACCCAGGTATTACTAATACCCCAGTAATAACCTCATACTGCACAATACCCCCAGTATCATACACAGGTACTACTAATACCCCAGTAATAACATCATACTGCACAATACCCCTCTTATCATACCCAGGTACTACTAATACCCCAGTAATAACCTCATACTGCACAATATTCCCATTATCATACCCAGGTACTACTAATACCCCAGTAATAACCTCCTCATACTGCACAATACTCTTATTATCATACCCAAGTACTACTAATACCCCAGTAATAACCTCCTCATACTGCACAATACCCCCATTATCATACCCAGGTACTACTAATACCCCAGTAATAACCTCATTATACTGCACAATACCCCCATTATCATACCCAGGTACTACTAATACCCCAGTAATAACCTCATACTGCACAATACCCCCATTATCATACCCAGGTACAACTAATACCCCAGTAATAACATCCTCATACTGCACAATACCCCCATTATCATACCCAGGTACTACTAATACCCTAGTTATAACCTCCTCATACTGCACAATACCCCCTTTATCATACCCAGGTACTCCTAATACCCTAGTAATAACCTCCTCATACTGCACAATACCCCTCTTATCATACCCAGGTACTACTAATACCCCAGTAATAACCTCATACTGCACAATACCCCCCTTATCATACCCAGGTACTACTAATACCCCAGTAATAACCTCATACTGCACAATACCCCCATTATCATACCCAGGTACAACTAATACCCCAGTAATAACCTTATACTGCACAATACCCCCCTTATCAAACCCAGGTACTACTAATACCCCAGTAATACCCTCATACTGCACAATACTCCCATTATCATACCCAGGTACTACTAATACCCCAGTAATAACCTCCTCATACTGCACAATACTCTTATTATCATACCCAAGTACTACTAATACCCCAGTAATAACCTCATCATACTGCACAATACTCCCATTATCATACCCAGGTACTACTAATACCCCAGTAATAACCTCATATTGAACAATACCCCCAGTATCATACACAGGTACTACTAATACCCCAGTAATAACCTCATACTGCACAATACCCCCATTATCATACCCAGGTACTACTAATACCCCAGTAATAACCTCATACTGCACAATACCCCATTATCATACCCAGGTACTACTAATACCCCAGTAATAACCTCCTCATACTGCACAGTACTCTTATTATCATACCCAGGTACTACTAATACCCCAGTAATAACCTCATATTGCACAATACCCCCAGTATCATACACAGGTACTACTTATACCCCAGTAATAACCTCATACTACACAATACCCCCATTATCATACCCAGGTACTACTAATACCCCAGTAATAACCTCATACTGCACAATACCCCCCATTATCATACCCAGGTACTACTAATACCCCAGTAATAACCGCCTCATACTGCACAATACTCTTATTATCATACCCAAGTACTACTAATACCCCAGTAATAACCTCCTCATACTGCACAATACCCCCATCATCATACCCAGGTACTACTAATACCCCAGTAATAACCTCCTCATACTGCACAATACTCCCATTATCATACCCAGGTACTACTAATACCCCAGTAATAACCTCATACTGCACAATACCCCCATTATCATACCCAGGTACTGCTAATACCCCAGTAATAACCTCCTCATACTGCACAATACTCTTATTATCATACCCAGGTACTACTAATACCCCAGTAATAACCGCCTTATACTGCACAATACCCCCTTTATCATACCCAGGTACTACTAATACCCTAGTAATAACCTCCTCATACTGCACAATACCCCCTTATCATATCCAGGTACTACTAATACCCCAGTAATAACTTCATACTGCACAATACTCCCATTATTATACCCAGGTACTACTAATACCCCATTAATAACCTCCTCATACTGCACAATACCCCCATTATCATACCCAGGTACTACTAATACCCCAGTAATATCCTCATACTGCACAATTCTTCCATTATCATACCAAGGTACTACTAATACCCCAGTAATAACCTCATACTGCACAATACCCCCATTATCATACCCAAGTACTACTAATACCCCAGTAATAACCTCCTCATACTGCACAATACCCCCATTGTCATACCCAGATACTACTAATACCCCAGTAATAACCTCCTCATACTGCACAATACTCCCATTATCATACCCAGGTACTACTAATACCACAGTAATAACCTCATATTGCACAATACCCCCAGTATCATACACAGGTACTACTAATACCCCAGTAATAACCTCATACTGCACAATACCCCCATTATCATACCCAGGTACTACTAATACCCCAGTAATAACCTCATACTGCACAATACCCCCATTATCATACCCAGGTACTACTAATACCCCAGTAATAACCTCCTCATACTGCACAATACTCTTATTATCATACCCAAGTACTACTAATACCCCAGTAATAACCTCCTCATACTGCACAATACTCCCATTATCATACCCCGGTACTACTAATACCCCAGTAATAACCTCATATTGCACAATACCCCCAGTATCATACACAGGTACTACTAATACCCCAGTAATAACCTCATACTGCACAATACCCCCATTATCATACCCAGGTACTACTAATACCCCAGTAATAGCCTCATACTGCACAATACCCCCATTATCATACCCAGGTACTACTAATACCCCAGTAATAACCTCATACTGCACAATACCCCCATTATCATACCCAAGTACTACTAATACCCCAGTAATAACCTCATATTGCACAATACCCCCAGTATCATACACAGGTACTACTAATACCCCAGTAATAACCTCATTGTTCACAATACGTCCATTATCATACCCAGGTACTACTAATACCCAAGTAATAACCTCCTCATACTGCACAATTCCCCCATTATCATACCCAGGTACTACTAATTCCCCAGTAACAACCTCATACTGCATAATACCCCCATTATAAGACCCACGTACTACTTATACCCCAGTAATAACCTCCTCATACTGCACAATACCCCCATTATCATACCCAGGTACTACTAATACCCCAGTAATAACATCTTACTGCACAATACCCCCGTTATAAGACCCAGGTGCTACTAATACCCCAGTAATAACCTCCTCATACTGCACAATACCCCCTTTATCATACCCAGGTACTACTAATACCCCAGTAATAACCTACTACTGCACAATACCCCCATTATCAGACATTGGTACTACTAAAACCCCAGTAATAACCTCCTCATACTGCACAATACCCCCATTATCATACACAGGTACTACTAATACCCCTATAATAACCTCCTCATACTGCACAGTACCCCCATTATCATACCCAGGTACTACTAATACCCCAGTAATAACCTCCTACTGCACAATACCCCCGTTATAAGACCCAGGTGCTACTAATACCCCAGTAATAACCTCCTCATACTGCACAATACCCCCATTATCATACCCAGGTACTACTAATACTCCAGTAATAACCTCATACGGCACAATACCCCCGTTATCAGATACAGGTACTACTAATACCCCAGTCATAACCTCATACTGCACATTACCCCCATTATCAGACATTGGTACTACTAAAACCCTAGTAATAATCCCATTTTGCACAATACCCCAATTATCATACACAGGGACTACTAATACCCCAGTAATAACCTCCTCATACTGCACAATACCCCCATTATCATACACAGGCACTACTAATACCCCTGTAATAACCTCCTCATACTGCACAATATCCCCATTATCATACCCAGGTACTACTAATACCCCAGTAATAACCTCCTCATACTGCACAATACCCCCATTATCATACACAGGTACTGCTAATACCCCAGTAATAACTTCATACTGCACAATACCCCCATTATCATACACAGGTACTACTAATACCCCAGTAAAAACCTCATATTGCACAATACCCCCATTATCATACCCAGGTACTACTAATACCCCAGTAAAAACATCATATTGCACAATACCCCCATTATCATACCCAAGTACTACTAATACCCCGGTAATAACCTCATACTGCAGAATACTCCCATTATCAGACACAGGTAGTACTAATACCCTATTGTGGCTGCATCACCTATAAAAAACTTATTGTATAAATATTTTTAAATTTTTAGCAGTGTGCCAATTTATATCATTGCAGATGTACTGATTTTTTAGGTATTGATTCCTGAGACAGTATGCCATGTTTGGGTTTTGTAACTTTTCTGTAGGAAATCCCAAGTAGGCATATGTGTGGAGGGGATTTGTTTTGCACCTGTCTGGAGACAGGTAATCTCATGTTAATTATACTGTTTCATCGCTGAGTGATTATTATTTATGTATTTATAAGGCACCACAGATTCTGTAACGCCGGATACAGAAGCAAGTAACAAATAGATGAGGTAATACATGTCAGTAGTACAGATGAGTGTGAGTAATGCTAAGGAGCTTGAACTGAATTCTGAAAGGGATAGGGAGCCAATGAAGGGTTTTACACAGAGGAGAAGCAGAAGATGTGCCGTGGGAGAGTGAGATGAGCCCAGCCACAGCATTCTGTATGGATTGAAGGTCAGAAGTGTGAGAGCGAGGAAGACCAGTAAGAAGGAGGTTGTAATAGTCGAAATGAGAAATGATAAGTGAAGGGACCAGGATTTTAGTTGCTTTCTGAGAGGAAGGGACAGATTTTCGTAATGTTACGGAGGAGATAGTGGAAGGATTTGGTGAGGGACTGGATATGATAGGTAAAGCTGAGTCAAGGGTGACTCCAAGGCAGTGGGCGTAGGGTGACAGGAGAAAGAGTGATGTTGTCAACCAAGAGGGAGATATTGGGAGGTTAACACTGGCAGAAGGAAAGATGAGGAGCTCGGATTTGGAGATGTTGAGTTTCAGGAGCGCTGTGACATCCAGGTAGTTACAGCAGAGAGACAGCTGGATACCTGGGTTAGGACAGCGGGAGAGAGGTCAGGGGAGGAAAGATAGATCTGTCTGTCATCATAGAGGTGATACTGGAGGCCAAAGGATTGATGGAGTTCACAGAGAGAGGTGGTGTAGAGAGAGAAGAGCAGAGGGCCAAGGACAGAGCCTTGAGGGACACCAATACAAAGGGGAAGAGGGGGGAGGTAGAGCCAGAAACAGACACGCTGAAAGAGCGGCCAGAGAGGTAGGAGGGAAACCAGGAGAGAGCTGTGTCACAAAGACCTGTGGAGTGAAGGGTGGTGAGAAGAAGAGAATGATCAACGGGGTCAAAAGCAGCAGAGCGGTCGAGGAGAATGAGAAGGGAGAAGTGACCAACGGACTTAGCTAAGAGTAATTCATATGTTACTTTAATGAGGGCAGTTTCAGTGAGTGAAGGGGATGGAAGCCAGACTGGAGAGGGTCAGAAAGAGAGTGGGAAGAGAGAAAGTGGGTTAGATGATTGAAGCCAAATCGTTCGAGAATTTTAGTAGCAAAGGGAAATAGAGATATGATGCGATGGTTGGAGAGAGAGGATGGGTCAAGGGCAGGTTTCCTGAGAATAGGGGAGATGAGAGCATGCTTGAAGGCCGAGGGAAGGTATCAGTGGGGAGAGAGAGGTTAAAGAGGTGAGCAAGGTGACAACAGGCATTGGAAGAGAGGGAGCGGAGGAACTTGGAGCGGACAGAATCAAGAGGACAGGTTGTAGAAGAAGAGGAGAGAAGAGAGAGGATCTCAGGCACCGTTACAGGTGGGTTGGAGCCAAGGGTGGCAGAGTAAGTGATAGAGAGGACAGGTGGGGGAGGCAAGTCTGACGAGAACAGATATCATTGTGTATAGAGTCAATTTTGTCTTTGATGTAAGTGGCAAGTCAAGAGCGGTGATGGACAAGGGGGGAGGAAGTGGGGAGGTCACTTTAGAGAATTAATGGTAGCAAAGAGGTGTTGGGGTTTATTGGACTTGGAGGAGATGAGGGATGTGAAATAGGTTTGTTTGACAAGAGAGTGGGTGAAGTCAGCAATGGAGCGGTATTTTCTCCATTGGCGTTCAGAGGAGCGGGAGCACTTTTGGAGGAGACGAGTAAGAGGGGAGTGCCATGTTTGGGGTTTAGATTGGCGGGGATGAAGGAGGTGGCTGGGGCTGCAGTATCAAGGGCAACAGAGAGTGAGGAGTTGTAAAGAGAGACAGAAGCGTTTTGACTTGATAGGGAAGTAATGGAAGCAAGTAAGGGTTTGAGGGAGGACGCAGTGATGATGGGGTCAATGTTCTTGATGGGACGCAGCGGGCGAGTGACTTTGGGTGGGAGAGGTGGGGCAAGGGGGGAAAAGAGAGGGTAAAGGAAAGGAGATTGTGGTCAGAGAGGGGGAAGTTAGAATTGGAGAAGTTGGAGATGTCACAGAGATAGGAGAACACTAGGTCCAGGGAGTGACCATCATGGTGGGTGGTGGAAGTTGTCCATTGGGAGAAGCCATGGGAGGAAGTGAGAGTGAGGAATTTAGCAGCAACTGTAGTAATAGGAAAGTCGGTAGGGATGTTAAAATCCCCAATGAAATTGAGATGATGGGCCAGGGAGAGGATAGATGACCACAAAACGAAGGTGGAGAAGTGAGAAGAGGTAGATGGAGTGAACTTCAAAGGAGGAGGAGAGGGAGCGTTAAGGCTGAAGGTGTCTGCTGAGCCTGGCAGCACAGGAGGTAATTAGACTCCCTGGTAGGACCCCTATGTGTGTAAGACTCAGGATACAAGTAATCACAGATTAATGTGAAGTTTGCAAATTAAATTGCGTTAAAAGCCAGATTATAGAACTGTTACATCCTGATGGTAAACATTCACTATAATACCTCAGACGTAGTGGTGCCGCTAGCAGCAATGTAAAAAGGTGTTAAACCCCTCCAGGCTGATTTATGTGCAGGCTGCAGGAAGCACCTGGATTGGTTAAATTAGCAGGAGGCTGGATTACCTCCTGCCAGAGTATCTGTGTAAATCTGTATAAAAGGAGGACTGTTTGACCATGTAATGTAGTATTATTTTTCCATCTGTACCTTCTGAGATCACTAGTACAAGTAATGTAACTGTCCTTATTAGGACACTTGAGCTAATAAAACATCACTGCTTCAAGATCCTGCTTTGATGCAGGATCCTAATAAGGACAGTCCTCCTGTTATACAGATTACACAGATATCCTGGCAGGAGGTAATCCAGCCTCCTGCCCCTTTAACCAATCCAGGTGCTTCATGCAGCCTGCACATAAGTCAGTCTGGAGGGTGTTCCCTGAAAATTTCACCTACAACACTGCACATCAGTCCACATAACTGTGACTTTCTACTCTGTATATTGTGTGTTCTCCAGTGTGCAGTGTATATTGTGTGTTCTCCAGTGTGCAGTGTATATTGTGTGTTCTCCAGTGTGCAGTGTATATTGTGTGTTCTCCAGTGTGGAGTGTATATTGTGTGTTCTCCAGTGCACAGTGTATGTAGTGTGTTCTCCGGTGTGCAGTGTATGTTGTGTGTTCTCCAGTGCACAGTGTATGTTGTGTGTTCTCCAGTGCACAGTGTATGTTGTGTGTTCTCCGGTGCGCAGTGTATGTTGTGTGTTCTCCAATGTGCAGTGTATGTTGTGTGTTCTCCAGTGCACAGTGTATGTTGTGTGTTCTCCAGTGCACAGTGTATGTTGTGTGTTCTCCGGTGCGCAGTGTATGTTGTGTGTTCTCCAATGTGCAGTGTATGTTGTGTGTTCTCCAGTGCACAGTGTATGTTGTGTGTTCTCCAGTGTACAGTGTATATTGTGTGTTCTCCAGTGCACAGTGTATGTTGTATGATCTCCGGTGTGCAGTGTATGTTGTGTGTTCTCCAGTGCACAGTGTATGTTGTGTGTTCTCCGGTGCGCAGTGTATGTTGTGTGTTCTCCAGTGCACAGTGTATGTTGTGTGTTCTCCAGTGCACAGTGTATGTTGTGTGTTCTCCGGTGTACAGTGTATGTTGTGTGTTCTCCAGTGTACAGTGTATGTTGTGTGTTCTCCAGTGCACAGTGTATGTTGTGTGTTCTCCGGTGCGCAGTGTATGTTGTGTGTTCTCCAGTGTACAGTGTATGTTGTGTGTTCTCCAGTGTACAGTGTATATTGTGTGTTCTCCAGTGCACAGTGTATGTTGTGTGTTCTCCAGTGCACAGTGTATGTTGTGTGTTCTCCAGTGCACAGTGTATATTGTGTGTTCTCCAGTGCACAGTGTATGTTGTGTGTTCTC
Source organism: Mixophyes australis (assembly GCA_036250195.1). Lineage (NCBI taxonomy): Eukaryota > Metazoa > Chordata > Amphibia > Anura > Limnodynastidae > Mixophyes > Mixophyes australis. Next base: position 93,219,221 of record JAVHZZ010000012.1, read on the forward strand.
CAGTGTGCAGTGTATGTTGTGTGTTCTCCAGTGCACAGTGTATGTTGTGTGTTCTCCAGTGTGCAGTGTATATTGTGTGTTCTCCAGTGCACAGTGTATGTTGTGTGTTCTCCAGTGTACAGTTTATGTTGTGTGTCCTCCAGTGTACAGTGTATGTTGTGTGTTCTCCAGTGTGCAGTGTATGTTGTGTGTTCTCCAGTGTACAGTGTATGTTGTGTGTTCTCCAGTGTACAGTGTATATTGTGTGTTCTCCAGTGCACAGTGTATGTTGTGTGTTCTCCGGTGCGCAGTGTATGTTGTGTGTTCTCCGGTGCGCAGTGTATGTTGTGTGTTCTCCGGTGCACAGTGTATATTGTGTGTTCTCCAGTGCACAGTGTATGTTGTGTGTTCTCCAGTGTGCAGTGTATGTTGTGTGTTCTCCAGTGTGCAGTGTATGTTGTGTGTTCTCCAGTGTGCAGTGTATATTGTGTGTTCTCCAGTGCACAGTGTATGTTGTGTGTTCTCCAGTGTACAGTTTATGTTGTGTGTCCTCCAGTGTACAGTGTATGTTGTGTGTTCTCCAGTGCACAGTGTATGTTGTGTGTTCTCCAGTGTGCAGTGTATGTTGTGTGTTCTCCAGTGTGCAGTGTATGTTGTGTGTTCTCTAGTGTGCAGTGTATGTTGTGTGTTCTCCGGTGTACAGTTTATGTTGTGTGTCCTCCAGTGTACAGTGTATGTTGTGTGTTCTCCAGTGTACAGTGTATGTTGTGTGTTCTCCAGTGCACAGTGTATGTTGTGTGTTCTCCGGTGCGCAGTGTATGTTGTGTGTTCTCCAGTGCACAGTGTATGTTGTGTGTTCTCCAGTGTGCAGTGTATATTGTGTGTTCTCCAGTGCACAGTGTATGTTGTGTGTTCTCCAGTGTACAGTTTATGTTGTGTGTCCTCCAGTGTACAGTGTATGTTGTGTGTTCTCCAGTGTACAGTGTATGTTGTGTGTTCTCCAGTGCACAGTGTATGTTGTGTGTTCTCCAGTGTGCAGTGTATGTTGTGTGTTCTCCAGTGTACAGTGTATGTTGTGTGTTCTCTAGTGTGCAGTGTATGTTGTGTGTTCTCCGGTGCGCAGTGTATGTTGTGTGTTCTCCAATGTGCAGTGTATGTGAGTGATGTCAGGAAGCGCTGTATCCTTTCCCTCACACTGTGATGTGAGTGCAGCGCCCCCCGGAGGCTGAGCTCCCAGCTGGCTGGATGTGATGTTATATTTCCAGACTCTCCAGGTGGAAGATTTAATGAATCCCTTTGAAGTCCACATCTGACCTCCCTGAACTCACAGCAATTATCCCTCAATTGCACCTTAGTGCTGAGTGTAACACTATCCGGTACAGACATCTCCCTGCCTGGCCTGGGGCCCATCTCACATTCCTCACCTGCCCCATCACACTCACACACTGACTGTATTCTAGTGACCCAGAATGTAGACTGTGGGCGAGGGTGTGTTAGAGTGAGTGAGGCTGTGTGAGAGTGAGTGAGGCTGCCTTAGACTGAGTGAGGCTGTGTGAGGGTATATTCCCCGAGGAGTGTCTGTACTTGTTATACACACATTGAGATGATGGAAGTATCCAGCTGTTACTCTCTTTCATCTTCTGCTCTCTGGTTTCAGGTCATTCGTAATATATGACTATGATTTATAGAATTACTACCTGGATATTATAGTCAGATAAGATGATTATTACACCTGAGCTGTGATTATTCTATAAGACACATTTCCCTGCTAGGTGTCGTTACTAATGATCTGGACAAGATTCTGCAGGTGACCCTTCGGGACGTTCAGGTTACTGGGTAACTGTGGGGTACTGATCCTGTGCACCCCCTGCATCCCGGGGATCAACTCCAGACAGACTGACCCGTCTGTGACCCCCCGACCACCATTGTACCCCAGCACCCCGGGCGGAGGAGGTTGCAGGGAAGTGCAGAATGTAGAGCAGTGATGGGAGAGGGGGGCAGGCAGGGGGTGGGAGGGGAGGATCCCAGCAGCCAGCACAGCTACACACAGCCAGTCACTGACACCTCTGTGCTTCCTGAGTCCAGCATGGAGACGAGAGAGGCTGTGAGCGTCCTGCTGCTGTTCCTGTGTTCTTCTGTGCTCTCCGCCAGACCCGAGGTGCAAGGTAAGAGCACCCCCATGCCCCTGCGTGCCACTCGTACCTGGCACACTCCAGGCTCTCCCTTATTGGCTGCTGTCTGCAGGAGCTCCACCCACAGTCCACAGCTAGCATGCTGCATCGTCCTGAGCTCTCCATATCAGTAGGGATCGTAGCTCCATCACTGGCTGCATCCTCCTGAGCTTCTCACCATATCAGTAGGGATCGTAGCTCCATCACTGGCTGCATCTTCCTGAGCTTCTCACCATATCAGTAGGGATCGTAGCTCCATCACTGGCTGCATCCTCCTGAGCTTCTCTCCATATCAGTAGGGATCGTAGCTCCATCACTGGCTGCATCCTCCTGAGCTTCTCACCATATCAGTAGGGATCATAGCTCCCTCACTGGCTGCATCCTCCTGAGCTTCTCACCATATCAGTAGGGATCATAGCTCCCTCACTGGCTGCATCCTCCTGAGCTTCTCACCATATCAGTAGGGATCATAGCTCCCTCACTGGCTGCATCCTCCTGAGCTTCTCACCATATCAGTAGGGATCATAGCTCCCCCACTGGCTGCATCCTCCTGAGCTTCTCACCATATCAGTAGGGATCGTAGCTCCCTCACTGGCTGCATCCTCCTGAGCTTCTCTCCATATCAGTAGGGATCATAGCTCCCTCACTGGCTGCATCCTCCTGAGCTTCTCACCATATCAGTAGGGATCATAGCTCCCCCACTGGCTGCATCCTCCTGAGCTTCTCACCATATCAGTAGGGATCGTAGCTCCCTCACTGGCTGCATCCTCCTGAGCTTCTCACCATATCAGTAGGGATCGTAGCTCCCTCACTGGCTGCATCCTGCTGAGCTTCTCACCATATCAGTAGGGATCGTAGCTCCATCACTGGCTGCATCCTCCTGAGCTTCTCACCATATCAGTAGGGATCGTAGCTCCCTCACTGGCTGCATCCTGCTGAGCTTCTCACCATATCAGTAGGGATCGTAGCTCCATCACTGGCTGCATCCTCCTGAGCTTCTCACCATATCAGTAGGGATCGTAGCTCCCTCACTGGCTGCATCCTCCTGAGCTTCTCACCATATCAGTAGGGATCATAGCTCCCTCACTGGCTGCATCCTCCTGAGCTTCTCACCATATCAGTAGGGATCATAGCTCCCCCACTGACTGCATCCTCCTGAGCTTCTCACCATATCAGTAGGGATCATAGCTCCCTCACTGGCTGCATCCTCCTGAGCTTCTCACCATATCAGTAGGGATCGTAGCTCCATCACTGGCTGCATCCTCCTGAGCTTCTCACCATATCAGTAGGGATCGTAGCTCCCTCACTGGCTGCATCCTGCTGAGCTTCTCACCATATCAGTAGGGATCGTAGCTCCATCACTGGCTGCATCCTCCTGAGCTTCTCACCATATCAGTAGGGATCGTAGCTCCCTCACTGGCTGCATCCTCCTGAGCTTCTCACCATATCAGTAGGGATCATAGCTCCCTCACTGGCTGCATCCTCCTGAGCTTCTCACCATATCAGTAGGGATCATAGCTCCCCCACTGACTGCATCCTCCTGAGCTTCTCACCATATCAGTAGGGATCGTAGCTCCCTCACTGGCTGCATCCTCCTGAGCTTCTCACCATATCAGTAGGGATCGTAGCTCCATCACTGGCTGCATCCTCCTGAGCTTCTCACCATATCAGTAGGGATCGTAGCTCCATCACTGGCTGCATCCTCCTGAGCTTCTCTCCATATCAGTAGGGATCGTAGCTCCATCACTGGCTGCATCCTCCTGAGCTTCTCACCATATCAGTAGGGATCGTAGCTCCCTCACTGGCTGCATCCTCCTGAGCTTCTCTCCATATCAGTAAGGATCGTAGGTCCCTCACTGACTGCATCCTCCTGAGCTTCTCATCATATCAGTAGGGATCGTAGCTCCATCACTGGCTGCATCCTCCTGAGCTTCTCACCATATCAGTAGGGATCGTAGCTCCCTCACTGGCTGCATCCTCCTGAGCTTCTCACCATATCAGTAGGGATCGTAGCTCCATCACTGGCTGCATCCTCCTGAGCTTCTCACCATATCAGTAGGGATCGTAGCTCCATCACTGGCTGCATCCTCCTGAGCTTCTCTCCATATCAGTAGGGATCGTAGCTCCATCACTGGCTGCATCCTCCTGAGCTTCTCTCAATATCAGTAGGGATCGTAGCTCCCTTACTGACTGCATCCTCCTGAGCTTCTCACCATATCAGTAGGGATCGTAGCTCCCTTACTGACTGCATCCTCCTGAGCTTCTCACCATATCAGTAGGGATCGTAGCTCCCTCACTGGCTGCATCCTGCTGAGCTTCTCACCATATCAGTAGGGATCGTAGCTCCATCCCTGGCTGCATCCTCCTGAGCTTCTCACCATATCAGTAGGGATCGTAGCTCCCTCACTGGCTGCATCCTCCTGAGCTTCTCACCATATCAGTAGGGATCATAGCTCCCTCACTGGCTGCATCCTCCTGAGCTTCTCACCATATCAGTAGGGATCATAGCTCCCCCACTGACTGCATCCTCCTGAGCTTCTCACCATATCAGTAGGGATCGTAGCTCCCTCACTGGCTGCATCCTCCTGAGCTTCTCACCATATCAGTAGGGATCGTAGCTCCATCACTGGCTGCATCCTCCTGAGCTTCTCACCATATCAGTAGGGATCGTAGCTCCATCACTGGCTGCATCCTCCTGAGCTTCTCTCCATATCAGTAGGGATCGTAGCTCCATCACTGGCTGCATCCTCCTGAGCTTCTCACCATATCAGTAGGGATCGTAGCTCCCTCACTGGCTGCATCCTCCTGAGCTTCTCTCCATATCAGTAAGGATCGTAGGTCCCTCACTGGCTGCATCCTCCTGAGCTTCTCATCATATCAGTAGGGATCGTAGCTCCATCACTGGCTGCATCCTCCTGAGCTTCTCACCATATCAGTAGGGATCGTAGCTCCCTCACTGGCTGCATCCTCCTGAGCTTCTCACCATATCAGTAGGGATCGTAGCTCCATCACTGGCTGCATCCTCCTGAGCTTCTCACCATATCAGTAGGGATCGTAGCTCCATCACTGGCTGCATCCTCCTGAGCTTCTCTCCATATCAGTAGGGATCGTAGCTCCATCACTGGCTGCATCCTCCTGAGCTTCTCTCCATATCAGTAGGGATCGTAGCTCCCTTACTGACTGCATCCTCCTGAGCTTCTCACCATATCAGTAGGGATCGTAGCTCCCTTACTGACTGCATCCTCCTGAGCTTCTCACCATATCAGTAGGGATCGTAGCTCCATCACTGGCTGCATCCTCCTGAGCTTCTCACCGTATCAGTAGGGATCGTAGCTCCATCACTGGCTGCATCCTCCTCAGCTTCTCACCATATCAGTAGGGATCATAGCTCCCTCACTGGCTGCATCCTCCTGAGCTTCTCACCATATCAGTAGGGATCATAGCTCCATCACTGGCTGCATCCTCCTGAGCTTCTCACCATAGCAGTAGGGATCGTAGCTCCATCACTGGCTGCATCCTCCTGAGCTTCTCACCATATCAGTAGGGATCGTAGCTCCCTCACTGGCTGCATCCTCCTGAGCTTCTCTCCATATCAGTAGGGATCGTAGCTCCCTCACTGACTGCATCCTCCTGAGCTTCTCACCATATCAGTAGGGATTGTAGCTCCATCACTGGCTGCATCCTCCTGAGCTTCTCACCATATCAGTAGGGATCGTAGCTCCCTCACTGGCTGCATCCTCCTGAGCTTCTCTCCATATCAGTAGGGATCGTAGCTCCCTCACTGGCTGCATCCTCCTGAGCTTCTCTCCATATCAGTAGGGATTGTAGCTCCCTCACTGGCTGCATCCTCCTGAGCTTCTCTCCATATCAGTAGGGATCGTAGCTCCCTCACTGACTGCATCCTCCTGAGCGTCTCACCATATCAGTAGGGATCGTAGCTCCATCATTGGCTGCATCCTCCTGAACTTCTCTCCATATCAGTAGGGATCGTAGTTGCATCACTGGCTGCATCCTCTAGTGCTTATCACTATATCAGTAGGGATCATAGCCCCATCACTCGCTGCATCCTCCTGAGCTTCTCTCCATATCAGTAGGGATCGTAGTTGCATCACTGGCTGCATCCTCTAGTGCTTATCACTATATCAGTAGGGATCGCAGCACCCTCACTGGCTGCATCCTCCTGAGCTTCTCACCATATCAGTAGGGATCGCAGCACCCTCACTGGCTGCATCCTCCTGAGCTTCTCACCATATCAGTAGGGATTGTAGCTCCATCACTGGCTGCATCCTCCTGAGCTTCTCTCCATATCAGTAGGGATTGTAGCTCCATCACTGGCTGCATCCTCCTGAGCTTCTCTCCATATCAGTAGGGATCGTAGCTCCATCACTGACTGCATCCTCCTGAGCTTCTCTCCATATCAGTAGGGATTGTAGCTCCATCACTGGCTGCATCCTCCTGAGCTTCTCTCCATATCAGTAGGGATCGTAGCTCCCTCACTGACTGCATCCTCCTGAGCTTCTCTCCATATCAGTAGGGATCGTAGCTCCATCACTGGCTGCATCCTCCTGAGCTTCTCTCCATATCAGTAGGGATCGTAGCTCCATCACTGGCTGCATCCTCCTGAGCTTCTCTCCATATCAGTAGGGATCGTAGCTCCCTCACTGACTGCATCCTCCTGAGCTTCTCACCATATCAGTAGGGATCGTAGCTCCATCACTGACTGCATCCTCCTGAGCTTCTCACCATATCAGTAGGGATCGTAGCTCAATCACTGGCTGCATCCTCCTGAGCTTCTCTCCATATCAGTAGGGATCGTAGCTCAATCACTGGCTGCATCCTCCTGAGCTTCTCTCCATATCAGTAGGGATCGTAGCTCCATCACTGGCTGCATCCTCCTGAGCTTCTCTCCATATCAGTAGGGATTGTAGCTCCATCACTGGCTGCATCCTCCTGAGCTTCTCTCCATATCAGTAGGGATCGTAGCTCCCTCACTGACTGCATCCTCCTGAGCTTCTCACCATATCAGTAGGGATCGTAGCTCCATCACTGGCTGCATCCTCCGTAGCTTCTCATCATACCAGTAGGGATCGTAACTTCTCCCCAGGTCACTACGCAGCAAGCTGTGGGCTTCTTACAGCTCATTGGCTGTAGGGTTAATAGCTCCACCTTCTTTATTAGTGGGGGTGGGGCTGAAACTTAAAGGGACACTGTACCTATATTAGTAATATATATATAATACTGGTAGGACCTTTAGGTTATATATTATTATTATTATCGTTTATTTGTAAGGCGCCACAAGGTTTCCGCAGTGCCGCACACAGTACGAACAGACTATACAGGGTAAAACAGTACAGAACAATACCACAAAGTACCAGTACTCCAGAAACTCCAGGCAGGTAGATACTGTAGAGACGGAGCAGAAGAACAGGTATGGAGACAGGAGGGGGGGGGGGGGGCCCTGCTCATACGAGCTTACATCCTAAGGGAGGGTAAACAGAATCAGGTACATAAGGGAGCCAGTGAAGCAAAGGGGAGAGAGAAAGGGGGCAGGGGAGAACCAGAAGAGGTGAGGGGTTAAGTGGATGGTTGGTAGGCCTTAAGGAACAGGTAAGTTTTAAGTGCCCGCTTGAAGGAGCACAGATTTTGTGACAGACGGATGGAGCGAGGGAGATCGTTCCAGTGAAGGGGGGCAGCGCGGGAGAAGTCTTGGATTCTGGAGTGGGAAGAGGTGATCAGAGCATATATATATAACGCCGGTAGGATCTATAGGTTATAGATAACGCCGGTAGGACCAATAGGTTATAGATAACGCCGGTAGGACCTATAGGTTATAGATAACGCAGGTAAGACCTATAGGTTATAGATAACGTCGGTAGGACCTATAGGTTATAGATAACGCTGGTAGAACCTATAGGTTATAGATAACGCCTGTAGAACCTATAGGTTATAGATAATGGCAGTTGGACCTATAGGTTATAGATAACGCCGGTAGGACCTATAGGTTATAGATAACGCCTGTGGGACCTATAGGTTATAGATAACGCCTGTGGGTCCTATAGGTTATATATCACACTGGTAGAACCTATAGGTTATATATAACGCCACTAGGACCTACAGGTTATATATAACGCCGGTAGGACCTATAGGGTATAGATAACGTCTGTAGGACCTATAGGTTATAGATAACGCTGGTAGAACCTGTAGGTTATATATAACGCCAGTAGGACCTATAGGGTATAGATAACGTCTGTAGGACCTATAGGTTATAGATAACGGTGGTAGAACCTATAGGTTATATATAACACCGGTAGGACCTGTAGGGTATAGATAACGTCTGTAGGACCTATAGGTTATAGATAACGCTGGTAGAACCTATAGGTTATAGATAACGCCGGTAGGACCTATAGGTTTTAGATAACACTGGTAGAACCTATAGGTTATAGATAATGTCGGTAGGACCTATAGGTTATAGATAATGTCGGTAGGACCTATAGGTTATAGATAATGTCGGTAGGACCTATAGGTTATAGATAACGTCGGTAGGACCTATAGGTTATAGATAACGTCGGTAGGACCTATAGGTTATAGATAACGCCGGTAGGACCTATAGGTTATAGATAACGCCGGCAGGACCTATAGGTTATAGATAACGTCGGTAGGACCTATAGGTTATAGATAACGTCGGTAGGACCTATAGGTTATAGATAACGCCGGCAGGACCTATAGGTTATAGATAATGCCGGCAGGACCTATAGGTTATAGATAACGTCGGTAGGACCTATAGGTTATAGATAACGTCGGTAGGACCTATAGGTTATAGATAACGCCGGCAGGACCTATAGGTTATAGATAATGCCGGCAGGACCTATAGGTTATAGATAACGCCAGTAGGACCTATAAGTTATAGATAATGCCAGTAGGAAGTAGGACCTATAAGTTATAGATAACGCTGGTAGGACTTTGGCTGACTAACGCCTGGTTCAGGATTTATAGGGGATGTGTGAGAAGGTGAGATAATAGGGACTGTTCATTATAGTCTATTTAGTATTGTTATTAACTGTTATATTCCATTTCCGTCTGTCTATAAAAGATTTGACTTCCATGCAGCATTGTCTGAATGAGCATTCTGGGCCTGGTAGTTCCTCAGCACCTAGGGAGAGGACCGAATGATGAGAGGGCGTTACATCGCCACCTGCTGGACACACACGGTGCAGCATGTTTGCTTTGGACCGGACCTGTAGAAAGATGGATATAGAGCTGAATTACCACCAGAAAAACAGGGACTGTGTAACACTGCGGAGGAGGGTGTAAGCAGGAGGACCAATGAGAAGCCACAATCAGGGACATTGCAGATTCTTATTAGTCCTGCTGCTCACCCCTCCCTCCTACAACAACTTACAGTTTAATGGACAGTTTAATGGGTCCTATAGCACAGACACAGAGTGTTCCCTGGAGTGGGTCCCGGGGATGGGACGGAGCATCTGAGATAAATGTAGGGATTAAGTAAGGAAGTGTCAGGAACAGAAAGATGTCTGAATGAGCAGGACACAGAGGTGGTGGAGCCGTAGCATTCAGTCCTCCCCTAGAAGGGGGATCATTGCCATGATTGGGGTGTACTCTTACCCAGGGTAATCCATATGGATGTCCCAGAGCATAGCGTTGGGATGCGATAATCTCCAAGCTATTTAAATGGTGATAAATGTTATATGTAATCACCGCATGTTGAGATCTTGCGGCAATAAGAACATTCTATGCCACTATTCCCGGTGTGATTGGCTGTGGCTTGTTCTCCGCAGTCATCGACCTACTAACAGCCAGCGAATCCCGGCACATGACCAGTACAGTGGAGAAGATCCGGTCAGAGTTGCTCACCGTCAACGATATTTATTTCCTGTCCACGCTTCGGCTTCCCGCCAAGGCCGGCGGAGTCCTTTTTGGCTTCTACTCCAAGAAAGACAACACAAAGTGGCTGGAGGCCTCCATAGTGGGCAAAGTCAACAAAGGTGAGTAAGCCCTAGTTTAAAGAGCTAGCAATCTAAGTGTTCCAATGAGAGGTCATACTTGGTAATCGGTTATGTCTTCTTGCAGTCTTGGTGCGTTACATGCGTGAGGACTCCAAGGTCCATTCGGTAAGTTTACAGAACGCGAACCTGTCCGATGGAAACACTCACACAATGATCCTGCGGGTGAGCGGCCTGCGCGGAGACACCATTACTCTGGAGCTTTATGTGGACTGTAAACAGGTGGACACCAGTCTTGGACTCCCCGAAATGATGATCATCCCACAGTTTGAGGTGGAGTCTGGAGAGATCCGTTCAGGACACAAGGCTTATCAGAGAGTGCAGGTACTAGAATAGTGAGCTCACCATGTCCAGAATCACTGTTATGTTCTGCTTGTGATACATTATGCTCTGTGCATGGGGTAACCCTCAGACCCTCCTGGTCTCTTGTCCCTCCTGGTGTAGGGCTCCGTAGAGTCTATGAAGTTGATTCTTGGTGGGTCCATGAGCAGAGTCGGAGCTCTGAGTGAATGTCCCTTCCAGGATGATGAGTCCATTCACAATACAGGTACAGGGGGTCTTTGTGGTACATTTATGGTAAATGTGTCCTCAGTCTTATGTGACTTCTCAGAGTCTCCTCTGGAAAGTCACCTGGGTATAGTGCATTGTGGAAAGGGCACAGTAATGGGCGGGGTAAGGCGGGGGCATGATAGATATTAGGAAATGATTGAGAGGACGTGATGGATAATATTCAGGGCACAGGAGAACGTCTGGATAATTGGACATTAGGTGAGGACCATTAAGGTGTGGGAGATGGTTTGGGGGCACAGTATAGACGTAAGAGGACTTGATTTCGGGTGTAGAAGAGAGATCATACTGATACTGTGACCTCTATAGGCGGCCATAATAGTAGAGGCCAGAGCCAGATCATCTGTTAGGCAACCTGGACTTCCACCTAAGGCTCAGTGGATACTAAAGGGCCCATATTACACTTGCTTGTTTTTATGTGTTTTTTATTATAAATGGTAGAGTATCTTGTCGAGTGCCCCATCAGGTCTTTATCAGGTCACACAGGGGTGATGTGGAGGTCAGGCAGGGGTGACACGGAGGTCAGGCAGGGGTGATGCGGAGGTCAGGCAGGAGTGATGTGGAGGAAATGCAGGAGTGACGCGGAGGACAGAGAGGGGTGATGTGGAGGACAGAGAGGGGTGACGCAGAGGTCAGGCAGAGGTGATGCGGAGGACAGGGAGGGATGATGCAGAGGTCAGAGAGGAGTGATGTGGAGGACAGGGAGGAGTGATGCGGAGGTCAGGCAGGAGTGATGTGGAGGACAGGGGGGAGTGACATAGAGGTCAGTCAGGGGTAATGCGGAGGACAGGGAGGGATGATGCGGAGGTCAGGGAGGGGTGATGCGGAGGTCAGGCAGGGGTGATGCGAAGGAAATGCAGGAGTGATGCGGGTAAGAGGGAGGGATGATGAGGAGGTCAGGCAGGAGTGATGCGGAGGACAGAGAGGGGTGACGCGGAGGACAGAGATGGGTGACGCGGAGGACAGTCAGGGGTGACGCGGAGGTTAGATATGGATGACATGGAGGTTAGGCAGGGGTGACGCGGAGGACAAGGAGGGGTGATGCGGAGGTCAGGCAGGAGTGAAGCGGAGGAAATGCAAGAGTGACGCAGAGGACAGGCAGGGGTGATGTGGAAGACAAAGAGGGGTGACGCCGAGGACAGGGATGATGCGGAGATCAGGCAGGAGTGATGCGGAGGAAATGCAAGAGTGATGCGGAGGTCAGGCAGGAGTGATGTGGAGGACAGAGAGAGGTGATGCGGAGGACAGAGAGGGGTGATGCGGAGGACAGAGAGGGGTGATGCGGAGGACAGGGAGGGATGATGCGGAGGTCAGGGAGGGATGATGCGGAGGTCAGGCAGGAGTGATGTGGAGGACAGAGAGGGGTGACGCGGAGGACAGAGAGGGGTGACGCGGAGGACAGAGAGGGATGATGCGGAGGTCAGGCAGGGGTGACGCAGAGGACAGAGAAGGGTGACGCGGAGGACAGAGAGGGGTGATGCGGAGGACAGGGAGGGATGATGCGGAGGTCAGGGAGGGATGATGCGGAGGTCAGGCAGGAGTGATGTGGAGGACAGAGAGGGGTGACGCGGAGGACAGAGAGGGATGATGCGGAGGTCAGGCAGGGGTGACGCAGAGGACAGAGAAGGGTGACGCGGAGGACAGAGAGGGGTGACGCGGAGGACAAGGAGGAGTGATGCGGAGGTCAGGCAGGAGTGATGTGGAGGACAGGGGGGAGTGACGTAGAGGTCAGTCAGGGGTAATGCGGATGACAGGGAGGGATGATGCGGAGGTCAGGGAGGGGTGATGCGGAGGTCAGGCAGGGGTGATGCGAAGGAAATGCAGGAGTGATGCGGGTAAGAGGGAGGGATGATGAGGAGGTCAGGCAGGAGTGATGTGGAGGACAGAGAGGGGTGATGCGGAGGACAGGGAGGGATGATGCGGAGGTCAGGGAGGGATGATGCGGAGGTCAGGCAGGAGTGATGTGGAGGACAGAGAGGGGTGACGCGGAGGACAGAGAGGGGTGACGCGGAGGACAGAGAGGGATGATGCGGAGGTCAGGCAGGGGTGACGCAGAGGACAGAGAAGGGTGATGCAGAGGTCAGAGAGGAGTGATGTGGAGGACAGGGAGGAATGATGCGGAGGTCAGGCAGGAGTGATGTGGAGGACAGGGGGGAGTGACGTAGAGGTCAGTCAGGGGTAATGCGGAGGACAGGGAGGGATGATGCGGAGGTCAGGGAGGGGTGATGCGGAGGTCAGGCAGGGGTGATGCGAAGGAAATGCAGGAGTGATGCGGGTAAGAGGGAGGGATGATGAGGAGGTCAGGCAGGAGTGATGCGGAGGACAGAGAGGGGTGACGCGGAGGACAGAGATGGGTGACGCGGAGGACAGTCAGGGGTGACGCGGAGGTTAGATATGGATGACATGGAGGTTAGGCAGGGGTGACGCGGAGGACAAGGAGGGGTGATGCGGAGGTCAGGCAGGAGTGAAGCGGAGGAAATGCAAGAGTGACGCAGAGGACAGGCAGGGGTGATGTGGAAGACAAAGAGGGGTGACGCCGAGGACAGGGATGATGCGGAGATCAGGCAGGAGTGATGCGGAGGAAATGCAAGAGTGATGCGGAGGTCAGGCAGGAGTGATGTGGAGGACAGAGAGAGGTGATGCGGAGGACAGAGAGGGGTGATGCGGAGGACAGAGAGGGGTGATGCGGAGGACAGGGAGGGATGATGCGGAGGTCAGGGAGGGATGATGCGGAGGTCAGGCAGGAGTGATGTGGAGGACAGAGAGGGGTGACGCGGAGGACAGAGAGGGGTGACGCGGAGGACAGAGAGGGATGATGCGGAGGTCAGGCAGGGGTGACGCAGAGGACAGAGAAGGGTGACGCGGAGGACAGAGAGGGGTGACGCGGAGGTCAGGCAGGAGTGATACGGAGGAAATGCAGGAGTGACGCGGAGGACAGAGATGGGTGACGCAGAGGACAGTCAGGGGTGACGCGGAGGTTAGATATGGATGACATGGAGGTTAGGCAGGGGTGACACGGAGGACAAGGAGGGGTGATGCGGAGGACAGAGATGGGTGACGCGGAGGACAGTCAGGGGTGACACGGAGGTTAGATATGGATGACATGGAGGTTAGGCAGGGGTGACGCGGAGGACAGGGAGGGATGATGCGGAGGTCAGGCAGGAGGAGTGATGTGGAGGACAGGCAGGGGTGATGCGGAGATCAGGCATTAGTGATGTGGAGGACAGAGAGAGGTGATGCGGAGGACAGAGAGGGGTGATGCGGAGGACAGAGAGGGGTGATGCGGAGGACAGGGAGGGATGATGCGGAGGACAGGGAGGGATGATGCGGAGGTCAGGGAGGGATGATGCGGAGGTCAGGGAGGGATGATGCGGAGGTCAGGCAAGAGTTATGTGGAGGACAGAGAGGGGTGACGTGGAGGACAGAGAGGGGTGACGCGGAGGACAGAGAGGGGTGACGCGGAGGTCAGGCAGGGGTGATGCGGAGGAAATGCAGGAGTGATGCGGAGGACAGGGAGGGATGATGCGGAGGTCAGGCAGGAGTGATACATAGGAAATGCAGGAGTGACGTGGAGGACAGAGATGGGTGGCGCGGAGGTCAGGCAGGGGTGATGCGGAGGAAATGCAGGAGTGATGCGGAGGACAGAGATGGGTGACGCGGAGGACAGTCAGGGGTGACGCGGAGGTTAGATATGGATGACATGGAGGTTAGGCAGGGGTGACGCGGAGGACAAGGAGGGGTGATACAGAGGAGAGGGAGGGGTGATGTGGAGTAAACGCAGGAGTGATGTGGAGGACAGAGAGGGGTGACGCGGAGGACAGGGAGGGATGATGCGGAGGTCAGGCAGGAGTGATGCAGAGGAAATGCAAGAGTGATGCGGAGGTCAGGCAGGAGTGATGTTGAGGACAGAGAGAGGTGATGCGGAGGACAGAGAGGGGTGACGCGGAGGACAGGGAGGGATGATGCGGAGGTCAGGCAGGAGTGATGCAGAGGAAATGCAAGAGTGATGCGGAGGTCAGGCAGGAGTGATATTGAGGACAGAGAGAGGTGATGCGGAGGACAGAGAGGGGTGATGCGGAGGACAGAGAGGGGTGATGCGGAGGACAGGGGGGGATGATGCGGAGGTCAGGGAGGGATGATGCGGAGGTCAGGCAGGAGTGATGTGGAGGACAGAGAGGGGTGACGCGGAAGACAGAGAGGGGTGACGCGGAGGACAGAGAGGGGTGACGCGGAGGACAGAGAGGGATGATGCGGAGGTCAGGCAGGGGTGACGCAGAGGACAGAGAGGGGTGACGCGGAAGACAGAGAGGGGTGACGCGGAGGACAGAGAGGGGTGACGCGGAGGACAGAGAGGGATGATGCGGAGGTCAGGCAGGGGTGACGCAGAGGACAGAGAAGGGTGACGCAGAGGACAGAGATGGGTGACGCAGAGGACAGTCAGGGGTGACGCGGAGGTTAGATATGGATGACATGGAGGTTAGGCAGGGGTGACACGGAGGACAAGGAGGGGTGATGCGGAGGACAGAGATGGGTGACGCGGAGGACAGTCAGGGGTGACACTGAGGTTAGATATGGATGACATGGAGGTTAGGCAGGGGTGACGCGGAGGACAGGGAGGGATGATGCGGAGGTCAGGCAGGAGGAGTGATGTGGAGGACAGGCAGGGGTGATGCGGAGATCAGGCAGGAGTGATGTGGAGGACAGAGAGAGGTGATGCGGAGGACAGAGAGGGGTGATGCGGAGGACAGAGAGGGGTGATGTGGAGGACAGGGAGGGATGATGCGGAGGTCAGGGAGGGATGATGCGGAGGTCAGGCAGGAGGAGTGATGTGGAGGACAGGCAGGGGTGATGCGGAGATCAGGCAGGAGTGATGTGGAGGACAGAGAGAGGTGATGCGGAAAACAGAGAGAGGTGATGCGGAGGACAGAGAGGGGTGATGCGGAGGACAGGGAGGGATGATGCGGAGGTCAGGGAGGGATGATGCGGAGGTCAGGGAGGGATGATGCGGAGGTCAGGCAAGAGTGATGTGGAGGACAGAGAGGGGTGACGCGGAGGACAGAGAGGGGTGACGCGGAGGACAGAGAGGGGTGACGCGGAGGACAGAGAGGGGTGACGCGGAGGACAGAGAGGGGTGACGCGGAGGTCAGGCAGGGGTGATGCGGAGGTCAGGCAGGGGTGACGCGGAGGACAGAGAAGGGTGACGCGGAGGACAGAGAGGGGTGACGCGGAGGTCAGGCAAGAGTGATACGGAGGAAATGCAGGAGTGACGCAGAGGACAGAGATGGGTGACGCAGAGGACAGTCAGGGGTGACGCGGAGGTTAGATATGGATGACATGGAGGTTAGGCAGGGGTGACACAGAGGACAAGGAGGGGTGATGCGGAGGACAGAGATGGGTGACGCGGAGGACAGTCAGGGGTGACACGGAGGTTAGATATGGATGACATGGAGGTTAGGCAGGGGTGACGCGGAGGACAGGGAGGGATGATGCGGAGGTCAGGCAGGAGGAGTGATGTGGAGGACAGGCAGGGGTGATGCAGAGATCAGGCAGGAGTGATGTGGAGGACAGAGAGAGGTGATGCGGAGGACAGAGAGGGGTGATGCGGAGGACAGAGAGGGGTGACGCGAAGGACAGGGAGGGATGATGCGGAGGTCAGGCAGGAGGAGTGATGTGGAGGACAGGCAGGGGTGATGCGGAGATCAGGCAGGAGGAGTGATGTGGAGGACAGGCAGGGGTGATGCGGAGATCAGGCAGGAGGAGTGATGTGGAGGACAGGCAGGGGTGATGCGGAGGACAAGGAGGGGTGATGCGGAGGACAGGGAGGGATGATGCGGAGGTCAGGGAGGGATGATGCGGAGGTCAGGGAGGGATG
This sequence comes from Mixophyes australis, assembly GCA_036250195.1. Taxonomy (NCBI): domain Eukaryota; kingdom Metazoa; phylum Chordata; class Amphibia; order Anura; family Limnodynastidae; genus Mixophyes; species Mixophyes australis. The sequence goes on from JAVHZZ010000012.1 coordinate 93,235,831, forward strand.
ATGCGGAGGTCAGGGAGGGATGATGCGGAGGTCAGGCAGGAGGAGTGATGTGGAGGACAGGCAGGGGTGATGCGGAGATCAGGCAGGAGTGATGTGGAGGACAGAGAGAGGTGATGCGGAAAACAGAGAGAGGTGATGCGGAGGACAGAGAGGGGTGATGCGGAGGACAGGGAGGGATGATGCGGAGGTCAGGGAGGGATGATGCGGAGGTCAGGGAGGGATGATGCGGAGGTCAGGCAAGAGTGATGTGGAGGACAGAGAGGGGTGACGCGGAGGACAGAGAGGGGTGACGCGGAGGACAGAGAGGGGTGACGCGGAGGACAGAGAGGGGTGACGCGGAGGTCAGGCAGGGGTGATGCGGAGGAAATGCAGGAGTGATGCGGAGGACAGGGAGGGATGATGCGGAGGTCAGGCAGGAGTGATACATAGGAAATGCAGGAGTGACGCGGAGGACAGAGATGGGTGACGCGGAGGTCAGGCAGGGGTGATGCGGAGGAAATGCAGGAGTGATGCGGAGGACAGAGATGGGTGACGCGGAGGACAGTCAGGGGTGATGCGGAGGTTAGATATGGATGACATGGAGGTTAGGCAAGGGTGACGCGGAGGACAAGGAGGGGTGATACAGAGGAGAGGGAGGGGTGATGTGGAGTAAACGCAGGAGTGATGGTGATGTGGAGGACAGAGAGGGGTGACGCGGAGGTCACGCAGGGGTGATGCGGAGGTCAGGCAGGGGTGACGCGGAGGACAAGGAGGGGTGATAAAGAGGAGAGGGAGGGGTGACGCGGAGTAAATGCAGGAGTGATGTAGAGGACAGAGAGGGGTGACGCGGAGGTCAGGGAGGGATGATGCGGAGGTCAGGCAGGAGTGATGCGGAGGACAGGCAGGGGTGATGCGGAGGACAGGCAGGGGTGATGTGGAGGACAGAGAGAGGTGATGCGGAGGACAGAGAGGGGTGACGCAGAGGACAGGCTGGGGTGACGCGGAGGTCAGGCAGGGGTGATGCGGAGGAAAGAGAGGGGTGACGCAGAGGACAGGCTGGGGTGACGCGGAGGTCAGGCAGGGGTGATGCGGAGGAAAGAGAGGGGTGACGCAGAGGACAGGCTGGGGTGACGCGGAGGACAAGGAGGGGTGATACAGAGGAGAGGGAGGGGTGACGCGGAGTAAATGCAGGAGTGATGTAGAGGACAGAGAGGGGTGACGTGGAGGTCAGGCAGGGGTGACGCAGAGGACAGAGAGGGATGATGCGGAGGTCAGGCAGGAGTGATGTAGAGGACAGAGAGAGGTGATGCGGAGGACAGAGAGGGATGATGCGGAGGTCAGGCAGGAGTGATGCAGAGGAAATGCAAGAGTGATGCGGAGGTCAGGCAGGAGTGATATTGAGGACAGAGAGAGGTGATGCGGAGGACAGAGAGGGGTGATGCGGAGGACAGAGAGGGGTGATGCGGAGGACAGGGGGGGATGATGCGGAGGTCAGGGAGGGGTGATGCAGAGATCAGGCAGGAGTGATGTGGAGGACAGAGAGAGGTGATGCGGAGGACAGAGAGGGGTGATGCGGAGGACAGAGAGGGGTGACGCGAAGGACAGGGAGGGATGATGCGGAGGTCAGGCAGGAGGAGTGATGTGGAGGACAGGCAGGGGTGATGCGGAGATCAGGCAGGAGGAGTGATGTGGAGGACAGGCAGGGGTGATGCGGAGATCAGGCAGGAGGAGTGATGTGGAGGACAGGCAGGGGTGATGCGGAGGACAAGGAGGGGTGATGCGGAGGACAGGGAGGGATGATGCGGAGGTCAGGGAGGGATGATGCGGAGGTCAGGGAGGGATGATGCGGAGGTCAGGGAGGGATGATGCGGAGGTCAGGCAGGAGGAGTGATGTGGAGGACAGGCAGGGGTGATGCGGAGATCAGGCAGGAGTGATGTGGAGGACAGAGAGAGGTGATGCGGAAAACAGAGAGAGGTGATGCGGAGGACAGAGAGGGGTGATGCGGAGGACAGGGAGGGATGATGCGGAGGTCAGGGAGGGATGATGCGGAGGTCAGGGAGGGATGATGCGGAGGTCAGGCAAGAGTGATGTGGAGGACAGAGAGGGGTGACGCGGAGGACAGAGAGGGGTGACGCGGAGGACAGAGAGGGGTGACGCGGAGGACAGAGAGGGGTGACGCGGAGGTCAGGCAGGGGTGATGCGGAGGAAATGCAGGAGTGATGCGGAGGACAGGGAGGGATGATGCGGAGGTCAGGCAGGAGTGATACATAGGAAATGCAGGAGTGACGCGGAGGACAGAGATGGGTGACGCGGAGGTCAGGCAGGGGTGATGCGGAGGAAATGCAGGAGTGATGCGGAGGACAGAGATGGGTGACGCGGAGGACAGTCAGGGGTGATGCGGAGGTTAGATATGGATGACATGGAGGTTAGGCAAGGGTGACGCGGAGGACAAGGAGGGGTGATACAGAGGAGAGGGAGGGGTGATGTGGAGTAAACGCAGGAGTGATGGTGATGTGGAGGACAGAGAGGGGTGACGCGGAGGTCACGCAGGGGTGATGCGGAGGTCAGGCAGGGGTGACGCGGAGGACAAGGAGGGGTGATAAAGAGGAGAGGGAGGGGTGACGCGGAGTAAATGCAGGAGTGATGTAGAGGACAGAGAGGGGTGACGCGGAGGTCAGGGAGGGATGATGCGGAGGTCAGGCAGGAGTGATGCGGAGGACAGGCAGGGGTGATGCGGAGGACAGGCAGGGGTGATGTGGAGGACAGAGAGAGGTGATGCGGAGGACAGAGAGGGGTGACGCAGAGGACAGGCTGGGGTGACGCGGAGGTCAGGCAGGGGTGATGCGGAGGAAAGAGAGGGGTGACGCAGAGGACAGGCTGGGGTGACGCGGAGGTCAGGCAGGGGTGATGCGGAGGAAAGAGAGGGGTGACGCAGAGGACAGGCTGGGGTGACGCGGAGGACAAGGAGGGGTGATACAGAGGAGAGGGAGGGGTGACGCGGAGTAAATGCAGGAGTGATGTAGAGGACAGAGAGGGGTGACGTGGAGGTCAGGCAGGGGTGACGCAGAGGACAGAGAGGGATGATGCGGAGGTCAGGCAGGAGTGATGTAGAGGACAGAGAGAGGTGATGCGGAGGACAGAGAGGGGTGACGCAGAGGACAGGCTGGGGTGACGCGGAGGTCAGGCAGGGGTGATGCGGAGGAAAGAGAGGGGTGACGCAGAGGACAGTCTGGGGTGACGCGGAGGTCAGGCAGGGGTGATGCGGAGGAAAGAGAGGGGTGACGCAGAGGACAGGCTGGGGTGACGCGGAGGACAAGGAGGGGTGATACAGAGGAGAGGGAGGGGTGACACGGAGTAAATGCAGGAGTGATGTAGAGGACAGAGAGGGGTGACGCGGAGGTCAGGCAGGGGTGACGCAGAGGACAGAGAGGGATGATGCGGAGGTCAGGCAGGAGTGATGTAGAGGACAGAGAGGGGTGACGCGGAGGTAAGGCAGGGGTGAATACATTTGTGACGTTTCCTTGTCCGTAGATCCGATGAGGCTTAAACTTTACAGTATGTCTTCGGAATTGTACACCAGTCATACACAATGGTCGCTGATGAGAAGGGGGCTGGTAAGAGGTCCTGTGTATGGCTGAATATTTATCTCTCTATATTTTGTTTTGTCTCCTGACAGTGAACGGAGTCGTTAATTCAATCCTAGGTAAGTCTGCCACAGTCATACCCCTTTATTTCATATAATTCATTCAAAAACTGCCTGTCTGATGTATGGGAGATGCATTTCACAGCATGTCCACAATGGGGCAGAATGTTTCTGATTTACATTGTACAGTTAATAGCAGCAATTTCAGTGTATTATGGGTATCAGAAGCCACGTTGTATTGTTGTATTAAGATGAGAGTACCTCTGTTATTATATTATATTACGTATCTGTGTGGCAGGTGAACACACCAAGGCTCTTATCACACAGATGACGCTCTTCAATAAGGTGCTGGCGGAGCTGAGAGAGGACATACGAGACCAGGTGAGGGAGGCAGGGGGGGTACAGACGTACAGGACACTAAACTGTGACCCCAATATTATCATCTGTCAAACAATCTGTGTCCACCACAGGGGTCCCCTGATCCCCTCTCACGTGTGTGCCCCCTGGTGAAAGGGTCACAGGGAATAATTAGTATTTCTTTGTGGACAGGTTAAGGAAATGTCTCTCATCAGGAACACCATCATGGAATGTCAGGTGTGTGGTAAGTCTCATCATTTACCCGCCACGTACAGCTTGTCCCTCCCACTGCAGGGTGACATAGACAGGGTGGAGCTGTGAGACATGGAGCCTGCTCCTCCCACAGCAGGGTGACACAAACAGGGTGGAGCTATGAGACATGGGTTCAGCCCCTCCCACAGCAGAGTGACAGACAGAATGGAGCTATGAGACATGGGGTCAGCCCCTCCCACTGCAAGGTGACACAGACAGGATGGAGCTATGATACATGGGGCCAGCCGCTCCCATTGCAGGGTGACACAGACAGGATGGAGCTATGATACATGGGGCCAGCCCCTCCCATTGCAGGGTGCCTCTTTGATGTGACATATGTTTAATAGAAGCTGCTGTCTTGTTACCCGCAGGGTTCCATGAACACCGCTCACGCTGCAACCCCAACCCCTGCTTCCAGGGAGTGGACTGTATGGAGACCTACGAGTACCCGGGATATCGCTGCGGCCCGTGCCCTCCAGGATCTCATGGCAACGGGACACACTGTGCGGATATTAACGAGGTATTGACCAGTGTGACTCCGGGTGGATGGTTCAGTGCGGGAGTCTGTAGCACTAATGCCCAGTTCTGTGTGTCACTTGTAGTGCTCTCACGCCAGTCCGTGCTTCTCCGGCTCTAAGTGCATCAATACGTCGCCTGGTTTCCGGTGTGACGCCTGTCCTCGCGGGTACAAGGGCAACACAGTGTCAGGAGTGGGCGTTGACTACGCCAAAGCCAGCAAGCAGGTAAGAACAGAGGGTAATCATCCTGGTAACATGGGCGGTGAGTGACGTCCACGTCATATCGTCATACATGACTTTCTTGGAGGGTTGTGACTCCTTTAAACCGGGATCTATCATGTCTTCCAGGTGTGCTCAGACATTGATGAATGTAATGACGGGAACAACGGCGGTTGTGCCGCAAACTCCATCTGTACTAATACTGTGGTAAGACCACATTCCAGCCTTCCATCATCTCACCTACCTGATCCTACTGCTTTATTCTCATAACGCTTGTTTCCCTTGTCTAGGGCTCGTACAAGTGTGGCCCCTGCAAGCCCAGCTTTGTGGGGAACCAGTCACTGGGTTGTGTGCCAAAAAAATCCTGCATCGGCCCAGCGTTCAACCCTTGCCATGTGAATGGTCATTGTGTGTTCGAGAGGAACGGGGATGTCTCATGTGCGGTAAGACACTTGCTAAGATTACCAATCACCGGTTAAATTGCTGCTGCTGATCCGATCTTTAAGTTATCTAACTTTCCATTCTACACTAGATTACGGCTGACGGTTATGTGCGTAGAGCACCGTGTGTCCATTATCACTCATCTCATGGCTTTCTCTTCACAGTGCAACGTTGGTTGGGCCGGGAACGGATACACTTGTGGTAGAGACACCGATATCGACGGCTACCCAGATGAACCGATGCCCTGTATTGATAACAACAAACACTGTCGTCAGGTTCGAGCCTTGATAGGGATGAATCAACAACATTATATTTGAAACAGAGAATAAGATTTTATTTACTTTGAACGTTACTGATAGTCCATTTATATGAATCAACCTACATTGTAGATGTTGTGGTCTCTAAACACTGACCGTTGTAAACATATGAATCTTACTGTTGGACTTTGGATCTGAAGGAGAAACAGTTCTTAGGCGCAGATTATAAATAAATGGTTGAACGGTATTCGGTAGATCTATGTAGATCTGGGTATATGGCTGTAAATAGAGTGATCGTCTCTCAGTTTAGGTAGAGAAATGTTCTCTAGATTTAGTTAGAGAGATGATATCTATGTTTGGTTACAGAGATGATATCTAGGTTTATGTAGAGAGGTGGTCTCTTGGTTTATGTAGAGAGCTGGTCTCTTGGTTTAGGTAGAGAGGTGGTCTCTTAGAGAGGCAGAATGATGTTTTCTAGGCTTTGGTAGAGAGATTGTCTCTTGGTTTAGGTAGAGAGGTGGTCTCTTGGTTTATGTAGAGAGGTGGTCTCTTGGTTTAGCTAAAGAGGTGGTTTCTTGGTTTAAGTAGTGAGGTGGTTTCTTAGTTTAGGTAGAGAGGTGGTCTCTTGTTTAAGTAGAGAGATGGTCTCTTGGTTTAGGTAGAGAGGTGGTCTCTTGGTTTAGGTAGAGAGGTGGTTTCTTAGTTTAGGTAGTGAGGTGGTTTCTTAGTTTAGGTAGAGAGGTGGTCTCTTGGTTTAAGTAGAGAGGTGGTCTCTTGGTTTAGGTAGAGAGATGGTCTCTTGATTTAAGTAGAGAGGTGGTCTCTTGGTTTAGGTAGAGAGATGGTCTCTTGATTTAAGTAGAGAGGTGGTTTCTTAGTTTAGGAAGAGAGGTGGTCTCTTGGTTTAGGTAGAGAGGTGGTTTCTTAGTTTAGGTAGAGAGGTGTTCTCTTGGTTTAGGTAGAGAGGTGGTCTCTTGGTTTAGGTAGAGAGGTGGTCTCATGATTTAAGTAGTGAGGTGGTTTCTTAGTTTAGGTAGAGAGGTGGTCTCTCGGTTTATGTAGAGAGGTGGTTTCTTTGTTTAGGTAGAGAGGTGGTCTCTTAGAGAGGCAGAATGATGTTTTCTAGGCTTTGGTAGAGAGATTGTGTCTTGGTTTAGGTAGAAAGATGGTCTTTAGATTAGGTAGAGGGACATTTTCTGTGCTTAGGTAAAGATATGATATCTAGATTTAGGTAGAAAGATGGTCTCTAGATTTAGGTAGAAAGATGGTCTTTAGATTAGGTAGAGGGACATTTTTTGTGCTTAGGTAAAGATATGATATCTAGATTTAGGTAGAGAGATAAAGCCTGATTCATTAAGGAAAGTTAAGCAAAAGTAAGTAAGCAAGGCAAAACCATGTTGCATTGGAGGGGGGGCGGGTAAATTTAAAATGTGGGGACAGATTTATAGTCGGGTAGGGCATGTCCTAGATCATCTTTAAAGTTTATATGCAAAATAATTAACTAATTAGCATACCTTGTTTTGTAATATGGTTTTGTCCACGAGAAAACTTACTCCTTTTTTTGCCTTACTTTCCTTAATGAATCAGGCCCATGGTCTCTAGATTTCGGTAGAGGGATGGTCTCTAGATTTAGGTAGAGGGGTGTTTTCTGGGGTTAGGTAGAGAAATGGTCTCTAGGTTTGGTACAGGAGGACCGTATCCTACAGATGCACATAAAAGTACAATGAATGAGTGAGTTATGGTGGGATGATTGCTGTGTACTGTTTATGTAACATTTGTAGTTGAATAATATATGCATTTCTACTTCCAATTTCCCACCTCACAGGATAACTGCAAACTGACCCCCAACTCCGGGCAGGAGGATGCAGATAATGATGGGATCGGGGACCAATGTGATGAAGACGCTGATGGAGATGGGATCAAAAATGTTGAGGTCATTTTCTCTGAACATTGACATTGTATTTGGCTAATCACATATCCTGGTGATAATACCAAACTGGCTGGACATTATCACTCCTTCCCTGTTATAATGAGCGGTTCGGCAGCTTGCATCCCAGGAGAGCACGTTAGTGCAGTGTGATAGAGATGTAACGGTGTGTAACCATAATACTACACAGGTGGCAGGTAACAGCACACTGCACAAAGCAGCGGAGGCCAGGAGTTTGTGGGGGGCTACACTGGGTATAAATAGCTCCTCCTCTAAGGCCTCATACCCACTGGAGTTTTGGGGCTCACTGTATCTTCCTATTGAGTTTGCATGTGGTAAACACAAAAAATGGAACACGTAGTTTCTTGAAAACAGTCAACGCAACGCCATAAAAGCTAATGGGTACGGTAACACTGGGAATAACAGCTCTGAGTGTCAGACACATTTACAGGTGATTTACATGCACTAAAAAGGCACTTAAAAAAAGCCAGTGGGTATAAGCTCTAACAAGGGACGGATAGTGGAAGTACAGCTGCAAATGTTCCTCTGTAGCAGAAAAAGGAGGGAACAAAAGAAGTTATGGAGATTGTGGTTTCTTTGGTATCAGAGAGAGACAAGGAAAAAAATTGTTGGAGGTAAAACACTAAGAGCTGAATCTGATTTGATTTATTTACCTGTGCTAAAATGTTTGTGCTGCTGTAAACTGGAAAGGCCTGGATAGATTGGTTTTTTTTAAGGGGCCGTACCTCCTTAAATGTGTGAATTGTATGTAATAGGTGGTCTATGCACCCTATCCACCACCTAGTACAATACTACCCATATAAGTGGTTTATAACAACTTGTCACAAATGGTGTTAGAGGTGGGATAATTTTTACACATGCTTAAAGTAGTCTACAAAGGAGAATCAGGGAGGAAGTGACACACAAATTATTAACTACATAGCTGGGGGGAAAAACTCAATTCACTTTACAGAGGGGGATGCAAAATATGGGGACATGGGACTTCTTGCAGCAGTAGAAGGAATAACTAGTCCGATAATCACGTATTGCAAAAGTTGTCTGATTAAGATGACATTGAAGCCTACTTTCAAACCTTTAAGCATGAACCCTGGGGATCTGCCAAATGAGCCTCAATTGTATCTCCTTTCTTAATCTGCAAAGTTGAAAATGCTTATAATGATCTTGACCAGGAGGCAGCAAATGTCTAACAGAGGCTGAAGGTAGAAATACTTCCCCCATCATCTGTAACACCTTGAGAACAAAGATTTATGGCATGATTCATTATAAATGTGTTCCAGTTGTAGGGAAATGAAGAGACCCTGGATCACTGAAGAAAAAGGGATTAATAATGAGTAATTGTTAGTTCCACACAACAATGGGCCTAGTTGATGCACATCTTTTTTTGGGGTCCATATTGGGGTGCAGAACACACTAGGATAGAATGCTACAAAGGTCCATATGGATATATGAAGGGGATGTGCGATATTGTGATGTGTGCAAAGTGTCACTTCACTTTCCCACACCCCCACTTAAAAGCTGCATTGACACCACTTCCCATCACTGATAAGCCTTTTAAGAGTATGGATTTGTTGAGGCTTTTATAGAAGTGTGCCCTTGAGCACCAGTACGTACTGGTCGTGCAACCAAATACCAAGAGATCCCATCAAAGCTATCATTGGAGAGTTCTTCAAGGGTCGGTTTACTAGAAGAATAAACAGGGATACCTGTTGTTTTAAGGCATATGCAGGTAAGGTTAATGAAAATGAAAGATATACTTCAGTATATTTTGGTGCGGGCTCACATTGTGAAATCCAAAGCTCCTCAATAGGTTTATTATAATAGGAGAGTATTGAGTCAAGTATTTCAGACAAAAGATAGAGCGGTTGATCTTCTCCCAACCTCAGAGAGCGAGGAACCCCATGAGGTCATGGAAATAGTGAGTTATAACATAACCTGACCATAGGATAATGGAACAGATTTACTCTGTTACTATCTTGAAGCGCTTGACACCGCGGAGGAATCTTAGAAATTTTTCCATACCCTGCGGTTGGGAAAGTAATACTGGCGGACAAAGAACCCGCCTAGTCAACAAAGCTTGTGGAGTCTGGTTTACGGACAGATAGCTCCTTAAAAAGTTGCAGAAAATCTTAATATAGTTCTAACAAACAGAGACATTGTCTCTGACAAATCAGGGAGAACATCGATATTGATCATAATGTTGTTACTCGGCCAGGTGTAAGGATTAAATAAAAGCTTTATAGAGTTCCTGAGGCTAAAGAATAATAGGCCAGTATAGGAGTTCAAAAAATGATGGACCTAGTTGTCATAGAAGAGGGAACAGTTTGTGACCCAAATTGTCTTAGTTCCCAAACCAGATGGAAGTAGAAGATTTTGTAATGATTTCTGGAACATAAATGAAAACTTGTAAAGTACATTGTATGGATATTATCTTATGGAGTGTTCATTGTTCGTGTATTAGTCTATAGAGGTCCCATTCTGCGAATGTCAGTCTACTTCATAACACCTTACACCTCCAATTCAGCAGTGAAATTATAGTTTTCTATTCATTTGTAGTATGGGTTATTTTAGAATTGAGCCCCCTGAACACCTTCCTCTTCATCAGACTCCTTGCATGATAACCACCAACGGTCCCTTATATAAACATTTCATGTGCCCGTGCAGGATAACTGTAGACTTGTCCCCAACAAGGACCAGCAGAATTCAGACACCGACTCTTTTGGCGATGCCTGTGACAATTGTCCTAATGTCCCCAACAATGACCAGAAAGACACAGATAACAATGGAGAAGGTGACGCATGTGACAATGACATTGATGGTGACGGTGAGTATCTTTGTGATCATTGCGGGTCAACTATGATAAGAAAGTGAAGGGGGCATTCTGTAATGAGATATAAAGGGAAGTGACGGGGCATTCTTGAAGGTGTTCCTGATTGTCCACCAAGCAAATACATCTACAGATCCACATTGTATTGTAAACACTTTCTAATCACAACAAATTATATATCAATATATATATATAATGTTTATATGTAGGTATCCCAAACATGCTGGATAATTGTGCAAGAGTGCCAAATCCCCTCCAGACAGACAGAGACCTGGATGGGGTGGGAGATGCCTGTGATAGCTGCCCAGAGACCAGCAACCCAACACAGGTAATGATGCTTCTACAATCCAATTGTCACTAATTATCCATATAGCATGCAACCCTGTCATCAGTAACTCAGATCTCCTGATACACTCTGTGCTGCTGGGGACCCTGCTCCTTCCACTATATAACTCTCAGTCTGTGGCTTCCTGCTGCCTCCATTCCCCTCCTCACATCATGTCACTGCCCCTGTCACATGCAGCCCTGTCCTCACTAACACATCACTCATCTCCTGATAAACTCTGTGCTGCTGTGGACCCTGCTCCTACTATATAACTCCCAGCATGTGGCTTCCTGCTGCCTCCATTCCCCTCCTCACATCATGTCACTGCCCCTGTCACATGCAGCCCTGTCCTCACTACTACATCACTCATCTCCTGATATACTCTGTGCTGCTGGGGACCCTGTTCCTTCCACTATATAACTCTCAGTCTGTGGCTTCCTGCTGCCTCCATTCCTCTCCTCACATCATGTCACTGCCCCTGTCACATGCAGCCCTGTCCTCACTAACACATCACTCATCTCCTGATATACTCTATGCTGCTGAGCTATAGAGATAGCTGTATTTGATGGAAACCAGACCACACAGCAACTCCCGTCGGGTCTTTGATACTGACCCATATTATTCTATCTCTAGACAGATGCTGATAGCGACTTGGTGGGTGACATGTGTGACACAAATCAGGACAGGTATGTTGTATCCTTATCACTTATCCATCTTGTGGAATGATTGACATCTGTCTCTAGGAAACTAGAACTACATAAAGATGTTCTTCTACCCAAATTGGCCGGATGCTCGATAATAATTCAATTAAATTCTGTTGGGTTATTATCGGTCATATTGGTAAATATGCTCTGAAGACCGTACTCGAAAACACTAATGTGTTCTAGAAGAGATTCCAGCTGCTCAGTCCTTGAACAGAATGGCCTACAGTCATCTAGTTTGGCCACCTACATGTGTGGTCAAGTTGAACACTGACCTCTCAATGTACAACATGACCATGTTTGCAGCGCTTGACAGACCGATAGGGAACGGACATTGGTTGTGATTGATGATTGAGACGTGATAACTCCATAGTGACACCTAAGAACTTTCATTCCTCAGAGATGGTGATGGTCACCAGGACACCAAGGACAATTGTCCAGAAATTCCCAACAGTTCCCAACTGGATTCAGACAATGATGGTATTGGAGATGAGTGCGACCAAGATGATGACAACGATGGAATTCCAGACTACATCCCACCGGGACCGGACAACTGCCGGCTCATACACAACCCCAATCAGAAAGACACGGATGGTAAGTGCATGGGGCCTGTGAGAACATGTATGGCATTAGTAGATATAGTGTCATTGTTGTATCTCTCTCCAGCTGGACAACAATGACAAGCAAACTATTACTTTCTTATCCTTCCGGGACTATCTGGACTGCGGCCTGACCTGGTCTTCTAGCTTCTGTGACCTTCTCTGGACTACAAACAGTGCACTGGCCATGGTCTTTAATCCCCCTCCTTATCGCCTTATCTCACCAACTCTTCCATCTCTAAAGAGATGAAATTATAAATAGAATAACAGGACCCAGGCCGCTGGTGAGCACCCCCAGCTCAGTTATGAGACTTTGTGGGTGTTATAGTAACAGTTGGTGAGGTTGATTAAAAGGATAGTTGACATATATTAATTGCATTGATCCATAGGAAGCCAATTATTGCTACATTTATCGTTGGACATTCTGTTGGTAAAATTGCCATCATCAGTCAGGAATTCCACAGCTCAAACACCCTTACAGTAAAGAATCCTTCCTACTGTCATGGACTTGTCTTTCTTACATTCACACCTGATGACCCCTTGTTCTCTGTATGGTCCTTGGTATGAAAAGTTCAATAGACAAATCTTTGTTTGACCCAAATCCTCGGCACATCTACACGACATGGAGATAAAGTCTGGTCTCCGTTCTGTCTGTACAGGGGATGGCATTGGCGATGTGTGTGAGGTGGATTTTGATAACGACTCAGTGGCTGACTTGTATGATGTCTGTCCCGAGAGTGCGGAGGTGACGCTCACTGACTTCAGGGCCTATCAGACAGTCGTTCTGGATCCAGAGGGTGATGCCCAGATAGATCCAAACTGGGTGGTTCTAAACCAGGTAACGTTACCTTTGTGTTACACATAGTATGGCTGACAAACTGCTCCAATCGTTAGTGCGCTGAGCTGTAAAGAACATTTGTGTCTTCAGGAGAGCCTAATAAAACCGACATAAGTCTATGGGCCTGCAACCGAAAAATGTTTTTGCCTTGGGTTGACTCGGATCGCCAAGGGCTCTCTCTAATGCCCTTACCTGTGCCCAAGAGCCCACGTCTGCGTGCGCAGGGCCATTAATCTTTAATATTTCATTGCAAGAGAAGGAATTTCCAATGAAGAGTAATCTGTCTTAGAAATCATAATCATTTGTGCTTGGGAGCATTAGAGGATCTCTAGTAAAATAGATGAAGCCATCTCATTTAAATGCACAATAAAACAGATGAACAGAAGTTAGAATCATTTCTGTGTATTTACCTTGTTTTAGTGCTGTTATCTGAACTCTGATATTGGGAACTAGTTTATTATATGATTTGCTTTGTATGATATCTACATTCTTTATTGTTTTATGGGTTTAAGTTGTGTTTATCTGCTTAAGTTTCTTGTTATGTATTAACATATTTGTGGTTTACATTATATAAAAGATATGTTATTTACAGTGTGAATAAATTGTGTAATGTGGTGTAAATATTTCTCTGGATCTGTGCAGGGAATGGAGATTGTACAAACTATGAACAGTGATCCAGGACTGGCAGTGGGTACGTGACTTGCATCCTGTAATACAGATATCCCATGGGTTCTTTATAATCACCAGTTATAGCCATCTCAATCTCAGCTCCTACCATACAACTGTTCTCTCATCTCCATATGGTCTTCTCCACCTATATCTCACTTACGTCTCAATCTCAGCTCCTACCATACAACTGTTCTCTCATCTCCATCTGGTCTTCTCCACCTATATCTCACTTACGTCTCAGTCTCAGCTCCTACCATACAACTGTTCTCTCATCTCCATATGGTCTTCTCCACCTATATCTCACTTACGTCTCAGTCTCAGCTGCTACCATACAACTGTTCTCTCATCTCCATCTGGTCTTCTCCACCTATATCTCACTTATATCTCAATCTCAGCTCCTACCATACAACTCTCATCTCCATATGGTCTTCTCCACCTATATCTCACTTACGTCTCAATCTCAGCTCCTACGATACAACTGTTCTCTCATCTCCGTATGGTCTTCTCCACCTATATCTCACTTACGTCTCAATCTCAGCTCCTACGATACAACTGTTCTCTCATCTCCGTATGGTCTTCTCCACCTATATCTCACTTACGTCTCAATCTCAGCTCCTACGATACAACTGTTCTCTCATCTCCGTATGGTCTTCTCCACCTATATCTCACTTACGTCTTAGTCTCAGCTGCTACCATACAACTGTTCTCTCATCTCCATCTGGTCTTCTCCACCTATATCTCACTTACGTCTCAATCTCAGCTCCTACCATACAACTCTCATCTCCATCTGGTCTTCTCCACCTATATCTCACTTACGTCTTAATCTCAGCTCCAACCAAACAACTGTTCTCTCATCTCCATCTGGTCTTCTCCGCCTATATCTCACTTACGTCTCAATCTCAGCTCCTACCATACAACTGTTCTCTCATCTCCGTATGGTCTCCTCCACCTATATCTCACCTATGTCTCAATCTCAGCTGCTACCATATAACTCTCATCTCCATATGGTCTTCTCCACCTATATCTCACTTACGTCTCAGTCTCTGCCATATAGCCCTCCACTCATCTCCATATGGTCTTCTTCACCTATATCTCACTTACGCCTCAATCTCAGCTCCTACCATACAACTCTCATCTCCATATGGTCTTCTCCACCTATATCTCACTTATATCTCAATCTCAGCTCCTACCATACAACTCTCATCTCCATATGGTCTTCTCCACCTATATCTCACTTATATCTCAATCTCAGCTGCTACCATACAACTCTACTTCATACACTCTTCTCTACTTCTCCCACACTGAAGTCTCGGTCCACTTAGTTCCATACGGTATACTCCATCTCTCCCACACCGACTTCTCAATCCCAGATGTTTAGCCATACGCTCAGCTCCATATGGCGTTCTCCACCACTTCTCCCACACGGACGACCTAATTGCCCGATGCCAGCCCTCCACTCAGTCCATACGGTCTTCTCCACCTCTCTCCCACTCCCCTCCTCTCTCCCACTCAGATGTCTCAATCTTGAAGCACAGACTCCACTCAGTTCCTGTCATCGCTTTAGTGTTCACGAGGAAAGCTTGTATATTACAAGGAATAATTTATCGCTTACTATATGTTTTATGGATATTAGAAGTCATCTTGGACTACTAGGACTTGTATAATAACTCTCTCTAAGAACTGCTGAGTGACTTCTACTATCCATGGTAGAGAGCGCATTTATATACACTGGTGTTAGTGATGTAGATGTAGATCTGGGTCCCAATCTATAGCGATGCCCCTACCTTCTGCCCACAGGGGTACACCGAACTATTCTCTACACACAGGTCACTATGGGATTGGGTGGTCACCATCCCCTGATCCTGCTCGCCTCCCGGTTGGTGCTCTTAGTTATCCCCATGATGGGTGTATCCTGCCTACAATGTTAGCCTAAAGCAACAATACATATAATATATTAATATATAATATGGGCAGTGCCCCTTACCATCCTATCCCCGTACATTTCATGCTGCCCCCTGTCCCTCCTCTTTCTCCCCTGACCGCACATCTCTCCTTGCAGGTTATACGGCCTTCAACGGTGTGGACTTTGAAGGAACGTTCCACGTGAACACGGTCACGGATGACGATTACGCCGGCTTCATTTTTAGCTACCAGGACAGTGCCAGTTTTTATGTGGTAATGTGGAAACAGACGGAGCAGACGTACTGGCAGTCCACTCCTTTCCGGGCTGTGGCAGAGCCAGGCCTGCAGCTAAAGGTGAGAAGCTCTGGATGTACCACACAGTGCTGGCACGTACCTAACCAGAGGGCGCTGTCTATATAACCACCATATATTTATAATATCTAAAGTAATTTGCCCATACTCATTGCTGCCCTCCAGTGGTAGCATCCCATAATACCAAGGGTGAGGATACCACCCTTAGGTGGGAAAGTGATTACCATCTGTGGGACTCAACTCACTTGGGTAGACCAGAATATATCCATTTAAGACTTTATTACGACAGCACAAGACATTCACAAGTTACAGGGTAAATGGTAGCATGTATACTCTAGCAGCCTCTTGCAGTCAGCACTCCAAAGTAATAATCTCTGTCTCTTTCAGATTCTTATCCTCCCCCAATATTACCACTACCGATTAGCTAGACAGTTACCATGTCACCCAGCCTGGGATACTGGCTCACACAGACCCTGTCCTGGTAGGGTTTCCTCCAGCGGCAGCACGATGCCTGGCCCAGAGTCCTTTTCACTGATGTCTTGTACACCAGGATCCTACAAGATAGATTGAATCTATTGACATTCTGCTCTACTTATATTCCTGACTGTTTGCACAGGGAGTAGGATCAAGATGTTCCAATCCTCCTCCTTTTAGCAGGGGTCTATCAGTGGACATTTAAATTATTTAACTGTTAGACATACTGAGCCTGATTCATTAACAAAAGTAAATAAAACAAATGAGTAACTTTGTACATTGGAGGGGGAGGTAAATGTAAAATGTGGGGACAGATTTATAGTTGGGCTACGACATGTCCCAGATCAACTTTAAAGTCAGTATAAAAATAAAGCTATGAAGTGTTTGTGCGCTACATGAAAAAGCAGCCAGTATTTTCCTTATGTGCAAAATAATAAACTAATTTGCACCCCTTACATTATAATCTGGTTTTGTCAAGGTTCAAAGTTTCTAATTTTCTTGCTTTACTTTCCCTAATGAATCAGTCCCACAGTCTCTGTTACCTTGATTATACAATGGAATGCCTTGACTGAATTAGCTATTTGGCTGGATACACTTAACAAAAGGTTACAATATTATAACAGGGAATAAAATGACACTTTGTGCTTGTGAAACATTAAGACATTTGATACATTGTATCTGCAGTGTTACAAAAGTCTGTGATAAATTTTGATACAATAACATTTATATTGATACATATTAATACATTTCCCAATGTTATTTCAGCCAGTATAGTACTGTGGAGACACATTGCACATTATCTGGAAGTTCTAACCTAATTACCTCTCAGATTACCTGTTGACCTAGAAGATTAACTTGGGCTGCAAACTAGCAATATTAGCAGGCACTCAGACATTGTACTGATTACTAACAGCCCAGATCTATGCCACACCTCATAACAATGGACAGCGGTTATGATCCTTCCATTTGTTATGACTTTTACTTCAGTTCAATGGTTAAGTTTGATCATCTGCTCGGCACAACAGTTCCCTTCTCTATTCAGTACTCTATGGAATCAGACCGGTGCTCTCCGGTAATGTGACCTTCAGATAATTGTCCGTTCTTCACCTCCAGGCCGTGAAGTCACAGACAGGACCAGGTGAACAGCTGCGTAACGCCTTGTGGCACACAGGACACACCGCCGACCAGGTCCGGCTGCTGTGGAAAGACCCACGAAACGTTGGCTGGAAGGACAAGACCTCGTACCGCTGGCAGCTCATGCATCGGCCTCAGGTCGGATACATCAGGTCAGCAGAGACTGGAAACTGCAAACTTATATACGTGCAGATGAGAATATGATAGTAAATAACGTTTCTGGGGGGAGAAGGGTTAATCCACGGCTTCCTGTCCCTCCTCCAGCATGTAAACCGGGGTACAACAGGGATTATAAACATGGGAACACATTAATACATTTGAAAGTACTTTTCTGTAGAGATTATATCTGGGGTACATGTGTGGGGGGTGGGATGTTATAACTGGGGGTTACCTCCGGCTCGTCCATACAGCTATTCATCACTCTGATGTTATGGATTGAAGAGCTTACAATCTAATACTTTAGGCAGATTTCTTCTGCCCCTCACCCCATCTTTCGGCCACACTCTGGCTGGGAGTGATGGAGCCAGTGAGGAGTTAACTTCCCCTATTCACCCCTTAAATACCCTGGGGAGGGGGGGCCCTTTTCTTGTTTACTGAGGCGATGAGATCAGCGGGGAGCGGGCGGCCGAGTCACCCCAGCAACACAATCCGTGTCAGGAATGCCGGGACTGCGGTGAGAGAGAGAGACTGCCTTTCATATGGAAAGTGGCAGAACAATACCCGGCTTCTGGGAACTGGACTGTCCTGTGTTACTGAGGGTGGCCCCCCGCTGTGCTTCCCAATTATTACCCCAGGCCCCTCCCTGCCAGGGGTGAGGTCATAGGATGGAACAGCTGGGCCTATAACCAGATACTGACACAAGCAGCGCTGGATCTATGAAGGGTTAGGGTCAGTTACAGACATCCAAGTAACCCTGCTGCATTAATAGATAGTATTTTATTTATTATTTAATAGTTATTATTTATATAGCACTTACATATTACGCAGCGCTGTACAGATAATATCTATCAATCACATCAGTCTCTGCCCCAGTGGAGCTTGCAATCTATGATTCTGAGACATACACTCTGGGGTTAATGTCTTCAGAGGCCAAGTAACATACCAGACCAAGCGGAGGAAACCCACAATGGTGCAGTGGTCAGCACTATCTATCTACCTATGTATCGGGTGGTGCAGTGGTCAATATTTTATATATCTATAGTGGTGCAGGGGTCAGCATTGAATAATTACAGCAATGGAGTCATATGTACAATTATACATACTGGAAGGTTAACAGATAGATGGATAGATAGATATGAGATAGATAGATAGATAGATAGATAGATAGATATGAGATAGATAGATAGATATGAGATAGATATGGAATATATAGATAGATAGATAGATATTAGATAGACAGATAGATAGATATGAGATAGATATGGGATAGATAGATATGAGATAGATATGAGATAGATATGAGATAGATATGAGATAGATATGGAATAGATAGATAGATATGAGATAGATAGATAGATATTAGATAGATCGATAGATAGATAGATATCAGATAAATATGATATATATAGTTATGATATATATAGATATGATATAGATAGATATCAGATATATATGATATATATAGATATGATATAGATAGATAGATAGATAGATATCAGATAAATATGATATATATAGATATGATATAGATAGATAGATAGATAGATATGAGATAGATAGATAGATATCAGA